>BMAV01013199.1:162741-197863 GCA_019973955.1 Trichonephila inaurata madagascariensis
TTTTAAGGAAAATGAATGGCGGGATTCTTTCTACTGAATCATTTGGGTTTAATGAGCCATGTATCGGAGAAATGTAGAGCAGAAAATGAACAAATAATTCTAATGGTTACTATTTATATTTCACCCAATCAAAGTGCAAAGAAAATTATCGAATTCATTCACAAAAATTTAGTTGCCTACACTGTGTATAAAGCCGGATCAACTCTTCTGAACAAATTGGCTATTATTTTAAGTGGGGATTTTATGGTAGATTTTTCAAAAGACAAATCAAAGCGTTTAGTAGATTTTTTAAAATCAAAGTTCATTTTAATTACGTCAAATGATCCAAATGAAAGTACGACAAAGTAAGGAACAATGCTTGACAGAGTTTTTTTTTTAGATATTTAAATAATTTTGAATCCAAAGTATTTATAACTTATTTCAGCTACCATAAACCTATTGTTTCCTTCTTAGAATACAATTAATTTACAAATATGTATATTTAGCAAAAAAAATTACTTTATGGGTACAGACATATGATTAAATAATTTTATATGACAATACTAATATAATATCCCCTTGTTTTTTATTCACCTAACTAATCCCTGAAATAAAATTACAAAATTTGAAGTTATCACTTCTATCGTGTGGTCATAAGCACACACATTCTTTTATTATTTTAGCTTAGAAGCTGTTGTTAAAAAATTTTTATGAAACTGTTGCGTTATTTCTGTTAATTTTTATCATATTGAAACTAAAGAATGCAGTTTTCAAAAGTAATACATTATCATAAAGGTCTCGCTTTCAAAGCAAAATTCACTCCACTCTAGCTTCTACATGTGCCATCGTTCTTTGTACAATAAATATATGGTCTTATATTTTTAATACTAATTTACATTTTTGCTTAAATATTTATTAATATTTAACTTTAAAATGTAGTATTCTTACTTTTGAAATCAGATTTGATTTTGAAAATTCTTCATGGTACCAAAGAACAAATAAATACAATTTCTGTTATTTTAGAAGGGGGGCAGGGGATTTTTTTCACGTATGAATGATTTGGAACTGTAACAAGGCTCTACAGTTGTTTAATAGTTCATATTTGAGGTATTCTATAAAATAATTATTAATTTAAAATCAAAGTATTATTTAAAACTGATTTTGTCTTTTAAGTATGAACCCTTTAGCTAAAAGCTTCAGTATTAGTTATATAAATTAACTCACTTCCCCTTATATCTATTTTCTTGCTTCTGTACCATCTTTTGTTATGCAGCTAATCCCAAATTATGTTATACTTATCTTTTAAAATGAATGTACATAATTATTTAATTTTTTTTTCCATTAAATAAATATTTTTTCAGTGCATTTGAATTACAAATTATTGTTAAAAAATGTATATTTACTCTCACATATTCATATTTTCAGGTAAGTATAAAGGTTCAAAAATCAAGATCTCACCAACATAGAATTGTGCTTGATTTGGTAGATAATAAACCTTTAACCAAAGATTGGAATGAAATTTCTAAAGAAAAAGTAAGTTAAATAGTCGTGTATGCTGTATTTATAAGGAACATAATGCAATTTAACAAAATTAGTAAATGATTAACTTTAATGTCATATATATAAACTTTTAAAAATTTTCAAAATATATTTTATTATTATTTTAATATTAACAAAATTGATTATTATCTGTGTTTTAATTTAAATATGTTGGCATAAACACTACAAATTTAAAAAGAATTCATATGAAAGGAAACTTTTGCTCTGTCTCTATTTGTCGTGTTGTCAAAACATGATATTTCGAAACTGAAAAAAAATGAAACATTATATTATGTGAAAAATGAGTAACCATTATTATCTAACACAGAACATTGAATCTTAACTTATATATCATTATTCTTCAAATACAATAGGTTTAACATTTCTTATCTGTTAAAAATTGCTAGTTTATAAAAATACTTTGTTTTTTATTAGTGAAGGAAAACACAATTAAAATTCATTTATCATAATTTTTTTTAATTTGAATGATTTTTTTGTTTTCCCTCTTTACTTTTATATTGAACATTGTGTATTGACTTTAATAAATGAGACAAACATGTATATAGTATTTATTTTTTTAGCATTAGTTGTACAAGAAAATGTGTTCTATGTTTATGCTATGGAAACCGTCTGTATTGGCAATGCTAACTACAGTTAACTATCACTCTCTAATAACAAATAACAACTTTATTTATAACTTTTAACTACTCACACCTTATTCGTTACTAACTGCTGGTATATTTCATACCTTATTAATTACTAACTACTGGTATATCTCATACCTTATACATTACGAATTCCTCACAACTTATAACACCTCACAAACTCTCTCTTTAATGCTCCTCTCTCTCATCATACACACAACTCTCTCCGCATTCCCAGGGATACACTCACACAACGTCGCTGTTGAAGCAGTGCCATCTATAACCTTAACACCATCTGATCTTGTCTAATTATCTTATTAATAATAATTAACTTATAAAAATCCTTTTTTCATGAATGTAATGTCTTACAAATGTAATTAGTTTGCTGAAAAATTTTCTCCCTGTAATACATGACTTAAAATTTTGAATAAATTTTTATATACCCTGAAATTTATTATTTTGTTTCTTATGGACATCATAATTTTTGTGCTTGTTTTTTTTAAATGTTAAGTAAATGTATTCTTAAATTGTTAAAGTGCAAAATAATAAATAAACTGTTTGTACTTTTACATCAAAAATTATTCTGCACACTTTGTTGTATTTTTGGTTACATATTTTTTAAAAGAAGAATAAATCTCTTGTGTGTGTAAAGAAATTTATTTTATTTAGTGTGATAACTTTTAAAAAAAAATAATGTTGAAGTTGAAACTCACACATCTTCTTTTTTTGTTTTGCAGATAGATCTACTTTCTTTAGGAGATGTTAAAGATGAGGAGATGGGAAATGGAAGTGCGAAGTGTGAAAGAACCACTCTTACAAAAACTGAAGAATTTAATTTATATTTATTCCTTGAAAAAATAAGAGCATTGACACTCAGTGATGCATGAAAATATTTAAGACTTGTAAATAAGAAATATTTGTATTATAAATTATATTTTAACAAAATATTTGGATTAATTAAAAAATAGTTTTTATGACGATTTCCATTTTTTATAACCATATTTTATAATGAAACTAATTTCATAAAAATATTATGTGAAGTTTGGTTGCCTATAATCAAATGAATAAGCTATTTTAAATTTTTAATATAAAATTATATTATATTTCAGAATGTGCATTGTGTGTATGCTTTATAAATAATTAATGCTGTACAATGTTTAAATTATATATAAGCTTTAAAACTTTAAAAATTCAATTTCTACCTATTATTTTTCTTCAGTGAAGAAATTAATTTATGTTTCCAAAAATAGAATGGAATGAAATCTAATATTTTAATAATTACCTCTCAGTATCATTTCTTTGGTGTTCTACATGCAATCATTCTAATATTAAATTATAAAAGACAAATGAAGATGTAGGAAAGTTAAGTAGGTTTATCTTACAAAATTTAGATTTTTTTTAATACTGTATCGTTGGCCTAGTGTTAATATATAGATTGAAATATCAGCTAACTATTAATATAGAAAAAGTTAGCTAAATATTTTAAAACTTAAGCTTGTGTGCATTGTAAATTTCAATTTTCAAAAACATATCCAAATTTGAGTGGTTTAAAATAACTATGATTATAGACAGAAGTATGCGACAATCATGTCATAGCCAATCATGATTGACTGTTTGGATACATGTGAATTAAGCAAATATTAGTCACATTTTAGGAGGTGCATTTAAATGCTATATTAAGATCTAATTTTTCATGATATTCTAGTTTTTGTAACTGAAAGAAGAGTGGCACACAGTGAGTGCTGGTGTGCGATCGTATGATTTGAAACAGAAAAATCTAGCAAAGATATTGCTCTTTTGTTTGAAGACCTGTACCCAATCACACAATAGTTACCACCCCCTAAAGATCGGCATATTGCTTTCGTGCCCCTGTGACTACTCAAGTATTCATAGTTGCACATAATAGGAAACACTATGTGTTTTACTTTCTAATCCAGAGAAGTTCAGGACAACTGAAATCAGACATTATTTGGATAGTCTCAGATTGGCACATTATTTTCTCCTTAACTAGATTTATCCTGGGATTGGAGGATAGCAAAATGGAATCTATGGGAAAACAATGCTCATGCAATCAATCCAGAAATATCAAATATGCATTTATAAGTGGTTGTGTCATGGTAAGGGTTGGAATTTCAGTGGGATATCACACTTAGATACATCTTTAAAGCTGATTCTGCAGAAGTTAATCTTGATTTCCTCATGATTATTCCCATCAAGCTAATGTCATTGATGAGCTTCTGCAGTGTGAGGATATTTCTCATTTGGAATGGCTGGCCGCCTGTTCTTTGATTTCAAACAAATTGAAAATCTTTAAAATACCTTCAGGCTTTCTGTCTGTGCCTGTTTATCTCCTCCAAATAATTGAAAAATGCCCTAATTTAGGAATAATGAGGCTAGTATTTGCAATTGTTGATCACTTCCTTGAAAGCTTGAACAATCACTGTTGTTTATTTGAAAATCTAGGCTGGTCACATGCATTACTAAGTTTTTGCCTTTAACATTTTGTTTATGATCCAACTGTGACATATAATCAACAAAAGGAAAAATCCTTTATATGCTTCCTTTTTTTTTTAATACATAAACACATTAGCTACCTTCACATGTAGTTTAGTATTAATTGATGTGGTTATAGAAATTATTTTGCTAAATTTGAAAAGGTATTGAAATAAGTACCAACTTATGTGTTCTGCTTTTCATTTAAAAATAGAACTTACTAAAAGCAGCACATAAGAAATTTAATAAATGGTAGTTGTAAAACTTAGATATTTTATAAACTATACATTTATTTATTTCACAATATCAGAATTAGCATGCTTTATTAAATTATTTATAGTCTTTAGGAACAAAAATAGTCCTCACGATTATTTAAAAATGTATATACACTCAAATGTGATACTACAACAATATGAAAGAATGAACAGCCATAAGAAAACAAATGGTTAGGGGTAACACTCATGCAATGATAGAAATTATTCAAAAAGAGTAATTTAACTTCAGTTTTGTCGTTCTACAAAGAAAACCAAGATTATTTTTAAAAAGTTTCGTATGAAAAAGAAACTAATACATTAAGAATAATATTTTTCTCAAGGTAGAAATTAAGTATTTCTGCTAATATTCATATCTGTGGAGGAGATGTAACGTTTTTATATTACATGAAAGTTAAAAATTAAAGACATCGTAATGTAAGGGGTCATATTTGTCATGGTCGAGTGACAAACATATACCCTGAGACAATACATCATTCCAATTTTTACTCTATTAGAGAATTTAAACTCAGTTCTAGATAAACTGGTTTCCTATTGGTACCAAAGTGAATTATATTCAAAAATATTTTGCAGCTACTAATATCATTAAGATTTGAAAAAATAAATTGTGATAAGGAGCATATGATTATTTTAGGTAACAATAGGTTTAGGTTCATAATTGACCTTAATGTGTTCAAATGCTCTGAATAAATTAATATACAAGAAATAACTTCGACAAGTGTAAGATTTATTTATTTTTTAATGTATATATGTACAAACCTTAAAATTACTAACACACTGTAAAGTTACATAGAATAAGAAAAGAATTAACTATGCATGTAGTAACTTTTAAGTGACAATCAGATGTTCCATGAACTCGATATGGAGCACTTTACTTGAGCTGAAAACAAATTTTGGCATTCACATTTATATTAAAATTTGTGATGTAGAAAAGTATCACTGAATTAACTAATGCATGAAAAAAATATAAAAATACATAAAATTAATATTTTGTCTTTCAGGAACAATTTAAACTTGATATATACAATTTTAAAAGATCCTAAAACAAATTTCATTGGATTTTTTTTAGGAAAAAACAATGTACAGCAGTTTATGCATTGGAAATATGTTCTATGAGTTGACACCATATCATTATAATTCAGTTTCCTTACAGAAAGCATTAACTTTTAATTTACCTATAGAAGTTTTATTTTTATTAATTTTTCCTGAACTTGTGTCACAGTATTAGGACAGTAAAAAAGTTACTGAAGTACAAAAGCAGAATAGAACATAATTTTTGCAGTTAGAAAATTCAGAAGTCATTCTTTACATCTAATTGTGTTAAAAAATTAAGCCTGTATTTAGCAAACCTTAAACCAAGCAGAAATAGAGAATCGGAAAACATTTAATAAATGTCCACAATTAAACATAATTACTTAATGTGAATCCATTCAGCAATTTTTTTTTAACAAACTTCATCCAAGTAAGTTTTCTTTAAAAAAATTAACATAATTAAACAAAATACCTTCATTCATCCACACAAATAGAAATTGTGTGTTATTTTTACATCATAAGCCCACAATATATTTAAAGAAGCAAAAAAAATTTTTTTCCTTATAAACTTCATCCCAATGAATTCATTTAATATTGTTGAATAATTATTTATAAGTGTATAGGATTTTATCAAATGCAGTCACATTTTTTAATAATCTTGATTGAAATATTTTTTTACCCATTTGTTAAAAAATATGAAATGACAAACAATTTCAAGTATTCATTGCTTCAATCACTTTAACTGTGTATTTTAATATTTACAAAGCTTAAAATATTAAAGTTTCATAAATTGAAAATTTGCTATATGATAATATCTTTATTTTAAGAATAAAATTAGATATATATATGTGAACTGTGACCACACTTTTATCAAATATATATTAATCTTACATTTTTTCTGTGATTAATTTTAATTTTAAAAAATCATGCAAAGCCATGTTTTTATGAACATTGTTTATTAATTTTTTTGATAAACCAATGAATCTCTACAGAAATCTTTCAGCAGTTTATCAATATACACATTCTTCTATAATTTTGGGGGGAAACTTATGTGATGGAAAAATCAACATGGATTAAAAGTCTTCATCATTACTAGTTTATTTCTTAACAAGTAATATTCAATTCATTAACAGTTAAAAAACAAACAGCCATAAACTGAGTTTGAAGATTGTATTCACAGTACTGAATCATTAAAAAGGATAATACATTGATTTTTATCCCTAAACATCTATTTTTAAAACTACAAGGATTATTAATGTTATGAGATGGCATGAATATACTGGGCTTTGGGATATTTGTCGATGAAATAGGAGAGACAATTTTTCCATAAATTAAAGAACACACATTCATGGTACCTGAGAATTGAATGCATAATATTTAACCTACTACTACAATATCCAATGAGTGAGATAAAACAATTCAAAAAAGAAATTAAATTAATATTTGGAAATTAGCACCGTTTTCACTAGGAAAACATAAGAATAATATACATACATATCACACCTATGTAGGAAAGCACAGGAAAAAAAATATTTTACACATATCTACATTTCACAAATTTCTTTAAAATTTAAAATAATTAAATACACCAAACATGAAACAACAATTTATCCAAAATGCAAAGTGAATGCATCCCTAAAAATACGTCTTGAAAAATTAGATGAATAAAAGAGAATCTAAAGAAAAAGATGAACTTGTTTCTTAGTGAAAACTCAAAAAATATATATATTAAATTGTAATTCTAAATTATTTTAATTGGCATTTTTATAAATATAATTTTTTTAAAAAAAGAATTATACATAGGTTTTATTCACACAAAAAACTAAGCACTAAATGGCAAAAATAAAAGTTATTACATAAAGAACAAGAAGACAAACCATTTACAATATAAATATATTATACATGATTTTCACAAATCACATAACTATCTTTAAATGAAAGACATTTTTTTGCATTTAATGAAAAGTTGATAATACTAACAAATATTTTTTAAAAAAAAAAATAAAATTTAAGTGTAATATATAATTCCTTATTATAGTTATTACCCTGAGTTTTGGATATTTTTTTTTAATCTGAGGAATTTTTTAAGCTATTTTTCCACACTTTCAATAAATTTCAAAAAGTTAAAAAAACATAAATTCAGAAAGTAAAAATTATATTTAAAAAAAAAATGCATAATATAAATTTCATTTGTCAATACCCAATAGTGTAGTTCTGATACACTATAAAATACATTAAATGAAATAAAACAATTTTACAAAAAATATTTTTGCTGATTATTACACATTTAATGCAGGAATATTAAGATGTTTTCAAATTAATAATGAGAACTAAAAATATTTTAAAAGCTTCTAATTATGTTAAAGAATGAAAATCAAAATCTGAAAAAACACTTTCACTAGAAAAGAATGCTACAACCTTAATATATTATTACACTTCATTATCTCATAGAAAAAAATATAATAAACAGAGTATGATAAAACAGATTACAATCATAAGCTTTTATCAAAGTAAGGACAGTCAACAGTTATATTTATAATCAAAATATCCAGTCAAATTTCCTCTTAAAAAATAGAAATAAAAGATTAACACATATGTCTAAGCATCAGCCCATAATTATGAAATAAAATTTTACTCAAAAGAATCCATTTTAAAATGATTTGGTTATTTCATTCAATGTAGTCCCACATAATATTGTTGGTGTTAAAAATCCCAATAAAAAATAACATATAGACAGATATTAAATATAATAAAATGGCACTAAAAATACCAGCTTTGGCTACTCAATTCATAATACATCACACATAAAATACGAGTTCATACACAACTTCGATTTTTTTGGTTAGATGTTTTTATCACACAATGAACTTCTCAGAGTTATTTATCAAAGAATAGACATATTGGCATAAGGAAGTTATTCTTTGGTGCAAGTAGCACATGTGATTACTATTTATTTAGTGTAATTCAGAATATGAAAAAAAAATATATTGGCAAAATGAAAAAGGAAACTCAAAATAGTTACAAAAGTAACAATTATATATATAAATGTCTTACTTAAAATCACTAGTTTATGACTGTTTAATCTAAGAAACATATGTGTTAGTGTTTCTATGACTCTTTATACTCTTTTGCAGAAATTTTCACTGAACTGCATTCAATCACTTTAAATGAATCATTTCATAAATTGGTATGTCATCAGATGGCCAATTTAGTGAACCTATTGTACAACTATTCCATATAATTTTCCTCTGTCAATGAATTTTATTCAATAGTTAAATATAAATTAAATTCTAACTTAAAGCATAAATTTGAAAATACAACAAAGTCTTATCAACAATTATACTATTCATATAGTTAATCATATTTTCAATTTAATAAATATATATAAGAACAGATACAAAACATAAAAATGCATACAATGCAATTGAAATAAATAATATAAGCATTAAACTAACAAATAAAACATTGAAAAGAAAACTATGAACACAGGACCAAACAAATTAAATAATTTGGCAAAAATTATGCAAACAAATAAATAATCTCTTATTTTGAAAAAATTTCTCTCATAGAAAAGACTGAAGAAAATTGAAGCAACTGTAATATTTTTCAATTATCTAGTTTTAAAAATGTATTGAAAAATGCAAAATCCAGCTTATCACTAAATTTAACATAACATATTAAAGATCAAACATGAAATATTTAATATTTTCACAAGGAATATATCAAATCAAAAAATAATACAATTTGTGATCAGATTTTTCTTTTCTTGTATTTAATCAGATGTGTCAAAGATCTGGAAAAAAATTCACCAAGCCATGGTTTGCAAGTGAAAGGCCCTCTGGATATAATAATAGCAGTTGTGTGTGTGTGTTTAATACTTTAAAAAAATATTCTACTAAGAATATAATTGCAGAAGGAGGTTAAGTATTATACCAACAATTTTAATATATTTTTTGCTTACAAATGCCCATAATTTGGAAATGGTTAGTTGATAATCTCAAGCAGAATCAAATTCTTCAACACAAATAAATTTTTTGTACAAGAAGCAAGAATTTAACAGAAAAATTTTAAATGTAATTCAAGTTATTTTTAAAATATTTAAGACAAAATGTAAGACAAAAAAAAACATACTAAAATAAAATTTTACTGTTCCAATCTGTAATTGAAAAAAATGGACAGATTTTATAATCAGAGAATATATAGAATAAAAATGCAATACATGTATTAAAATATAGAAAATCTATTTACTTTTAAAAGGTAATAATTAAAAATATAAAAATACATTTTTGTTTAAAATTTTTATTTTTGGATCAACTCAACATAAAAATATGACAAGTACTTAGTAAAAATTAATTAAAGCTCATTAAAATAAATTATTTATGACATTACATGTTAGTGTGCACCACAACTTCATTCCTATATTGTTACAATAAAAATGTTACCCTTTTTTTTTCCAAGATAAAGATTTACAAAGGACTTGCATAAAAACATTCATGAAACACAATAGTTTGTTTTAAAATTTTAATTATAGAAGACTGTTAGAACATAATATTAGACTTTGTGATATGAATAAATTAAAAATAAAAACAAAATTATAACATATTAACTGTTTACATAGCCATAATAGTGGTTAAAAATTCCTTTTCAAAGAATTCATATGAAATATTTATAAATAAATAAAACAAGAAAAACTGAATTTTGCTTTCTAGAAAAATTGTAGTCAAAACATCAACAAAAAAAAAATCAAGTTTACCACTATTTTTTAACTGTAAAAGTTATAATGTAAAATATGTATGAATATGGTTGCAAGAAATGAAAAAACAAATTGTTTTGTCACAGATGTGAATGGTAATAGTAGCAAACAGTACCTTGAGGTCACGAATAAAATTTGAACCTTCAATCAAAAGGATGGTTTTCAAGCCCGATCTTTTAAAAATGAAAGTTCTAAATTTTATTCTTTATTTTCTAGACACATACTGTTCTTAACAGGGACAAATATCTAAGTGATTTAATACAAACCATCAAGTTGCAGAGTTCATTAAAACATTAACATAAATATGAAAATTAAAAAACAATTTTCTAATTCAAAGTTACCATCATGCTGAAACAGTTTCAACAATTGTTTTCTTAATAATCTCCCCCAAATTTTCACCAGGTTCATCGCTTCTCTCATTTTCAATACGTTGAGACATGCAACATTTTTGTGTTTCTCTTCCAGCCGAGAGTGGACAAGTATCCACCAGCGTACTATATACTCTCTCAGATTCCAAGTTAACTGGTTTTATGGCAGTGACATCCTGAACTTTAGAACTGAGTAATCCATTAAACAGCTCCATTTTGGTCCCTGGGATAACAGAACTTAGATCAGTATAACATTGTTCTTCTTCTACAGCTGCTTCTATGGGTTTTGGCGGGAGATTTTGTGGATTGTAATCATGAGATTCACTCTTCATAGATGAATGTACATGTTCATGATTGAAATCTGGCTGCCTAGAGTGAGAGTTGTTGAAATTGTTTCTTTCCAGAGGATTGACTGAGGTATTGTTGCAGAACTGATTTTCCTGCTGAACCATTGTTGGAAATGTACTTTCTGTAGGATAGTAGCATCTCATATTAAGATCATTATTAGGAGGAGCACATGCTTTATTAGAGAAATGATTAAGAAATTTGGAATCAGAAGTTTGTGCAACACCATCTGTTAAGGAAGGACGTGTCCGTTCGAGGGGTGAGCTGCTCAGAGAAGTCTCCAAATCAGAGTCTAAGTCATCACTAGAATAATCGGAATTTTCCGAGTAAGAGCTTTCAGGAGGACTGAAAGGAGAAGCGTACATATCACTGGATGTCTTTTTCTCAGATTCACTGATGGCCATGAAAGCAGATACCTGCTCTTTCAGAGGATTGTTGATGATGCAGCTATTGCTTTCAATGGAAGAGGTAGAAGTCATTGGTAAGTAAGATGGAGAAGGAACACACGAAGTAAATGCAGTAGGGGGAGATGACAATGAGCTACATGTATCACATGATGACAGTGAAGATACAGAAAAGTTGCTAGCTCCAGACTTTGCCAATAGCTGCTGCTGCTCTTCTTTCTTTTCCATTTCCAATCTCAGAAGAGTTTGAATGAAATGAGTACGAACTCTGATTGGATTGAACTCAATCCGACCTGCAACGTTACCACATCCATCTCGACTGCAGCCACACGGAAAAGAAAATCTATCAACTTGGCATTTGATTCCAGCCTGGCTGCAAGAGCATGTGTCTGGATCGCAATATATTTTACATTCGCAACCACAAAATTCTCGAGACGACCGTATGTCACGACATTCTTCCTTTTCAAAGGAATCTATCTTTTGAACTCCAGATGCACGTAGGAGAGCTCTTCTTTGTCGTATAGAAACAGGTTGCAAGAAATAACAGCTATCAGCTTCTAGCTCAGAATCTGATACATCACTTATGTCTTCACTATCATCAGAATCGGATGTGGATGACTGGTATTTTGCCAAACGTCGTTGATGATTTATTAGTTCTCTGTGAACTCTTTTCTGTTCTTCAGCATGTTCAAGAAGTGAGAACATTTTCATCTGACTGTGCTTTTGGTCCATTCCTAAAAAATATTTTAGAAATAACTATTAAATAGAAAATTACTTCCAACAACATACATATCCTTTAAAAGGTTTAATTCAATACATCACAAATTGTAAATTTTGCTCAAATTAAAAATGTTAAAGAGCATTATTTAAAAATAATATTCCAAACAATACAACTGTTTAAATTCTTTAAAATATGATAAAAATCTCAAAATTTTACAATTACATACCACTGAAACATTATATTAGCAAAGCAAATTTTATTCATTAACTGATTAAAACTACATTCAATACTCAACAAAATTTTAATACGGCAGCTTAGAAAAAAAAATATAAACTTTCTGTGATTATTCATTATTTTTTAGACTGAAGCCACAAATTATTGTTTCTAAACTGTAAAAATCCGATACTCATATTATACATGTATGCTAACTTAAATTAAAATATGAAATAAAAAACAGCAATACAAACAAATAAATGACACAAAATCAAAACAATGAATACAAATGAAAAATAAACATAAAACCTACGGTTCATAATAAAAAATATTATACACTAACATAATATAATAGGAATATTACTTTCTATCAAATTTTTTTGCCAAATTAAATAGGAGCAAGTGCCGTATCAATGATACAGACCACCAAGCTACACGGGCCCTAACAAGTATAATCATGAAATCGTTATCATAATCCTGTTAACAGAACTCATTATTTCCAAAAAAAAAAAAGGGTCCCCAAAGAATTTTGATACAGAACCCACTCAGGAATAGTTATGCCAATAATGGAAATGAAAAATTATTATAACCAAAATTGTTTCATAAATAATCTCTATAGCAAAACATTTATCACTATATACATTTATATCATAAAGCAAAATTTTGATAGTTTAGGATAAAAAATGTATTAAAAAATTATTTAGCAGTGATGAAAACTGAAAAAGTATATCAAACAACAACAAAAAATTAAAAACATGCTAAACCAGAAAATATTTTATCGCCTATTACTTGTCATTCTTTCATGAATTAAAAACTTTTGCATTTGATTTCATAACCTTAACTTATTTTTATTCAGAATATAACCAGAAAATTATATGATACTCATGCATTTTTTATTTCTTTTGTAATTTTTATTGCTATTTCATTATAATTAATAGTCCTCAGTATAAGACACAATAATTTTTTTAGCATACATATCACTGAAACATAAACTAGCCAAAAAAAATTTTCATCATTGACACAAAAAATTAAGCTTAAACAAATAGGATGTTGTTTCTTCTGCACTGGTACAATAGATCAAGATGCACCATGGACCATTCCAAGAGGTCCTGTTCTAGGCCAAAGTTTTCCACTTTGTCTCACCATAACAGTTTTCAAGTCTTTTTTCAAGCAATCAATCCACTTTAGTTTTGCTCCTCCTCTTTTTCAGATACTAAATGGTGTACCAAGATTTTTTTACTGGCTTGATTGTCATGTAATCTTAACATGTCCAGCTCATTTAATCTCTCTCATTTGTACTACTATGAATTTAAGTTTTAACTACATCCAAAATCATGATTTTGAAAAAGCACATAAAAGTGAATCATTTTTTTATATATATTTAGTGTCACCTAAACTTGAGAACATCAAAAAAAGTTTTTTTTTTAATATTACAATAAATTTTGTTTTAAATGAAATTTTTTGGTAAAAAATGAAGATAAAAATAGCATTTTCAAAACGCTTCTATAATAATAATATATTTTGTCTACATATAGTTAATCTCTACAGAGCCTGAACTATGTGTTTTTAAGAATTCACATTATTCCCAGAAATACATTCAATCAAAATAATAAATGAGGTTTTCTGTTGAAATTTCTTTACTCTAATATATTAAGATCGGAATAAATACACTTCTAATTCATTATATATTTTTAAAATCATAGTTCAGGCCTTCAAGAACAATATGAAAAAACATTTGTACCAAATTTTTTACAAATATTTGAAAATATACTTTTGAGTTATTACATTTTAAAAATTGTTATTTCTCTAAATATACATTTAAGAAAACAATCTTAAAGATAAAAATTACACAGGAAATAAACATCAAATAAACCAAATTTTTCCAAAAGTATTCTTATGGTTGTTTTTTTTTTTTTAAATAAAGACAATAAATATTTTTTTTTTAAATAGAAAAAAAAAAATTAAATGTTTATGAGAAAACTTAATTGAAAAGTAAATGTTATGAGAATTCCCAGTTTTTTTTTAATCTCCTTACAATGAAAAATTCTAATTCCATTTCTACATTTCCTAGCTTCAAATGAAAGGAAGTTTTGGAAATCTAAAATTTCAAATATTTTATTAGATATTTTTATTGGATAATTTTAACATAATCAGATACCTTAATAATATCTGGCTCTTAAAATAATTTACAAATTTCCAAGTTGGATTTCTTTAATAATTATATTTAATTCTACCAAATATGCTTCTTAAAATTCTTCTTTCAAATATAACAAGAGTCCATCTTTCTCAGTCATTGCCCATATTTGAGCAGCATATGCAAGAAATAATCAAAGTTTTGTAAATGAGTAGTTTGGTAAGTAAGATGTTAAATTACACGGGACATAACATTTTTTTCTCATTTTTTTTTTCCAACTATCTTTATAGCTTCTAATTTATCATAAACTTTTGAATAAAAGCTTTACTATTTTATTGTGTGATATAACAGTCTGCATATAAGTTGACTATCAATTTAAAGTCTTCCAGAACAGAAAATTTCCAAAAAATATCATTAGAAGTTTTTAAACAAAATAAAGTTTAGATTTTACACACATTTCTGGTTTGATTTTATCTTTTATTAATGCCGGCCCCACTTTGAAGTTGCATGAGACTATTGATCATGTATGTCAGTAAGGATCAAATACTACCAGTCTGCACATTAAATTATTTCCCATTTCATTTACTGTGATATATTTTTCTTAGGTTTGGGCTACTATTTATGAAAATCACTTTATATTCCTTGTTAAATCACTTTAAATTCATTTTTGGTGTAGCTATATTTTATTCTGAAGGCGCATTTATATATATATAAATACAATTAAAATAAAATTATTAAATCAAAACAATCTAAAATATAAACAATCAACATCCTTCCCCACAGTGGGCTGAGGTGAAATTATCCAACGTTAACCGGTAAATGGCGATAAAAAGGTTGGGGAACCCTTATGTACGTCATAATATGAACCTCAGTCAAGTGAGGTTCACTTGACTGAGGACACTTGAGCTGGCACCTTCTTTTCCAAACTTTCACACAATATAAACAAAGAGGGGTTTTCAGCCCTAACATATTTCATGTGCATCAGCCCCTCTACACAAAATCACAGTACTCGTGAAAAAACCTCTACCCATTTTGAACTATCAAAACAATACTAAACAGGAATCTAATATCAATATTAAATAAGTTTTCTACAATGTACACTGTTTGAGATTAAATCTAATTTTACATGAAGCCACTCTTAATCCTTTTGGGGATTTATTTTAATTCAAGCTAGTAGCCAATACAAAAAAAAATCATCCAAACGTTTAAAAATTACCCAGAGTAGATCCTCCTTGACTTGGAACACATGTGAAACCTTGAGTTCTCGGGAAATAATAGACAGTGACATTGGCAAAACAAACGGTTTTCTTTTTCGTGCGTTTCTTTGGTGGTTCATCACTATCAGAAGTATCCTCTATTGTTGGATTCGAATTAATGGTAGGAACTTCAGAACTGAGTTCTTCTGACTTGATACTGCTGCTGCTTGTATCATCTTTGTCAACATCACTACTGCTAGGAAAACTATCCAAGCCACAATCTTCTGAATCGGCTCCTTTACTATCACTGGCACTGCACTCGTCAAATTTATGCTTTGGCATTATGGCAAGATTTCATATAAAATTCTGAAAAAAATATACACATTAAAAAACCTGATGCAATTTCCCACATACATTCCTTATAATTTAACATATTTCCTGCATTTAATAAATATTTAATTCATTTTATATTAAGCTGACAAAAAAAGGATAAGTCTCAATGTATTCAAAAGAATCTTCAACAATAATTCTTTTAAGTAATAATAAAAAAAATTTTTACTCATATTATAGCATGTTTTATATCTGAAAATTACCCAAACAAGACGTAAAATCATTAAACTAAAATATATGCATGATAAGAAAGTTTAACAGGATTTTAAACAGAAACAAAAAATAACATTCACAACAAAACATTACTTACCTCATTGAACTGTATAAATTCAAAAAATGTTATTTATACCCCATAAAAGCAATTTTTTATTATATGCTTATTTGGTTCAAAGTTATTTGAACATTAGACTGAAAGAACAGTAATTACAATATTGCTGGATTAAGTAATCTAATTACATACAGGATTCCTTATTATTTATAATGCAGAATAATAAAAAAATATCTCACATAACAACACATATTCTAATTATAACAAAATTAAAATTTAAACAATGTATTCTTTCTTTTTTTAATTTATAAATAAA
This sequence comes from Trichonephila inaurata madagascariensis, assembly GCA_019973955.1. Taxonomy (NCBI): domain Eukaryota; kingdom Metazoa; phylum Arthropoda; class Arachnida; order Araneae; family Nephilidae; genus Trichonephila; species Trichonephila inaurata. The sequence goes on from BMAV01013199.1 coordinate 179,809, forward strand.
CAAAAAACAAGTAGGAACTAAAGATAAGGGAGAAAATAGAAAAGCAGATATATTTTTAATTTTTTAGATATTCAAATAGTATTTTTAATACAAAATAAAAGTATGAAAAATACTTTAAAAGAAAAAGAATAATTCAAAAAAAATGACAGTAATAAGTTACTTGCAAAAGCAAACTGTTAATTATTTTTTCAAAATACTCAAAATGAATAAACAGAGTATTATGGAAAAAAATAATCTTAAATAAAAACAAATCACTGATAAATATATTACACCAATCATTTAAATCGGTGATCTCCAAAGTGAGATGCCCAAAGTAATACTCAGATGTTTGTGTATAATTATGTATCACAATCACACAAATGCAAGGGTATTTTCATTGTTCTCCGAGTCTGGTTTCACTAGCATTTAGGGGGTTCAATGATCTACCAGCCATTATGCAAGTAGTTGGTTGTATTAACAAGATAATTTTATGAATTGCATGGATGAACTTATATGAGTAGTTTTGTATAACCAATTTACAGATCTTTCTAATATTACAAGTTTCTCAATGGCTCCCATTTGACAAAAATATATCATATATCATCTTTTCTATGGCCCAAATAACTCTTCCCTTTAATCATAGTTGAGATAAAAAAAAATAAACAATTAGCATAAATTGTTAAAATTCCACAACATTGTGTTATCCTTAATATTTCATTACATCATCTTTTGTTTCTCAGCTCAAGAACAGTTAATTGACATTAAGAGAAAAAAACAATGTTACAATCTGAATTTTAAAAAAAATTCTTTGAAACTGATGAATAGGATTGAAAACTGAATATCAGAAGCAAACTTATCACTAGGTTCTAGAAAAAATAGCATTTTCTGCAATCACAACATTTAAAACAAAATAAAGAAATTTTAAATAGCATTAACAAAGGTCAAACTTTTTTCTTTTCTTTTTTGTATTAAACAAATACAATTTATACACATTGCTCACACTAAATTCTAATTCAAAAATGTAAATAATCGCATTCTAATTTATATGCATGTATATTGTCTGATAATTTGATGTTTAATTACACATATAAATACACAGACATATATAAATATATATATGCACATATATTCACATTTATATATAGGAGCAGAACTATTTTTGTCTAAGGAGTACTTGATCAAACAAGTTTGGAGATCACCGATTTAAAGTACTAAAATTTAGTATTTTAAATGGTTAATATATAAAATATTATTATATCATACATATTTTAATAAGACAAAAAAGGTTTCAAATTTAAAATGTATGATTATACTTGAAAACAAATCTCAAGTAAAAGATAGAACAAAATAAATGAGGAAATGCCTAAATTGATAAAGTTGCTTATGTTTGCTAAAGAATAGGGGGAAAAAATTCCAACTTTTAAACAACAACACTTTAAAACCAAACCAAAAATTCCTATTATGACCAGAAGAAACATTGCCGAAGCCCATGTCAGAAAACCACTTTTAAATCATGCTAGTTAAGAAATGCAGCCTATAACCTTAATCCTTTACACACACAATTCAGCTTCTATTCTAATTCCAATGATGTCTTAAAACTGCTTGATCATAGTTTGGCTATTTTAAGAAGGAAATAATAACTAAGCATTTAGGCTTTGTATTTAAAAATAAAACCTAAAAATAAACAAATTATGAAAAGCATAAAAAAATGTTTTATTAGATCTACACTTAAAAAAAATTACTTAGAAATAAAGATCTTCATAAGTGAATAAAGGCAAAAAAAGAAGGAGGAAATTTATCCTAATTTAATTTAAAAATTGTTTTATGATAGAATTATTATAAATACTCAATGACATCAAATGTTTCCAAATTTAAACAGCCAATACCATTAACCATACATTACATCAAATAATGAATTCAGGAAGGGGTGAGGAATGTGTTAATTTTTTATTATAAAAGATTTTCATTGTAAGAGACAACTCTTCTACTTTATTTTTATCCCATAAAAAAAAATTGAAAATAAAATACATAAGTCTTAACTCTATACTGCAAAAATATACCTGATAATTTTTTCTTAAACTAACCAGTAACGAACACGTGTGAGCCAATTGATCAGAACATTAAACTCAAGGACAGAGTTGTTACAGTCAAATTACGGGTTCGAGTCCTGGTTCCACTAAAGACTCATAGTGTAATGCAGATTAAATAGATCAGGATTCTTAAATCCTCAAATTGGCAAGATATAGAAATTAGATGAGTAAGGTGCCAGCCTCATCTCTTGATCGCGAATCAAAATAAGGTTCGATACCCAGAACCTTTGTACAATGTTAGAAAACTGTAAATCAACCAATAGATTAACCAGTAACTGGATAGATTAACAAGTGTAACCAGATAACTGGATAAATTAACCAGTAAAAAAAAACATAATAATTGCAAGTAAATTATTTCAAGTTTTAAATTAAATTTTCCAAAATATAACCCATTGGACTTTTCATAGAAATCATTACAAAATTATTCTAAACAAAAATTTATCCTTCAGACCTATTCTTGTAACTTTGGAAATCCTAGTTTTTATTAGTTGTGAATATAAGATATACATATAATTGCATTGTGATATTTTATATTGCATTGACATTTATCTAGTCACTTTCTTTACACACTCAAAAAGAGTTATTACTCATCAACAGACATAATTTTTTTTATATTTCACAAGAAAAAACATTTTTACATAATAAACGAATGTATATCAAATGTAGTTCTTCTCAGAGTTCAAAATGAGAATCAGTATCATATATGATAAATTATATGTATTTTTAATTACCTTTATATTTTAAAAATTTTAATTCTTCAAATATTAAAATGTATATTTGAAAAAATTCGAACTTTAGGCTTATTGAAAGAATTTTTAACGAAGAAATATTGGGGAGGGAATATGTGTAAAAGATTAATAATAATAAATCACAACTTATATATTATTTATTAATATAGTTTAAATAAAAGGAGAAAATAACTTTTGTTACCAGAACAAAAATATCAGAAATAAACAGAAAAATTATGAAATAAACAAAATAATTGTGTATAATATTTTATATTTTATGTAAATATTATATATTATATTTTGTATACATATTTTATTTTCATATGAAAGTGCACCAAATATTTCAATACTTTAAATTTTTAAATAAATTATTAAGAACCAAAGGAAGATAACTGAAATTACTGCTTATAATTAAAGTGCATTAATAATTAGTTGAAAAATAATTTTAAAATTTAAATGTGAAATAAAAATCAATCTTTCAAAATTTAAAACAAACAAAAAATAATTTTATATATAAGAAGCATTTATTATACAGTTGAAAAACTTCTTACAAATATGATTACCTTTAGTGCAAATTTTCATAAAATTGATACATTCAATTTGATTACAATCTATTCCCAATCAGCTTATAACATGAATCAGGTATTGCCTATTAATTGTGTGAGCACAATTTAAATTATTAAACATCACTTCATTCCAATTTCAACTTTTTCCAGATAAATTAATCAATACATATATCTATATATATATTTATCAAAATATATACATATAAATCTGAGAACAAAAGGAACAACACAATCCATTTTAAAAACTCAATTTGATTTATAATTCTCCTTCACAGTGAACAACCAACACTGCACATCGAACTGCTTTCAAAGACTACAAACTTCTATTGCCTGCTCTGTCAAAATTTTAGAAAAATCACACGTAAAAAAATTTACAAATCAATACCATATGCACACTTACATCAAAATGCCGATCATACTTAATGAACAAATATGGTAAAAACATGCGAAAATACCTAATGAAAACTATAGGGAACTCAGGTACTAGTGCAAAATACTAGGAGGGGATTCAGTTAGCAACAACTATTGATCAGAGATTCTCTCTTTCTGCTCTGCCTCAGTACCTTCTAAATCAATGGATTCTCCCACTGCAGAAGGGTAGGTGGGCATTGAGGGAAAGAGGGACCACTGCAGTCTGTGACATGTTTCATAATAGTTCCATTTCATGTTCAAAAAAATAATGAATGATATTTCAACTGGTGTTATTTAAAGTCTTTTAGAAATTGGAACTTAATACATTCATAGATATTCTACATTAAAATAAATAATTTTGTACAGATCATTTTTTTTTAAATTCCATATTCAAATTGATTAATTGTGTATTAAAATAAACATTTGTCCATTACATAAATATTCGTTAATGCTTGGAAAATAATTTAATATAACAATAAAGTTTTTGAAATAAGAAAAATGTAATTTTTTAACAAAAATAAAACATAATATGCATGCATTGATTCAACATTAATACGCAAGAAATTTGGAGATAAGAATACATGTTGAAAAGGAAAATTTACAGCCTTCGAAAAAATATACTTTAAAAGGAAAATTTATAGTTATAATCATGTGCATCTTCCTAAAAATCTGAACTTCTATTAAATTAAATTAATCAAAGTGTTCAATGATAAATTATTCAAAAACAAAACAAGCACACATAGCTGGGGGGGGGGGAATATGTTAAATGTGATACACATTTTATACTTAAAAATTAAGATTTAATAAATTTTACAAATAAATTATTTCAAATATTAATTTTATATTTTTACACATATAACATTTAAATCATGAAATATCAATTCAAAGGAATAAAAAAACAATTAAACATAAAAAGTATCTTTCAGATGTTTCTAACTGTGTGCAATCTTCCCCTTCACTTTCTATTTTATAACCAAAAGAATCATTGAAGAGAAGCATTTCAAAAATTATATCAATGTAAAAAAAAAAAAAAAATTGATCAAAAATATTGATATTTATGATTGCCTACAAGAATGATATTTAGAAGTACACAATTTAAATCAAATATCACCATCTAATTACTGTAATTTCCGGCATATAACAAGCACTTTTAACACAAAAAATAATATCAAAATTTATGGATGCATGTTATATGCCAAGAATAAAAATGAGAGCTTGAAAAATGAAAAAAGATGAGCATAAAAAAAAATTAGACTTCTACTATATCAAAATACTTTTTTTTTTAAAGAAATGACATTTTTTTTTAACTTAAAGGGTTGTACTTCTAGAAGTATACTATTTTTTCAAAAGCTTGCAATAATACCTTAAGTAAATGACTTTAAAACGTAAAGAGCGTGACTTTAAAACGTACGTAAGAGCATTGCATACGTACATTTTAAGTTTCTTCGTAAAAAAGGAGATGTGCGTTATACATTGAATGTATCTTAAAATTAAAAATTGCAGCTCTAAAGTATGGGGGTGCACATTATATGTCATATTTTACGGTATGTCGAAAAATAAATTCGTGAATGATTTGCAATCAATATTGAAAAATAAACACATTTCATATCTATTATTACATTAAAACAATATCTGAATCAAAAATTTAACTGGATTTAATTCTCAATGAATTAAAAGTATGGACAGGTTCCCAATTATTTTAATCAGATTCAATTCTTTATCAGATTACTTCAAAAGCTTATAATTATTAACATATGTAAATTGCAATCACAAAATATTAATACAATTACAAATGCGTAGTCCATAATATAGGCACAAATAAAGGAGGAGTTTGGAACTATATTTAACCCAGCAATATTAATTCAAAGCCTAAGAATTTTCTATTGTATTATTGTTGCTATTCTACTTTGTTCAATGCTGAGATTCGCTGTTTTCCAGCTAATTCTTTAGCATGAAGTTAGAATCACAGAAATTTAGTACATTGTTAATGATTTTGTATATAAGCTAGCCTCTTTCTTGAATCTTTCTCTTTTGTGGCCTTCCCAGAACCAATATTTCAAACAACTTCTATTGTTAAATAAGAAAATCTTTATCCTGGGATTAAAAACTAGCATTAATAGCTCTTTTGACAATAAAGTACTTTTCTCTTCCAGGTGGCAGTTGACGATAATTGATTTTTTTCTTTTTTTTACCAAATTAAGCACCAAACATGAAATATGGTACATTTCTTTTTCGAGAATGAGGCCATTGGCAATGGTTAATTTTTTTTGGCCAAATTAAACAGCGAACCCAAAATAGGGTGTGTGTTTTTTTAAGTTGTCTTCCTGCACTAAAATTGTCAGTACTTGCTTACTATTGCAACAATACAAAAATTCAAGATAATTTGCCAAGTTGGCAACCTCGATTTCTCATGTCATGTGTTGAATTGGCAACCATGTGCTTTTTTTCATATAATGTAGCCAATACAATTGCGATAATAAGCACAAGTATCAAGTTGTTTTCTATACTCTCGAAAATTGTGTATATTAAGTTTACTCCAATTAATAAATTTTTAATGGCAATTGGCGATTTTTTCAGTTACATCTTTTACAGCACCCCCAAGATAGAAAATAAATGTCAATTATGTACCTTTTATTATCGAAGATAGATATAAACTCTTATAAAAATTTTCTATAAAAACATGTATTTACCAAATTTTAATATGTGTAAAATATTAGAATTAAGAATTGATTCAGATTTAAGACAGTCATTCAAAGATTTATAATCTTTTGATAATGTATCGAAAACCAATCTCGTTTTTGTAACTGATTCATCTTCTCTAATAACCAGTCTATAAGGCTTATAATATTTATTATTAAACTATTTCCTTATGTGGGCGCATTCTTTCTAAAATTCTTTTAACTGATCATCAATTCCCTTTGTATATTTATTTATTTTTATATAATTTACAAGCCATGCTAAAAAAATTTTTAGAAACCACAAAAATTATTTCCTACATCCTTACAATCTTCATTGATAATTCTTAATATTCACTTCATAAGCTACATTTATCCCAATACTTTACAATGATTACAACTGCTGAAGCACATTTTGTATCTCGCATGGCACCCCACTACTCACTGATATATTAAAAGTAAAAAAAAGTTTGTAATTTATAAAATTTCAATTCATACTTTTTTTTATCTATCCTATACACTGAACCCTGATTTTGACATCCTGTTATTTTTAAGATTCAACTACCATCTAATGTGCAGAAATAATTGGTACTTTTATCAAATTATTTTTCTTCAACCTAAATATTATTTCCATATTTATTGAATATTTGAATAAATTAAAATCACATTTGATTGCATTTTTATATAACCCATCATATCAAAACTATTCTAACAACTGATGACTGACCTATATTTTTCAGCCACAGCCAAATAACGAGAATGACAAGCAAAATATCTATAATCTATATACTTCATAAATAAATTACATTTAAAGTTTGAGACATTTATATTTATTAAACAATATTCATTTCACTCCACATGATAGTAATAGAATTACAAGCTCTACAGCTGGAATGCAAGTTAAATGGAATATTTTAAAGGAAGATTTTAAGATTAAACAAACATTTTTTGGTACTTGCGTATTATCGCAACAACCACCAACTCTATTAATAACTCGAAAGGTTGGCAAACTCGATTTCACATGTGTTGTATGCACTGAATTGACAATCATGTGCTTTGTTTCATATAATGTAACCAACAGGTTGCAATAATATTTAAGTACCAAATTGTATTATTAAAAGTGACATTTTTCCCACATCATAATCATACCAATGTATATTTTGAGGCCAAATATGTTTACTCTTATATTTGTGAAAAACTTATATTTAGCAAGAATAATCTTTCTTTAAATATAAAATATAGGCTTAGCTATTGTACATTCCAGAGCGCCAAACTCAAGTTTCTAGGTTTTCATTTTTTTCTTAAGCCAATAACAAAATTATTTTGTAGGAATTAGAAAAAACTTATATAGATTTGTGAATCTAATAGTCAATAACAGGGTGCTTTAAAATGCAGATAGTTTTTAAAGTTATCTGTAGATTTAAAATGGAGATTAAAACAACTTTAATATGTTACAGGCATATGACGTGCACCTATGCTTCAAAGCTGCATTTTTTAGTTTTTAGGTATATTCATCATATAATGAGCACCCTCTTTTTTTTGTTACAAAGATTACACGTACCTATGTAATGTCTCATGTTTTAAAGTCATTTATTCAAGGTATTATCCCAGGCTTTTGTAAAAATAGTACACTTCTAAAACTGACTTTTTAAGTTCATAAGGTATGTCATTTCTTTTAAATAAACAGTATTTTGATAGATGTAGAAGTCAAATTTTTCTAATTCTCAGCTTTATCCTTTTTATTCCAAAAGCTATTATTTTTATACCTAGTGTATAATAAGCACTCCTAAATTTCACTCTTATCTTTTATGTTAAAAGTGCATGTAATACAACAGCTTTTACAGTATATTTTTAATACATATCAGAGATCCTTCCCTAATTATAATTACAATATGTACCTTATGAGATGCCAACATATTTTAATCTTTATAACATTTCTAGCATATTTGTTTATTTAAGTAATTTCTTTCCCAAAGATAATAAATGGAATAGTCACCACAAATGCAACTCTTCAAAAATGAGTAGTCATGTTCTGTTATCATGTTGAAAAAGTTTTATTTTTATTTCAAATCAGAGTATGGCTCCAAAACTAAATGGATGAAATACATCTACCTATTATTTATAAATAAATACATTTATTGAAAACCACAAATATAACTGAGCAATAAAACAATTATTTTTTATATTAGAAATACATCATGAACAGTAATAATTGACTATGAATTTTTATTTTTAAAAGTTGTTACTAAACTGTTTACATAAGTATATGACATGTGTAGCATAAAATATATCTTGTTCTAGTAAGTTTCTCTTTTTAGAATTATCAACACATAAAACTGAAAAAGCAGTTTCCATCTCTCAAAGAAAACAAGTTTTCAGTTACAAAATTTGGATCGATTAGTGGTTTCACCCAAATTAGTTTTGCAATCATTAATCTACATTAAATTACAATTATGGTATCAAGTTACTCTTATAATTCTTAAAATCAAACAGTTTTATTTCTCATTAAAATAATCATAAATTTCCCATGTAATTGTTAGTCAAAAACAAAACTTCTCAATTTTGCATTTTACTAATCTTAACAAAATTATGAAATCAAGATTATTTCAGAATTTCTGTGAAGAATTTGGAACTAAATAGCTTCAACTAAAAGGATTAAGTTATGCCAAGAAGTATTTATATTAACAGCTTTATTCTCAAAAATAAGTTTTCCTATTTAAGATGTAAAATAACTTATCATTCATAGGGAAGATTAATTGCAAAACAATAGCAAATAGAACAATACATTTTGATAAGTAAAAATACAGATCCAAAAGAAAAATCAATAATCCATTGATCTAGATCAATGGTCCACAAGCCCTGGGCTACGAACCAGTACCAGTCTGTGGATCAAATGCTACTGGGCCACTCAAGAAACATTAAATTATTTCCATTTTATTTACTGTGGTGTATTTCTCTCTGTTTTGTGCAACTTTTCATGGAAATCACTTTATATTCCTTTTTTTGGTGTAACTATATTTTATTTGCAAGGCATATTTGTGAATACAATTAAATTAAAACTATTAAATCAAAACAATCTAAAATATAAACAATCGCACACACAGCAGTGGGCCACAGTAAAATTGTTAAATGTTGACTGGTCTGCAGCGATAAAAAGGTTGGGTAGCACTTACCTAAATCAGCATTTCTCAACCATTTAATCACCATGAACCAATCAATGTTTGATAATTTTACCGTGACTCACTGAGGGGGAGGGATTGTTTAAGTTTTAGACTTTGATTTAATAATTTTAATTTTGTATTTAAACATGTCCTCAAAATAAAATACAGTTACATCAAAAAATGAACATAAAGTAATTTAACATTTCAATACTAGAATGCTAAATCAATGAGAACTCTGAGCTTGTTTCTTTGCAACAAGATGGTTCTATCTGAGGGTAATAAGGGACAGTGACATCCAAAATGTGTTGCTTATACTAATTTATTCCGCTGTTTTGTTTTGGTTTCTGTCACTGCAAAAAATTCCACTTCACACAAAAAGGTTGTCAGATATAGCAACAGGTATTTAAGTGCTGTGTTGATAATCTCAGGGTATTCTACCATGACTTTAATCCAGAACACCTGCAGAGTTGCAGTCTTGAACATAGTTTTAAGGTTGCCCCCACTTACAATCTTCAGCAGTTGAACTTCTTGCACAGATATGTTAGATTCGCCTTATTTGTTGATAAATGGGTCGTGGATCCCTTTTTTTTTACTATGTGGGTTTTTTGTGGTTGAAAGTAGCACTCGCACTCCTGAGTAAATAAAATGGAAATAATTTAATGTTTCTTGGGTGGCCTGTTACTATTTGATCCACGGATCGGTACTTGTCTGCGGCCTGTGGACCACTGATCTAGATGATAAAGACATTTTAATTGCAAAAATGAATTTGTTTTTTTAACAGTAACTCAGTATTTGAAGAGCTACTGACAATGAACCTCAATCAAATGATAAGGACAACACTTGAGCTGGCACCTCATTCTCCAAAAATCAGCAATATTTCAAAATTGTAAAAATGAAAGCACTCTACAAAGAATATCTCAGAAAACATTAAGTTAGTTTTAATATAATTAAAATATCTCACAAGAACTTTTAAGAAAGATTTAACTTACACAAAGTAATTTTCAATATTTCACAAATTAAAAAAAACTTGTTTCAATCACAGCTAATACAAAAATAGCTGCTTTTAAAATAGGTTTTTAAAGCTTTATTTTAATTACATAAACATAAAATTATGTGCATGTCTTTTTACTATAGAATTATTAACTCTTAATTAGATCTATATTTAAATTTAGTGGGTTGTTTATAACATTTGATCTCCATGGGTAGATTTAAATACTAATAAAATTATCACAGAAAACATTCACACAAAAGAAAAATGTTAAACATTTTTTTATAAGAAATGAAAGATCATACTTATAAAGATTATATATGTATGTGTATAAATTTCAAAAAAAATTTTAGTAATAGTTTGGAAACATAAAATGGAGAATATACAATTAACTACAAGAAAAAAGAATGCCAAGAGAAATTAATAAAGAGTTATTTGGAGAGAAATCAGAATTCACTTTTACAAATATGTCATTCAAATAAATAAAATACAAAATAAATCATTGTTTAAAAACTTTTTTTTTTTTTTTTTTTTTTTGCCAGATTTGAATGATTAAAATATGCCATTGAAAAAATTTAGAAAGGCAAGGAATACAATTTACAACAAAATAAATCCTGCAGTAAAAAATTTGATACAAATACTTCAAATATTTATTTATAAATATTCATATATACCTAATACGATTGCAAATATCAAACCCTAAACATAAAAAAAAAATCATAAATTTGCTCCATTTCTTCCTCTATTTATTAAAGTATAAAGAGAAGCATTTTTTTCTCCATTCATCAATGATCAAAATGCATTTCAAAACCAAATAAGTATTTCAAAACACAAAATTTAAATATATAAGATATGTACTTATACTCTACTAAGACTAAAATAATTTTTAAAGACAACAATTTGCCACATTTATAATACAATTTATGTATTTTAAAATCAGCATATTAAGAAGAAATTCATTTCATAATTTATAAAACCAATAAAGTTAAACCAGAACTAGAATCTGAAGGACCAATCTAAATACTAAAAGCAGCATACCAGTGTCCTCATATATTGTCAGTCGCGAGATCAGAGATCGCGCCTTTAGAATACATAAAACAAAACTGAAAGTAGTTTGACGACCCAAAACAAACTGAAACTCACCACTCTTGATTTGATGAACACATATAAAGTAGTAAAATTGTTGAGCACTCCTAGAGAGTTTCTAGCTTCGAAAAAGAAAACTAATTAAACCGCGTTTCTACAGGTTTCAATTTAATGAAACCACAAATAAGATGCTAAAAATTGCTGCCACATACGTCACTGCTATATCATGACGTCAATAGATATATATTCTCGAGGGGACACGCCTTTGATCCAACGGATTGTCCCCCCAAAAAACTATTTTCTTAAGCATGATCACTCTATTATATTTCTAATAAATAAATATTGAAGACTTTTCTTCAAAAATTCAAAATTTCTTTATAATTTTTTGAAATACTTTAATATTTAGAATAAATTGAATATTTTATTCCAGAGATATAGCTTCATCACAAAAATCAAATGTTTTTTCAAGTAGCAACTTGGGCAAACATCATGGTTTTTTTAAGTGTAATGAAGTTGAAAAATAAAATATCATCAGTTGAATAAAGGTAGTAGGATAAATGAAACTATATGCATATTCGTGAAGATGACTCAAGCATTCGTAATTTTACTACTCTTTTTACAGTATTAAAGCTATGTTTTTTAAACTGACTCAGTGAACTATGTTTTTCCCACTCAGGTTTTCCACTTGTCAGCGCCAAAATACTTATCAGATAGGAGATGGAGGATCTATTGCAGATCCATATCCCCCGTGACGTGAAGAAACGTAGAAACGTTGCTATGTTTTTAATTAAGGTAACCAGCTACGTGCGGAAAAAAAAAAATTTTAAATGATTTTTAAACTTTTCAGATTTGCTTAGAAAATTATATTTAAAAAATGAAATAGTAAATTAAAAAATTAATATCAAAATGGAAGGAAAAAAAAGAAAATTTATAGGAAATTACATTAGACGTGGCCAGCTCTAAGAAAAATAAATGTTTTTAAACAAAATTTTCAATTTTTGAACATTTATGTGTTACATTACTATTCATTTTTGAAATATCCTAAAAAATTGAGAAATATTAAAATTTTTACAAAAAACAGAACATTTTTTTCTTATATATATAGTTATGAAATCGCTAAAAAAAGACTTGTAATAAGTTGCAAACTTTATAATAATGCAGTGTGAGGGCTATCAGCAGATAAGTCAAAACAGTAAGGATACTACACACAACATACACATTTTAATTAATTTTCTTCATAAATTTTATAGGACACAGTCTCTCTTCCGTTTCAAATTTTCCGAAAAACGCAACTCGCATAAAATCCTTAATAATGTCAGTAACCACATGATGTAAATAACATTCACTAAAACAGTTATAACTTTTATACTGTTTAAGAGAGAAATTAAAAATTTAATTAGTTATTAATTATTATTTAATTAATTATTTTAATTATTTTTATAACATTAATAAATTAGCCTGTAAAATGATAGGATAAAATTTTTGTCAATTGTTTGCGAAATCCATGATTTTAGAGTAGACTAACGGAAAATTTTCAGTCTGAGAATGACAAATGTTTCACAAAACAATAAGAATTAATTGTAATGCGTTTTTTTTTTAAGTATTTTAATTTTATATATTTATTATTAAATTATGTGAAATGGAAATAACGGGATCCAAAGAAAGAGGGAATGCCCACAAAGGGGCAAAAAAAGGAAGTAGTTATAGAATAAAGACAAGAGAAAGAGTGAGTGCTCTCATGAGGAATTCTTCACGATATATTATAATAAACTCCCCCTCAATATAGGCAATGTAATTTTTTTATTGCTGGTATAACTTTTTGATAATGCTTTCTGGAATACAAATATGCCAGGAAGAATTAGTAATTATTCTGAGTAATACTTTTCGAAAATTTCTCAGTTTTTAATCCTGCGACTGCATATGGACAAAGGGACTCGGTGAACAATGATGCTACAACCCCGATGAATACACACATATAAAGCAGTGTTCCCAAGCCTTTTCATCACCGTGGACTTGTCAACGTTTGATAATAATGCCCTAGCCTCTTTCAGTGCCTAAAAAAATGGACCAATCGACGAGATTTTAAAATAGAGTAACTCCGAATTCGTGTAAGTCGGCTGGCTTAAGTTGAGGAATTACTGTAAATAATTTGAAATAATAGAGACAAATTCGAATGAAATTTTATTTTCTTTAAGTCAAGTACTAAAAATTGATTCACATCGTAAAATAGCAAAGAGTAGCAGGAAAGAATAATTGTTTCTAAAAGCTTATATACGATAAAGATTGTTTTCAGATAACAAACACACACATAGCTTAATATTGCTTAGATTCCAAACAAAATATCTATTGTTCAATAATTTTCCTGAAATTTGACTACATTCTTAAATTTGTCTTGGCTACCTAAAACTATCTATGTAATGACACCAACAAATAATTTACTTTAGCATAAATAGAGTAGTTCCACACCCTAAAGTAAATTATATTTATTTGTGGGACACTTAAGTTTCCCATAAATCACTTTTTCTGAATATCTTAGTTTGCAAGACGTAAGTACACTTCACTGTAGTAAAGAACTAGGTTTGAAAGTAAGCTACTATTTGAAAACCATCAAATAGTAGCTTAGTATACTAATTAAGGTATCCGACTACGTTCGGAACCGTGATTTTACAAAAGCGTAATATTTATGATATTTAGCGTCACTTAGATTAGAAAATGTATATATAAAATTGTTTTAAGAATATTATTACAATAAAAAATTATTTAAGTACAATATTTTGACAAAAAATGAGCATAGAATGACCCATTTTCAAAATATTCTCCTTTTGTGGAAAAATGCTTCTATTATAAAAATATTTTGCCTGTATATAGCTCAGATCTCTCTACAGAGGCTCAACTAGAATTTTTGAAATATATAACTTAGAAATGGATTTATCCATATTTTACTACAACAGAGGGGAGCAATTTTAGGAAAAAAACGCCGATAATTATTTCAATTGGTGGTAACTCTGAAAATAACGTGAATTTTTCAAAAATCCTAGTTCAGACTCTCTGGAGAAGTCTTTACTTTATGCAAGCGAAATATTATTATTTTAGAAGCATTTTTTATAAAAGGAGAACATTTTGAAAAGATATTATTCTAAGTTAATTTTTTGCCAAAACATTGTATTTAAATAATTGTTTTTGTCAAAATGTTCTTAAAACAATTTTATACACTTATTCTAATCTAAGTGACACTAAATATCATGAAAGTTATCCCTTTATGCGCTTTTTTAAAATCACGGTTCCGAACGTAGTCGGATACCTTAAGTAAATATATGAGGATATCCTGAAATTAGTTTATATTTTTTAAATTCTTGGTAGCTTTTGAGAGCATTTAGTACTGTGCGATAGTTGAATAGGGTTCTGTACATCATGCCTCCAGGTCCTCCTTGCATGTGCTTCCAAACCCGAGGAAGATAGTTGGTAGCATTGAAGACCATTAAACATTTCCATGCTCTGTGGCTGCAGCGCATAGTTGCAGGTGAAATCTTTCACCTGTACCTTTCGCAGCTGGATGATATGGTGATTTTCATTGTCAAATGGTATTCAAAAATCTAGTCAAAGCTTGGAAAAGTGAAGATTCTTATTACGATCCCTAGTATGGTCATACTGAGTGGGAATTGAAACCTTGATATCCGGTCTAGTTAAAAAAATGTTGGGACTGTGTTTTGGCTGAAATATTTATCAACAGAAAAGCTTCTGGTCATTTAGAAAGATGTAAGATACTATCTAAAACTTTCAGAGAGGAAGGGATCCCTCTAGGTTAGGGATGACGAACCTTTTTGAGAGGTGGGTGAAATTTTGTTCATACTTTTTTTTAGTACTAGCCTCGTGGGTTACTAATACCCATTTGCACCAGAGTTAAGTTTAAAAATCTTTCACAGTACATTTTAAATTAAACATCTTTAAAATTAAATTGGTTTAAGGGGTAAAAGTGGGCGTGGTTTGACGATTTAAAATTTTTTTAATGAAGTTAAAAATGCTTAAGTGTTTGTTGCAAATAACAATAAGTGTTTGAATATGAACAAGGCGTTACGAAAATTACATACAATATATAGTATGAAATATTATTTATTAGTATATATGTACATATATATATACGTATAATAAAATTGATTATAAAGTATTTAATGAGAAATCTGTTGCTGTTTATTTTCAGATAGTATTTTAATATATTAGGTTCATATTTCCCATTGATTAGTTTAGCGCATTTTGCAATTAATTCCCTATTAAGTCTATTTCTGTTAGAAGAATTTACTAAGTTCATTGAAGAATCACACGAATATGTGGACCCAAACATCGTTAAGGTATTCGACTACGTTCCGAACCGTGATTTTAAAAAAGCGCATAAATGGATAATTTTCATGATCTTTAGTGTCACTTAGAATAGAATACATGTGTAAAATCGCTTTAAGGCAGTGCTTCTCAAACTTTAAATACTGGCGCCCCCCTTTTCAATCACAATTTTTATCGCCCCCCCCCCTTACACATTAATAATATACTGAATGCAATAATAATGCACTTTGACGCTAAAGCTACAATAAGCGATCTTTTAATTATAAACCATACAAATTAATAACATAAGTATTAAATTTTGTATACGTTGCTTTTAAGCAAAAATAAATAAATATATAAGTAATAGGATAATTATATTATGTTATTTTTAATTTCTCTAATTTTTAAATTGAACATATTGCAAAATACGGTGGCTGCTTAGAAGAGAAAATATAAATATCAGCTAAATACAGAAAAATAACTCAGAGAGTCAATTTCTAATCATAAGCATTTCTTATAAAAATTTAGCTTTGCAAGACAAGCCCAATTCTTAATTTAGTATTAATTAATTAGTTATAAAATACTCTGTGCAGCACACACACACACTCATACATTAAAAGTATATCGGCTGAAGTGCCCGCTCTTTGCGCGAGTTCATTTATAAGAAAATAAAACATTATTGATATAATAGCTGAATTGTAAGGAGAGTAAAGCCAAGTGCGCGACAATGTTTACAAAAATGTAAAATGATTTTTTTAAAATGATTGCTCAAATTATAATTAGTTTTAAGCGAATTGTAATTTTAAGCCTCACAGAATTAGCATTTATAATTGACGTTAAGTAATGAACAATAATATAAAATTCCGATGAAGAATAATTGTATTATTTTTAATACTTAAAGTGAAAAGACTTTTACCCAGGAGCAGGCGTGCACTCGATACGGTCGAGCGGGGTTATTGAGTCACCCCAATCTTTTTTTTTATATATAATTATTTTATTGTACACGATACAAATCGTGATTCCAGTGAATAATTTAATTAAGAGAAAGTAAACTTACCTACTTTCAAGGACTTTTCAATTTTTCTTTGGTAACAAATAAACAGTTTTGCCAGAATTAACTATTTCGTGATCTGTGTGTACCGCGCGACCACTCCCGAGTAAAAAGTGTATTCATTATGTATGTTACTGCTAAAAAACGTTTTTCGTTATGCTTTATATGTTCAAGAATACTCATAAAAATAAGTCTTGGCCAAGTAATCCTACAAAGAGCTCTCCGTGGTTTTCCAAGTATTATAAAACTCTTTTGCATGGAAAAGAGCGCAACAGAGAAATACATTACTTACAACTTCCTTGAATGAGAAACAAACACATAAGAGAGGGGTCATAATTAACTGTACCAATAACTTAGAAGGTCAAACAGATTATCAGCAAAAACGGATTACAGCTATAATGTGCAGTATTTCAAAAATAATCACAGTGATGAATTTTTTATGTTCCTAAATTTTTTCGATTCTGGGTCTGGGATTTGTTTTTTCTCTGAAAGAGTAGTATGTTAGATTTAAAAAGAAAACTTAATAAAAAATCTCTCATCATGGGATTATAGCAAATCAAATAAAAGATTTTTTTATTTGGTTAAAGGATCAAAGATAGCTAATTAGATATTGAAGAAGTTTTTATTTTTGAGAGAGAGATGACTTAATATCGCGCCTATAAATTATATCAGAGTAAAAGCGCATTTTGTATTATGTCTGAAAGTATTTTGATTTAATTCATTCCAGTAAATTAATTATTTTTTAAATCTTTTATTTTCGATATGCTCGCGCCCCCCTCGTAAGGTTATTGCGCCCCCCAGGGGGCGCGCCCCACAGTTTGAGAAATACTGCTTTAAGGACACACACACACATTATGACAAAAAAAAATTATTTAAATACAATATTTTGGCAAAAAATTAACTTAGAATAACCTCTTTTCAAAACGTTCTCCTTTTATAAGAAATGCTTCTATAATAATAATATTGTGTGTGTGTGTGTGTGTGTGTGTGTGTGTGTGTGTGTGTG
>BMAV01013199.1:217765-318515 GCA_019973955.1 Trichonephila inaurata madagascariensis
CGAGAGATCGCTGATTGAGTTGATCGTAAAGGGATAGTAGAAATTTTTAATAAGAGCGATATCTATTGTATTAGCAGAGTTATAACCAAAAAAGTCTAGTAGGAGTAGGGGGAAAGGCTATGTTTAAGTTTAGCATATTGGCAAAGTTAAAGAGGTGCCTACCTCTGTTAGTATTTACGTTACAATTCCATGCATTGTGGGTGGCGTTAAAATCACCGAAAAGAATACAATTACTGGCTGTTTGAATAAAGTACTCAATGTCTATTGTAAACAAGTTTTCGTCAGATGAAGGGGGAATATAAACACTTGTAATGGAAATTGGGTCATGCTTAGGAAGGGTTAGTATAATATTAGTGGCCTCCATAGCGCGGAGGGGAGGGGTGGGGAGACAATAGTGCTTTAGTGAATTTTTGACTAGAATGAGAGTTCCACCGGCGGACCCGTCTGTGTTCCTATCGTTTCTATGGCAGGTGTAGTTGGCAATATTAAATGTGTGTGAAGGTCTCAGGTGGGTTTCTTGAATAAGAAAGATATCTGGGGAGTGCTTCTCTATAAATATGCGTAATTCAGCATTACGTTTTAGCAAACCGTTTGCGTTCCAAGAACACAAACTGAGGCCAATTGGTGAGGAATTATACATTATTATATTAACGTTATTGCAAGATGCCTCTATTTAGGCGTACATCTGATTTGGATTTAGTTGTTGATTATTACTGTTTAAATTATTGTTGTTGCATAGAATTTGCGATAGCTGCATGAGACAATGCATTGTCATTTGCAGCGTAGCTTGTACATTAAAATTATTGCTATTAAAGTTACTTCTATGGTTGAAATTTGGAAAATTATTGTTGTTACTGTTATATCTGTTTGAAGAGGGAATTGTTTTTCTGGCCTCAGTTTGTGCTGAAAATCCAGGTCCTCGTGTCGCCATCTGTGGGATGCTTTTGGAGTTAGAGGCTCCGTTTGCTACTTGGGCATAGGTAATGTTTGGCCGTACTAAACTATTGTATATATTTGAAAATGAATTACTTTTATTTTTCGCGGCACCTTTTGGGGGTTTGGGGAAAGAGGGACAGCCTTTGTAGTTTGCCATATGTCCATAGACCTGGCAATTAATACAATAGGCTGTTTCCAGCTTTTGTTTAATTGGGCAGTCACGGGTGATGTGGTTTTCACCACATTTCAGGCATCTAGCATTTAGGTAGCAGTTCTCTGAACTGTGATTAAAGTTATTACAGGTGTAACATTGCGTTACACCCTTTCCGTCGTATCCCTCGACTCTGATGCTAAGACAGCTGAGAGTTTTGAGATCGAAAATTTTTAAGTTATCTAGGTTGCGGGGAGTGTTATTAAAAATATGGGGAGGGGGCGTTTTGTTTTCCTACCTACTAGCTGATTTACTCTTTCAGGCGTGTAGCCGAGTGACTCTAAGTCCTCTTTAATTTCATCAGGATTTGTGGTACGTGGGAGGCCTTTTATTACCACTTTGATTGGGCGTTCGGTTTTAGGTTTTATTGTGTAGAATTGAAATTTAAGTCGTTTAAGTAGTTGTACTACTTGTCTTCTTTCTTCGGAGATATCGGAGTATAGTTTTAGGAAGTCACCCGTTAGTCGGGATCTTATTTTAGGGAATTCCTTAGTTATTGCGGCCACACATTTGGGCTTTATAATTTTTCTCTACTAACAGCATGACTGGTGGGGGAAGTTGGGCTTGAGCAGTGCTCTGATTGGTCGGATTTTTTGGCTCGGTATTGGAGTTCTGGATTTGGGGCGGGGATTATTTTCGTTGACTTCAGAACCTGGATTTTCTGGGTTGATATCGTTTTCGTCCTGTGACAGGGCGTATTTATTAGGAGATAAATTAATCTCCTCATTTTCAGGGTGATTTAACACTATTTTACGTGCGGTTTTCCTTAATGGGGGATACTCGAAAGATGAGATATCCTTCCTTTTGCCGGGGTTATTTACATTATTACCTCTAGGGGGTATTTATGAATTTCTTAGGAGATTTTACAGGGGTTTTTTCATGATGAGGGCAGCCAGTGGTTGTACATGGGGGAAGGAGTCAATATCACTTACCGCTAAGGCCATGGTTACTTCTATCTCTTGCAGCTCGGTGAGTGCTCTTGTATAGAAGGGCTCTTCAGGGTAGTGGTCGGGCATTTGTCGGAGTGAGTCGACGCATGTCTGTTGGCATCTCCGGATAGTCTCCATCTTTGCCAGTTGAGCTTTGTTGTATTTTAACTGCTCGCATGTAGAGAGCTGGGGCGATGGAGTGCGTGAAGAGTTCCTTTGCATCATAACTTGTTCCAGTTCCATATCAGTAGGTAAGTTTGCCATGTCCAGGTCAATTCCGTAATTAGCGAGGGGGGGGAGAAGAGTTAGAGTCTGCTCTGTCTAAATAGCCCTAATAAGGGCTGCAGGAGTCAGATGCTCTATAGTTTGACGATAGCTGGGAGGGGTTGCCGAAGCAACTCTGCTCTGAGGCGTTTGCTGTCCTAGTGCGTGACCGTAGAGTCTGTGTAGAGCGTATAGATGACGCGTCCACACTAGCCTAAATCTCACAATCAAGCATAGCAGGATATAACTCTATGGCACTTGCAATCATGCTTTTAACGTTTCACAGGTGCACATTTCATATGCGCATAGCTCATTTTTTCCATTGGCGTCGAAATTTTAAACATTTACATATCGCTTACCAGACTACATTCTTGTTAAATTTCGGGATAGTAGCTCGAGTTTTCTTGGTGCATAATTTTTTTTGTGACAGGGTGTATTGCCATCCTACCACCTCTTTATAAAAACTTTTTACCTTTCTTCCTCTTCTCTATATTGTCCGACAATTTTTTCTAAACACAAATGTATATTCGTTCTATAATTTTAGCATGTTTACTACAAGATTTGTCAATATTTCATAATCTTAGTTAACTTACATTATATAATTAGTAATTTCTCTAGTATTTCATATTTTGTTCTAATGCTTCCACTTAAAGTGTCATAAGCTCAATATATCTTTTAAAAAACAGTTACAGCAATAATTGTTCACGATAATAATTAATTTTAAGAGCGCAATCTTGTTTAAAAAAACATGTTGGTTGTTAACTTCATTTTTTCTTCCAGAATTTTATATACCCTTATATTTTTATAGTAAAATTTATCAAATTATATTACACCTCAAAAATTCTCAGATATCATCCTTACTTGATCATAATTCAAAATGATGAATACAATTGCCACCAGTTCTCCCGTTCGCGTGGTGTGGAAATGTGGAGATCTGGGTGCCGGTTCAGGTGTCGTCCTCGTCCTTTGAACGAGATTCAAAATTAAAAGAAAAAAATTCCAATAGCCCACGTGTAGTTTCAGAGTGCGAAGTAAAATTCAAAATCTTTTGCCAACATTCTTAATGTAATTCTAGACTGTGGCAAGGGGCGTGTAAATTACGGAGTACCTATCCCAGAAAAGGGATGTGTACCTCCTCTCATCAGAATTATTAAAATTTAAAATACATAGTTAAGTAGAATTATTTCAAATCATAATTGAACATGATCATTGGCTTTAGAAGATAAAGTCAGGTAAATTGTTACCAATTCCATTGCCAAATGAAGAAAACATAACAAAAAGTTTACAAAATTAAAGAACATTTTAGAATACTTTTGAAATACCTCTAAAGCTAAATTTTTTACCATGGTTAATCATGTTTTAATCATACCTAATTTAAGAAATTTCCCCCCAAAAAAGAACCAGAATGAAAAAAAAAACAAAAAAAAAAAACATCAAATACTATGTTTATTTGAGCTAATTACTGCATTCGAGTGGAACTTCAAATTTAAGTGACTTAAAATAAACCCTACTTAATTTAAAACAAGATTTTGCAAACTCTAAGCGAAGTAATTGGAATTTTTCGGTCTAATTACTTTTGTTAATTAACTTAATTTTTGAAATTCCTTCACGTAATTTAATTTGTTTTATTAGTGGTGTCACACAGCATCTATACAGTAATTATTGGCCTATTAACAATGTTATTCTAGCGAAACTGAAATGAAAGTTGACGCGTGACGTTCAAAAGATATTCTTCTGTTTCCTTTTAAGCTATCAATTATTCGCTATATAACTTGGAATTTATTTTAAAGCTTCTTAAATGATTATTAAAAGTTCATTGTGTGGTAAAGACTTAAGAAAGTGTTTCTAGAACAGTTTCAAAGTTATGAAAGCCTTAAATGAACTCTTATAATCGTCCCCACACACAATTTTAATTTTTGTTTCCAGAAGAACTCCTAACATTGGAATGACATTACGTAATCAATTACAGTTAAAAATGGACCATGACAGAATTTTGTTGTTTACACTAAGAACGAAAAGGGCACAAACATGCAGCTTGTTAATATACTTATCCTGTTTACGAGGATGCGTTCTATTTTACGCCTATTAACTCCTATTGAGTTTTTGGCTTTTGATTTTACTTGTGCTCGCACAAACATAATCCCCCACTGCATAGAATAATTTTTTCTCAGAAATAAAAATTGACAAGATTTTTTAAAAAAATAACAAATATGCAAACATTTTCATTCCCTTCCCCTCCTCCTTTTCCCCCTATTTACAGTAATACCCCGAGCTTACGTGATGGGTGGGTTGATTGAATATTAACGTCGCACTGTTTAGCTACACGAGGGCTTTTGGCGACGGACCACATGATTTTGAACCATGGTCAAGTGACGTGGACGACACCTGAGCTGGCACCTCCCTCTCCTAACTACCACACCAAAGGGAGGACGTTTCAGCTCTCGACAGATTTAACGTGCATCGCTGCCCTACACGGCGGGTCTTCAGTGGTACTAGGCTCGAACTCGTGACAAGGCAAGCCACGGTCCGATACCTATACCACTCGGCTACCGCGGCCGTACGTGATGGGTGGGACTGAGCGATAACTACGTAAGTCGGGGTATAATTTCGCGTGTATTTTTGGAGAAGAGATGTATATATATAAAAAAACAAGTAATATAAAAAAAATTAAGTCAATTCCTACTTAGGTCAACAAAGAAAAATTATATTTTAGCTACCTTTTATTAAATAGTTACAAGTAATATAAATATGTATATACATAGGACAGCATCACAATATTAAGTGAGAAAATAGAGAAAGCGATTTTCCTTTCTATATATGGTGTTGGACTATTTTTGTTTGTTTGTAACTATTTATTCATTAATTATAATTATTCTAATAAAATAATATAGTAAAAAAGAAATCACATTCAGAAATTAGGCTATCCCAGGTGGGTTTTAAACTCACGACCTTTAGATAAGTCCAACGCGCTACACGGAATGAACGATTTTCCTTTCTATATATGCTGTTGGACTATTATTTTTGTTTGTTGCTATTTACTCATTTCATTTTTTAATTTAATAAATGAATTAATATTTGAAAAAACTGTATATTAACAAGTATCACATCCACTACAAGAGTTTTAAAATATGTATATTTGAACTTGAATGGATGAATAGAAAGTATTTTATTAACGATTCAAAATTTGAACAAGATATATATATATAAATAAAAAGAGAGTGAAGTAATAGTAGGAATTGGAAAAATTGCAGTTTGAATATATAGGTGCGCGAAATACGCCAGAATATAAGGTGTATATAGGGGAAAAAACTCAAATAAAGGATAACAATGACAAGCGAAGTATTAATTCCTCTCTGTTTCTTCAATAGGCCAAAGGTTTTCGTGCGCTGCGATACTCTGAGGCGCCCTTCAGAGACAAGATTTGTATTGAACGCACAGCAATATTTTTCATTGATTTTACTTACATAGATTTTTGTGTTTTAACAGCCTCGTACGGTTTTTTTAGATATATTTATTTTGTGACGTTGTAATAAAAACTAAACATTGTTCGAAAATCAGTGTAGAGAAAGAATCGAGCGTAGCTGCTTCCAACCTTCCGTGATTTGAAAAATTTTGAAGTTTATCGGTCACATTGATTTTTGCAACTGGCAGCAGCGCCGATTTAAGCTCATTTCGGGCCCTGGGCGCAGATCTACTGGCTCCCTTGGGACTGGCGGATCGAAATTTATTACCGTAAAACATAGTTAAGCCCAGCTCATCCGGGTCCCTGGGCGCCCAATGGATAAACCGGCACTGACTAGCCAGACTTTTTCACAATTCCTCTCTCTACTATTAACTCACATTCTATATATTTATCTTGGTGGAATTTTCAATCGTTAATAAAATACATTTTAAAGCGCTCAGTTAAGCTGAAATTTAATACACACGATTATTTTGGATGACAATACAATAATTTAATTATAATTAATAGAAATTAATGGATTAAAACTAATTATTCAAAGAATTACAAATACAGCCACGTTGGCGACTTGTGTCAAAACTTGAAAAGGGTTTTGTCTCATGTTTTAAAGCATTCAGTAGAACTGAAATTTTATATATACGATTGTTTTGGATGACAATATACTAAACTTTAATGATAATTAATAAAAATTAATTGCCACTTATATATAATGTTGTGATTCTATCATATGTGTATATACATATTCATATTAATTGTAACTATTTAATAAAAAGTAGCTAAAATAAAATTTCTCTTTGTTAATCTAAGTAGGAATTGACTTAATTTTTTTTTTTTTATTTTATATATTACTTGTTCTTAATTGTATTTGTTTTGTAAGCGTGAATGAAAACATTTTACTGGAAATAAGTAACTGATGGTCATATTCTTCTTTTGTAAACTAACATTTGATTGGGGGGTTTTTTTTGTCTCAACTTTAGAGGGGAAAAAAATTTTAACACATTCCTCATTATTGCAGGGATTATCTACCCAAATTATACATATTCCGAGCCGTGATAAATTTAAAATCCATTTTGCGGGATTCATTGAGTGCTAGGTTTCATGTTTTTCGGGATGATTAAAAAAAATAACGATCTTCAAGACGTTAACTATTATTCACCTGAAATCCAAATCAGAATTATTGGACCTCTACAGCCTTATACCACACTTAAATGAAAATACAAGAAACTTAATTCAACTACAAGTGAACCAAATGGTATTGAATTTTTGAAATTCGTACGATCACGCAATTTTCCAAATTCACACGATTTGGTTTCCAGATATTGTTGGGAATTTGGATCAGTTTTTTAGTGAAAAAATGTTTTCAATTATGAATACAACAAAATTAAAATTTCACTTACAATTAATTTATATACAATTAGAGCAATCAAATTTTGCTAGCATCTTCAAGAAGTAACCCTAATAGATAACTTGGTTTAAAAAAAATCAAATTAAAAAAGCCACATCAAGCATATTTCAAATTACTCGTTTTTCTTTTTAACCGAACATAATTGATTGTCGAGTCTGGAAAACACAAGACTGATTTCATGGCCTGTTAAAAAGTTAATTAAAAATAAAACATACGTTAGTACTTTTGTTTTGTAGATTAAATTTCACTATTTAATGACTTATAAAAGAAAAATGTGCTACTTGAGTAAAAATCCCATATGCCTACAAGTAACATTTTCAACTTTTTTTGCTTGTAGGAAAGTAGCATGCAAACTTTTTTTTTAATCAAATAGCGGCACTCTTCCCAAAAAAAGTGGACCACCTCTGATTTAAATGAAGCAACTTCAAGAATGTTTTGTATATTTTAAAGAGAGAAAAGTATTATACATGTTTTTCTTTTGGCCTTTATTCTTGATTTAAGTATCGGTGGTTTCTATTTTTTTAAAACTTATTACCGAAAATTTTTAATATTTAGTGTCACCTTCATTAAAAAAAATCATTTCATGAAAAATGCTATTATAATAATATTTTATTTATATATATAGGCAAGATTTATCTAGAGCTTGAACTAGGATTTTTAAAATACCGTAAAATCTGGCGTATAATGCACACTTTGAACACAAAAAATAAGATCGAAAATTAAGGGTGCGCGTTATACGCTGGGTATAAAAACGATAGCTTTAAAACAAACAAAAAAGATGGACATAAAAAAATTACTTCTAGATGTATCGATACATTGTTTATTTAAAAGAAACAACTTGCCGTATGAACAAGAACAGTTGTAATTCTAGAAGTATACTATTTTTTCAAAAGTCTGGGATAATACCTTGAATAAATTACTTCAAAACATAAACAATGTATATTAATATTCCAGATTTCTTCGTTAAAAAGGGGGTGCGCCTTATACGGCGAATATATCCAAAAATTAAAAAATTTAGCTTGAAAGTATAGGTGCGCGTTATACGCCGGATTTTACGGTACATCATTTTGAAGTCACTATTCATATATTTATACACATCAGAGTAAAGAAACTAACAAAAAAATACCAGTTATTATTTCATCTGATGTAACTCTGAAAATATGAATTTTTTCAAGATCCTAATTCAGGCTCTGTAGAGAAATCTTAGCTATATA
Source organism: Trichonephila inaurata madagascariensis (assembly GCA_019973955.1). Taxonomy (NCBI): domain Eukaryota; kingdom Metazoa; phylum Arthropoda; class Arachnida; order Araneae; family Nephilidae; genus Trichonephila; species Trichonephila inaurata. The sequence goes on from BMAV01013199.1 coordinate 226,185, forward strand.
TAAGCAAAATATTACTAATATCAAAGCATTTTTTCATAAAAAGGACTGTTTTGAAAACGTCATGCTTTCGTCATTTTTTTTGACAAAAAATTACATTTAAATAAATTTTTTATTAGAATAATATTCTTTAAACAATTTTATAAGTTTATTCTAATTCAGATGACACTAAATATCAAAAAAAATTTATACGCTCTTTCAAAATAACAATTCTGAATGTAGTCAGATACTTTAAAAAATCTACTTGAGGTAATTGAGTTGGCTTCCAAGTGGTGTTAAGTCAAGAACTTTTAAAAGTTAACGTCAGTGTTTAGACTACATAAAAACAACAGTTGATATAAAAATTCTCTTCTGATTCTTTAACTTAAGAGGTGACACTGTGCATATATATGCATAAATAAGAATTTTATAACAGGCTTTTTCATCGATAAAAAACATTCAATCACTTTTCAATTCAATTAACTACTATAGTATTCAACTGCTTTTTGTAAAATTTACAAATGCAAATGGTAAAATATTAAAAGAGCAAATGCAACTAGCTTATACTCTACATTTTCAAAGGTCTATAAAATATGAAAATCTTGAATTTTGAAATCTAAGCACATAATTTAAGATTTGCATATTTTAATTCGAAATTTTGACACAATTTTTAGAGGTTTTGAAGAGTTTAAATCATGCATGCAAATAAACTGCATGAGTTTCTTACAGGAAGCCATGAAAAAGACAGGAAGAGAAACTTCCTTGACACAAAATGCTGTTACACTAATGTTTTTTACAAAATTTGAATTAACTTTCTGTAAGTCAATATTTTTAAAGAATTTGGTGCTTGATAAATTGTAATTATAAAAGTATTAAGTCTCATGAAATATATGGATCAAATTGGTTGAACTAATCCCAGCAAAACAAGCTTCAATCAGAAATTTCCAAATTTTAAGGCTGTCTTCAACTAATGTTAAAGAATAGGAGCCAAATTAGGAATATTTTTTCAGATAAAAAAGTACTCAAACATTAATACTATATTCTGGCTTCACTATCCTGTAGAGAATCACTTATTTTATCATACTACTCATTTTTATCCAACTGGATACATTTTTTCTTTTATAAAATGTGTTTCGCATTTTTCTCCTATACCGTAATGCTAAATGAGCTATCCCTTTACATGTTAAAAGGAAAAATGGATTATTTATGACATATTTTGAAATTTTAAAAACACTACTATACACAAATGCATGAGTTACAATGTCACAAATTTTTTTAAAAATTGAGGCATTTTTTCTGTCTGAAAACGTGCTCTGCATTAAGTTCACACTGTCTCGCATATAGCGAAAACAGCCTTAAAGAAATTCTAAAATCTCACAAGAATGCTTAATGTTTAGAGAAATATTACAGAAACAATTTTATTTAAATTATTTTCACAATATATATATATATATATATATATATATATATATATATAAATAAATAAAATTTTATTACATGACCAAGATTTTAAACAAAAACTAAAAGTGAAAATAAAGGTGAATATAGGTAGCATTAAAAATGTAAGACCCACACACACAGTTAAAAGAAACACAATGCTACATTCAAATTATACATATTTATTTAAATAAACTATATTTTTAAATTTCTACTTTATATTGATTTAAATATTATAATAATTTTTTTCATAATCAAACAATCCTTTTTTTAAATAACATTCTTTTAATGCAGAAATAGGAGATTCTTCAGTCAAAAAAATAATCTTTTAACAGAAATCTGTTTCTTAAAAGAAATTTCAATGTCCCAAACAAAGTAAAAACAGATAATACACAAAATCAAACTTTATTAAAATTTATCATTATGTGGATAACTTGACATGAATTCCATGCAAGGGGATCATTACAGCTAAATATTGCTATTTGTTCGATACGTTAAGTTTCAAGTTTATTCCAACATTCCAAAATGTATAAATTTAAGAAACAAGCAAACAGATTTTCAGACAAAGTATTACAAATTAGCCTAATCTGGAATGTACTCCACATAGCTGGTTTATATTTTAAAAAACTAGTGCATCAGAAACCGTGGATTTTAAGCTGTTCAGCCTTGGCAATGCCAACTTTTGTCAAAAACTGACAAATGTTGTTGCGCTGGTCCCCTTGAAGTTGAATTACTTCCCCGTATTCTGAGTGATCCACAACAGTACCATTGCAAGCAAATTCCTAGAATTTATAGACAAATATTAGATAATAGCAATAGAATAAAAACAATCAACATACATAATTAACGCTTAATATACAATAGATATAAGTTACTCATAACAAGAGATTTTGAAAACCTTATATAACCATGCAAAATATACATTTCATAAAAGTTATAACAAAAAATTATGAATACCTCATATACCTAGCAAAATAATACCCTTAATAACAAATTTATATATTACTAGCGGACCTGACAGACGTTGTCCTGTACACACATCTTAAATTCAAAAATTCCAAATTTTTATGAATAAGCTTTAACAATCTGAACAGTTTTGATGAACATTTGTATTATAAAGTTATTGCAACATCTAACGTCATTACATATACGGTTATCACAATTCGATCAAGTATTCGTGAGTATGTGTATACTATGGGCGAAGTTAAATGTAGAGGTTGTGTGAATAAAAACTTAACTTGTTTTAATTAAAGGTGAAAAAGTTGAGACAAACTATTTTATAACAGGTATATTTATTAAATTGTACAAAAACAATTTATCGTATGCTATTGGATGTACAATAGTTTTGGTTAATTCTTGTGGGGTATAAACAAATAAATCCGATTGTTTTCCAACTCTGGAACATGCAACATATAATTGGCTGGCTGTGAAAAAAGCACGGATTTTCTAAATTTAAGCCACAAATCTTCATTGTTTGACCTTGAGACTTGTTAATAGTCATAGCAAATGTCCAGCAAATTGGAAGTTGAAAACCTTTAAATGGTATAGGTGAATCTGAAGGAATAATTGGGATCCGCAGTAGAAATACAATTTAACCTTGAAATTTTTCACAAACAAAAAAAGGGGAGGGGGATTGCTTAAAAATTAAAAACATCTAAAGCGAATTTCGAAAAAAACTCTTCTTAGTGCACATCATTAGGACCTATAGTAATTATGGGCCAAGTTTTGCACTTCTGGGTTGCTTACAATAATTTTAAATAAAAAGCTCAGCCATTTAGGAGGAGTTTAGTCACATACACACTCACAAAAGATTTATATATATAAAGATATACCGTATCATGGCATTTCTTTTTTGACCCGCATTAGCAGAATAAATAGCACACAGGAGTAAAACAATTATGCATTTTAAGGTTTTTAATTAATATCTTTTCAACTAATTGCGATATCAGACAGAATTGTGAATCTAAACCATTCTCGAGTACACTGGAACACACACAAAAATTTCATCAAAATTGGTCCACCTGTTTAGGAGGAGTTAAGTCAGATGCACAGAATTTTATATATAAAAATTTAAACATTCCCAAAAAACGATAATTAATATTCCAAGAACATTTACAAGATCTTGATAAAATAGTTTGAATTAAAGAATCTTAAAACCTAAAAGACAAATATTCATAAAATATGTAGTTTATTAGTGAAGGAAAGAATATTAATGTCACACTATTCAGCTACATGAGGACTTTTGATGACGGACCTCATAATTTTGAACCATCGTCAAGTGACGAGGACAATACCTGAGCTGACACCTCCGCTCCTAACTTCCACACCACATCAATGGGAGGACATTTGAGCTTCAGTATGCATCATCCCCACCACCACATAGCAGGTCTTCAGCATTACTGGGCTCGAACTGATGACATACCGGTCAGTTTATTTTATGAGAATTATGAAAGGAATTTTTTTTAATACTGTTTATTTATGCAAATTAATCACAAATAAGGTGATAGAAAAATTTCAGAAAAATTAGATATCTTGTTGAAAATGAAAAGTAGGTGTCTGAACTATTATTTCAAACATATATTGGGATATTAAGACAAAATTAAATTATTCATGACACCCCAACTAATTACACATATCACAAATAACTAGAAAACAGCACATTCAAATATCAAACTCTTGTGTTAATTCAACCTATTTGCAAATTTGTAGCTTTTAAACTAGATGGTGTATTGGAGAAGATCTCCTGATTTTACATCTAGAATGAAAAAAATTAAAGGAATAATTCGAGGCAAGTTAGTAAAATTTTACAACATATATATTTTATATTTTGAAATGGTATCTAAATAAGAAGTCGCCAAAGTGGTGGTCCGTGGGCTACTAGTGGTCTGCGAGGAAATTTCAATGGTCCCCAGAAAAATGTGGAATACACTCACTCATGTTAAATTATGTTTTAAGGTGCATTGATTGTATTCTTAGATCACATTTTTTTTTGATAATTATATTTAACACTTAAAAAGTCAAGTTAGTGTGGTCCATGGGATTTAAATTATGAATTTACTGGTCTGCAAGGTCAAAAAGTTTAGCAACCGCTGATCTAAAGCAACTTTAAAACTCTATTAACAGCCGCACAAGATATGATGACACGATATGATATATGAAGATTGAAATGTAAATGTAATATTCATCGACAAGAACCACAAAACATAATGGAATTCCATATAAACTTCTATCTTCAATTACAGATAGGAACCAGTTACATACATAAAATTAATTTGGCTTATTCAAAATAACGAATCATTACATTTGTTGTTTAGCAGCCTAGAATTGTGAAGAAACAAAAGGATAATACAGTTAATATTGATGTTCTAATTTTCTTTTCACATTAAAATATAAGAAATTTAGATTAGTTAGAATAATGTTATTTTACAATCACACATTTTCTGTAATAATGGAATTCATAACAACCAAGTATTAAGAACGCCCAAGTAAATACTCAATTTTCACCAAAAAAAAAACCCACAAGGGTTTTGAGATCTAGTATAATTTAAAAGTTGTTTTGCCCATCACTTTGATAACAAATCTTCAAAAGGAATCTGGACTCAATGTAATATCTGTATAGCTGACAAACCAATACCTATAGACTACAGCAGTAAAAAAGGTTTCAAACTTAATAAGCAGCATTATAACTACATAATTAACTACTACAGATATCTGAAAGCTCTAGATATCTGTAGGTAGAATATATTATTTGGAGATCAACATAATTCATGTACTTAAATACCTGAATAATAAAGGTTTTTTGTCAAATATCTTTTACCAAAAAGAATAATATATAACAAATGGAAAATTTCTATAAAATTCAGACTCACCTTTTTGCAGGCTTTTACAATTTTCTTTTTGTCGTAATCATCCGATATACCTTGAACTGTAGTCAGAGTTTTACGACCGTTACGTTGTTGAATTCTAACGTGGATTAGTTTATCCTGACCACCTTGCACATCCGAACGGCTTGCATCAGCAAACGGATCTAAAACAAGTGTCAAAATTGATAAAATGCACACAGAAACAAAAAGCAAACCGAAGACTTAATACTATTCATTTTAAACATAAAGTTAAATTGTTATTCTAATGTTCATATTTAATCAATTAAAGGCAAAATATTGAATTACTTTCAGTATTACTGATATTTTATATTACTATTGATTAATTTTATAAAAAAAAAAATCAAGCAATTTTCAGATAAGTAAAAATTATACACAACTACTAACAATCCAATGTATACACAGCGCAAATTATCATTTCACAAATCAAAATAAATAAAACCAAATCAGGTTAAGAAATACTTAAATTTAGTCTTCAACTTTTGTCTTCATATATTAAATAAGATTGTATTGTGATCAATAAAACAAAAACATTACTTTTTAAAAATATTAAATTATGAATCTAAAAACTACTAGTGCTATTCATTTAAAATTTTAAGGAGTAAAATTGTACAACAGAAAAAAAAAAAGAAAAATTCATGACATAAAAAATTATTATAAAATAAAGTTTTTAAAATATAGAATTAGATCATAAAAATATGAACACAAAAACAGGAACAATAACAGGTTGCACAGCTAAATAGATGGAAAAAATGCATACCAACGAAAATCGCTGGTAGTTCAGATCTTGCTACATCTATGTTGCCATGAAAATCGTGGGATGCGGAGTGAAAGGATTAAAAAAACTAATAATGTAGAATGGCATTACAAAAGTAGACAAGCAGCAGCTTTGGTACTTACGTAGATAAAAAAAGGTAAAATACATCATTCTCATTTACAAAATGTTTTAAGCTTTCATTCCCATAATATATGATTGCAGTTTGCAGTGTCTACCCATTAGCCCATCAACCATTTTCACAAAATCAAAATCATTGCCAACACCAAATGCCAGGATAACCTTAGGTCAGTGATCCTCAACCATTGTGCATTGCACTTTTGTGTGCCACTGAAATTTTAAAAAACTATTAATTGTACTCCGAGAAAAATATAATCTGGAATCGAATCATTCTTGGCTGTCTTATAGAAATAAACTAAGGGTATTTGCGATATATTTAATTTATCCTTTTGTGAATATATCAATATAAAAAAAATATGATTAGGTTCATAATCCATTTGTACACGTATACACAGCTGTACATTAATTAACTTTGAAGAGAAAATCGTAAATTCGCTCTGTAATAATCAAGATTTAATTTCAAAGCATTCTGAAGAGTTAATTCATTTTGGGTTAAAATTACATGCGATTATCTCATAATAGCCAAAAAAAAGCTTTAAAAATATTACTATAATTTTTTACATCTTATTTGAGTGAATTCGAATTTTCAGCATTAATCCTCTTGCCACGCATCCCGTGATTTCCACGGGCAAAGCAGATGTAGCACTATGCAGGGAGAGGGTTGACAAATATAAAAACGAAAAAAAGATCCGAGACTTTTAAGTGCAGATGATGAAATGAGAGTGGTATTCTTTATATGACCAAATTTAAATGAAATTATGCAAAATCATCAAGCTCAAATTTCTGATTATTCTTATAATTCATTTATAATTAGTTACTCAATAAACATTTTGTTGTCTTTGTTGTAAATATTTTATTTAACATTGAAAATTTTTATAAACTCTTTTACATAGTGTATTACAGATAAATTAAATTTCTTAAACTTATTTATATTGTTAGTGTGCCACCAAATTTTGAAATTGTCAAAAATGTACCACAACAAAAATAAGGTTGAGAATCACTCTGTCTTAGATACTTGCAAATCAGCCTGATGACCATTTTTGTCGCATCAAAAATTAATGCCAAATATTGTGATAAATAGGTAATAAAATTTTTTTTACCTTGCTTAACTTATTTTTTAATGGGAAAAATTATTCAATTATAAGAAACAGCCTTCAGTAAAAGAAAACATGACAGAATACTCCCAAAACTATGGGACCATTCTATCAAAGAAATATTAATATGTATTTAAAAACAAATAAGACACTGTTAATTATATGGTTGTTAGATATTTTAATTTGAAATTTAGCTTTTCTTTAAAATAGAATTTAAGTAATGAAACGTAATTTAAATTTAATTATTTTGGCATTAGGTACAAAATTCTTTGCCACTTTATTGGTCGACGGGATAATACTTGACTAATAAATTTCATTACATGTAACTAAAGAAATCAAATTGCCTATCATCAGAACAGCACATTAAATTTTCTTTAAAAAAGAACCGAACACACAGAAACTTTACTAAGCTCTCACTGTTTAAATTAATTGTCTTTATTTCATTACAATGCAATTCATATATTTAAGAATAATCAACAACATATTTCAGGTTATTAAATATTTTTTGAACAGCTACGAGAGGCAGATTTTTACAATAACTTTAGATTTTCAAACTCGTACCTTGTAGGAACTAAACAAATAGAAATATCTAAAAATATCTTTTTCCATTCAAGATCTAAATTTTTAAAAAATCATACTTAATTCAGTACTTTCAAAGTATATACCAGAATATACCTTTGCTTCTCATGTTTTATAAGTTTAATCACTGCCTTCAAGTAATTATCTTAGCTTGAAGCCAAAAACGATACTTCCTTAAATGGAAGTGTTGAGAAGTAGTACTGTTTTTATTGAGTATACCAATACTAATCACAAATTTTTAGTGTGAAATAAATTACTTTTCATATATATTTTTGTTTTTTAAAAAAAATTAATTTTTTCCATCATAATATACTTGACAAATTGATGAGAATTTTTGACTGATGAACATTTTTGGTTGATTTGTCGAATCGGCCGCTTTTCGCGCCAAGTGTTTTCTCGCCAAATCGATAATTGCACTAAATCTGGTAACCCTTCTGAATTTGTTCTTCAGTGAAGGAGAAGTCGTTTTTGACAAAAACGCGCCAAATAAGCGATTTTTCTAAATTTGGCGGAGAAGCGGCCGATTCGACAATTTCACCACATTTTTTCAAAAAAGTTAGACCTGTACCACGTAAATTAGTTCAGTGGAACCCCAACCTTAATTTAAATCAACTTTAAGATGATTGTGTGATAAAAATAGTTGAAACAAACTAAATCAAAGCTAATTACTTTATGACACTGACGGAAAGAACCTCTTCTATAAAGAATGGAACAATTACAAATGCTGCAAAAGTGAATACTTTTACAAAAGAATCATTAAGACTTTTAATGATATAGTAAAGTAGACAATTTAAATCTTAAAAATCTGCATGAATTTCACTTCAACTAAAAGAATACTTACAAATTTTTATCTTAAACTTAATTTTATAATTTACATCACTGCATCCACATCAAAATAGACCAGAAAATATTGCATTTTAAGAGTAAAAACACATTTTAATAAAAGGTGTTTTGTAATTTTAACTTCTATGTTCTTTCATATTGTATACAATAAAACTTACACACCGCACTTGCTGTACTAAAACCTATTACTTTTAGAAAAATTTAAAAATACTATCAAATATCAAGCAGATGTAGATTTATACTATTAAATGAGAAATTTTCTTTAAAAACCTTAAATATCTGACTGGCAGACATTAATTTAACATATGAATCCTTCACATACGCAAGTAAACTTTTTCATGTGACAAAAGGGTTCCATCACAAATATTTTATTCTTTAATTATCACAAATTCAAATGCTACAGTGAGGTTCAAATGTTAAAAATCACTATATTTCTAGTAATTTACAATACAAATTTCCAGGCTTAGCTGTCAAAATGCAGCCACATTTGAAGGGGGGGGGGCAATTACAAATTTCTTTCTAATAAAAACTTTGAAACAAAATTATATGAGCAATATAATATAGCCAATATGTTTTGTTGCACATTACACGAGTGAATGATTGAGATTCAAAGGGGCTGATTACAACTAAACTGCATCAAAAATTAGTTTAAACATTATCAAAGTATATCTGAAAATGTCGGAGAAAAAGAAATATATTAAACTAATATAAAAGAAAAAGTCAAATTAAATATAAAAATCCAATTTTAAAAATAAAGGCAAGTAGATTTTGATGTGGTAAACCCCTACTATATACATTAAGATATGGTTAAAACAAATGCAAGAAAGTTGTACAATGATTAAAAATCGGACAGTCAAAAAGTGACAAACAGCATGTGATCTTACAAGAAGAACATTCGTGAACATCTACCCTGAATAACAAATCCCTGTGCATAAAATGAGTATGATCATTGAAAAGAGTCAATTTGAAATTTGGTCTTCACAATGGCATCAACAGCCATGCCCCTGCGATAGGTTTCATGGAGTGTAGTTTTTTTTACCTTCAAATTCTATGTTTCTTCCATACTGTTTGAATATGATGCAGGATGACATGCTTCATGTCACAACGAGACATCTAGTAGCAAGTTGTTCATTGACGATCAGTGCATAGTCCATATATCCCGTATAAAAAATAGCATTTACTCTTGCAGAAATAATGTACATAAATTATACATTATAGTTGAAATTATACATTATAGTTGAACAAAATAACATGTTATAGAAGGATAAGCACAGAATATTAAAGATGACATAATGTAAAAATTTCTAAAATCAAGTAAAAAAAATATTAACCTTCAACTACTGTGGATGAATTCCATCATGCAACCACTGAGTTAAAGTCTAAAAGACAACTTGCTTATAAATAGAAAAAAATTCAATATAATTTTATTTAGCTTTAGATAAATAACATTTTTTCCTATTTCATGAATAAATACCACAAAGTTGATTCCTAAAAAATCCCAGTCATGTTTTATTTTACTTTTAAGATTTTAAAAAAGATAAAAATATTTATGGAGAGGTTTTAGAATTTAAGGGATCACACAGTAGCAGTTAAGGATTAAGTTTAGAACAAATTATTTAAAACTCCAGAGTTCCAGAGACAGCTTTTCAAGAAATAAGACCAAAAAAAAAGCACAATCCATGGACTCTTTCCAATTGCAACCATTAAGAGAAAACATTTTAAAACATAAATAAATCAGCCAAGACTTGAATGCAGTTGCAGTTCCAAGAGTTAACTCTTTTGTGCATATTTACATTTAGAATGCTAACAATGCACCGAAGACTCAAACTAACAGAATATTAGAGAAATAAGTACAACATGCAAGAATCTAAAAATAATATATATACTTAGAACAATCCATTCAAATATAATTATGTAATGTATTACTGGAAACAAAAAACAAAGGTTTAAAGCTGAGCAACTAATTTGAGCACAGCTAATACAAACAATAAAAAAAATACATTTTTTGATATTAGTAACAGGTAAAAGCTTTTAATTTAGTTAGTTAAAATGTTTTGGTAACAAATTAAAAAGGCTTTAAATGTTAACTAAAAACAAATAAGTTAACTGTTATTTTAAAGGCCAATTCCTTAATTTGTTAAATGATCACCAATTTTTAGTTATAATTTTATTTAAACAATAAACATTTTCTCGAAATTTTTAGAAAAAAAAATAAATTGAAAGGCTGCCACGCACGAATTTTGTTCGCAATGGTAAACAAAAGTGTTCAAGAAAAAATAAATTAGTATAACTTGGCAGGTCTAGGTAAAATTCATCATTCTTCAAACTAATTTAACACTTCATGACTATACTTTCGAATCCCTAGTCTCTAGAAAGATCTTTAATTCCTTCCTCGACAGATTAACTACGCAGTAAGTTACAGGGCAACACACATGACCCAGATTGAACTTTCATCAATATGACTTGAGTTACTATATATATATATGAAATAATTCTCAAAATATCACAAGTTTTAACAAAATAATTAAAAATTATTGAATTCGAAAGCCATTCATAGTAAAATATTTTATTTTATAAGAACAATAACAGCAAATATGAAGGTCACCAATTAACTTACCAAAAGTGTTCAAATTCTGGATACCGGTAGACATAGATTTTCTAGTGTTCTTTCCAAATTTTAAGATTAAAATGGCTTATTCAAAACCCTTTTCTTAATTATTAGAACAGAGTTTAATAGATTTATAAAAGGGCGCAGGAAGTCAGAGGGCCAGAAAACGGTTGAATGGCTGTATGTGAAAAAGAATGACTGATCTGCGCACGCTTTCTGCGCACTGCTAAGTCAAGGTCAACTACGGTTGCGATTTTGTTACTGATATAAGTTCATTGACAAAGTTATTCATTAAGCTGATTAACTAAATCTCGAGTCCGTATTCGGACTCAACACTACCAATTTTCTGGAAAATTAATTCTGATAAAAATATTTAAAGAGTATATTTGGAAGAGTTTAAGTGTATTGAAAATTGATAAGGTGCTTATAAAACCCCTAAAGCTGAATTCACACCAAGGCGTACAAACGTCGAGTGTCAAGCGTCTAGCCAATCACAGACTTCATCTCGGGCGAAACACTCGACGTTTGTACGCCTTGGTGTGAATTCAGCTTAAGATAATACAAACTACCAGAATCACACGTTATAATATGGGCTACCCTCAAATTTATCTTACTCATTAAGTTCTGGCCTCGGTCGCCCAGTGGTCAAGGTAATGGACTCGTGGCTGGAGTGTCATGAGTTCGAGCCTAGTACCACTGATGATCAGCCATGTAGGGGGGAGGGGTGTGATGATGCACCTTAAACCTGAAGAAGCTCAAACGGTCTCCCGTTGGTGTGATAAACAAAATTACAAGATCCGTTGCCAAAAGCTCTCGAGTAGCTGAATAGTGCGACGTTAATGTTCACTCACTTTACTCATTAAGTTGGTTTTTTTATTTTTTTTTTTATGTCATACTTCAAACTTTGTTCTTAGGTCATTATCAGGCACCAGTACATTCTTCACATTCAGTTAGACGTTAATAATAAAGCAAGAATTCTCTTTAAAAACAAAATATATGATAGTCCGTTATCCATAGGGATATCATTTCACAAATTACAATATTTGTGAGATGAATGAACAAAAATTGTCTTTTGAAAAATAATTTATTAAATCACTATGAAATTAAATTTGGATTTGAAACTATTTGCGTTTGAGCAATATTTGGAGAAACTGTAAAAAAAAAAAAAAATTTAATTAAAAAGTTGCAAAAAATTAAAACAAATTTTTTTAAAAAAAATTCATTAAAAATGAGCTTTTTTAAGCATAGATAAGCTTTTGAGATCAAATAATAAATGGTACAACGTGCAATAGTATCATAACTCATCATATAATTAATAGTATCATATCTAATCATTAATCATGTCTATTTAATTATTAGCATTATTACTATCCTAAGCAATTCCGTTCTGAGAAAAACCTTTTGCTTCTACTTATATTGCTAAGTACTTTCAGTCTGTCTTTATATAATTCTTTGAACTTGAAATTTGGCATTCCAGTTAAGTTCGTCATCTTCCTTCCTTTTCTTTTCTCTTTGATCAATCCGAATCCTTATATTTCATTATTACAAATTAATTTCATACATAAATTTGACTACGGTGGTAGACGACCGATCAAGATTTTGAATTCGTGGCTGGCAGGAAGTGAGTTCTGAGAGTCCTAATGCCACTGAAGACTCTCCATGTAGAGCAGGGGTAAGAAACTCAAAGCTCATGGGCCGCATGTGGCCCTCAACGAACATTTTTGTGGTCTTATGAATATATAGATACGCAATAAAATATAATAAAATAAAAATATTTCTTCCGAAATAGGAAAGATAGTAACAGAGAAGAGGTGTCAAGCGTCAGGATGCAAACATTAAATTTTTCTCGGTCTTTCATATATGTTTATTATAATGTATTATTCAAAATAAATTTTTGTTTCTATGAATATTGATTTCTTGCGGTCAACCTATAGTTAAATCTTGTTTATTTGACCCAAGTTAGCCTTTGAGTCTGACACCTTTGGTACAGAGGGATTGATTCACGTTAAATCTGTCGAAACTCGAAGTTTTGAGTTTGGTGAGTGGGTTTAGTCAAAGTGCCAGTTTATCCATTGGGAACTTGGGTTGGGTGCCCAGGGGCCTAAATAAGCTAGACTTTTCTAGATTTTCTGGTGATAAATTTCGATCATCCAGTGCTAAGGGGGCCTATAGATCTTCTGCGCCCAGGGCCCGAAATGAGCTTAAATTGGCACTGTTTTGTCATGTGCAGTTTTCGAGAGTGAGGCGCCAGCTCAGGTGTCATTCTCATCTCTTGACTGAGGTTCAAAATTACCAAGTCCCTCGCGTTGCTTTAGAGTGCATTGTTAATAAAAATCAAACCAAATCAAATCGGAGTAGGAAAGCTGAAATGCCAGGCACATAGATCCAAGAAAATCGAACCTAAATTTTTTTTTTGTGCAATTGAAACATTAGGAGAATGGCTGATTCGACTTTCCGCCACAAGTAAAGAAGAGACTGTAGAATCTTCACATATCCTTAGACAGGGAAATACTATGGGGAAAATAATAGGGATGTTATAAAGCAATAGTCACAATCGAAGAGAAATAATTGTCATTTTTATAAACTCCGTAGGTAGTTCATGAGGAATGATTGTGTGAGGTAATTAGTTATTTTTTCTATGAACAGGAAATATATTACAACACAAGGTTTAATTCTTAATACGTGTGGGAATGAAATGAGACAAGCGTTTTGAAAAATGGTGTTCGTGATTAAGATACACGGGGGTAAATATACAAGATTATAATTTATAATTATGCATATTAGGTTGTTATATATAAGGTAATATTGATTAGAGCAACGTAGAGTCCATTGTGCCAGACATGTTCATTAAAATAGATACGTTATATTGACCATAGAAAAGAGAAATCTGTATTGAAAAATAAATGTTCATACATTTCGACTACCAGTTTAGAAGGGGGTTCATGAAATTCAAAAAGCATAAATTGGAAATACAAAACTTTATTTCATCACATCATGTTTTCCATGTATATTAAATCTGCGTGTCAAGCATTCTTTTACTGAGGCTCAACGGTTAAGAGTAGGGGTTTCGGTTCTACTTTTCATCCTCTGCTAGCAAGCAGAGATGTGTATATAAGGATACGATCACTCAAATATTTCCCACTTAACTTATGTGGCAGCCATCTCTCTGGAGTATTTTCACAACAATTGTAGTTTCCTAATATTTTGCGTAATGGTTTGAGCTAAATCAAGCCTTTCCGCTATCTTCGATGGCAAAAAAAAAGGGTTTTGCTCTAACACAGTGGTCTTTAACACCTGGGTAGTCGACCGGTACCGATCTGGAGATCAAATTGTACCGGGCCGCAGAAGGAACATTAAATTATTTCAATTTTATATACTGTTGTGTATTTTTCTCTCGGGTTTGTGCAACTTTCCACGGGTATGAGTGGCGTAGCGTGTGTGTGTGGGGGGGGGGCCCCTTGGGGGCCCATGGCCCAGGTGGCATACGAAAAGAGGCGGCGGCAAGCACCCCACGATATTTAAATTCAAAAAATATTTCAAACGCCAAATCATGCCAGCGCGACGAAACTGACGGAAACAAGTGAAAGAGTAATATACAGATACAGGAAGTTTATTAGTCACTACGCAATAGCATTCATTGTTATGTTACTTAGGCTTCTGGCAGCCGGTACTGTGTGATGTCAATAATGCTCAAAATTATTTGCAAACAGAGGGACTAAATATCCATCAATGTGCTAAAAAAATACGTGCTTTATAGACCGTATTAGAAGCAAAACGAGAGGAATTTGTGAATGACGCTTTAGTATATGCTAAAAGCTTATGTGAAGAGCTTGAAATTTCTTTTGAACCCCCAAGATGAATCAGGAGGGAGCATATATTTGGCGACGGAAGTAAAGATGTTCAGTTATCAGACGAAGATGACTTGAGGCGAACAATATTTTCTTCAATAGACAGAGTAATTGTAGAAATTCGAGAAAGATTTCAACAGTGGCAGAATCTAGCGCAAAAATATGCTTTTTTAATGTCTGAAGTGATATGGAGCATGGACGAACTTAACTTAGATCAAGCTCCACAAGACATTAATAAAGAGGAATTCCAACTTGAGCGCGTACGTCTACGAGCTTTCGTAGCCGCAACAGATTCAGGATGTAAAAAAGAACTCGGTTAGTCCAGCTCTCAGGGTTCATTAAAATATATTATTGAGTCCAAACTTGAAAATGGCTTACCAAACATTGTCATAATGTTGAGAATTTTTTTAACATCTGCCATCAGTAATGCCAGTTGCGAGAGAAGCTTCTCTAAGCTAAAATTAATCGAAAACTATCTCAGATCGACCATGTAACGTTAACCCTCCCGCTGCGTAGTTATTTTATCAAAGTAGGTTCAAAAATTGTGTATTTTTTTTATTACGTCATTCAAACCTACATTTTAGAGTTAAAATATACAAAAAAAGTTTTGTAAAAGAGTTTTTATTTTAAAATATAGAATTAGACCATAAAAATATGAGCGTAAAAACAAACAGGAATAGCAGGGGTTGCACAGCTAAGTAGTCGTAAAAATGAATACCCGCGGAAATTGCGGGTTGCACAAATTTCGATACATCTACGTTACCCGTGGAAATAAGACCCCACAGTAAGAGGGTTAAGGTTAACAAATTTAGCTATTCTGGCAATTGAACATGGCATATACATAGATATTGACAATTGTATAAAAGATTTTATGAAAAAACACAATGTACATTTTTAATCTATATATATAAAAAAAATTAAAGCTGCTTTTTTTTTACTTTTATTAATTTTTTCTTGTCTAATAATTAAAATAGAGAGGCGACAAATTTCTGGTCAGCCCCAGGCAGTGAAAGACCAAGCTACGCCACTGCGCTTTATATTCCCTTTTTTTTTGGTGTAACTATCTTTTATTCTGAAGGCATTAATTTAAGGTTATTAAATCAGAACAATCTAAAATATATACAATCATGTCCTCCTCCCCTTACAGCGGGTCGCGGTAAAATTATGAAACGTTGACCGGACCACGGCTACAAAAAGGTTGAGAAACACTGCTCTAAATTACTTGACAGTATTGTTTTCGATCAAAGATGGTCGGCCAGAGCGTGGCTGATCAGAAAGTTCGAAGTCACTTGAAATTTTTCGAATGGGTCCTCTGCATATTTTATCAGAGAACTGTACCCCTTCACCTAACATTTCTACATGCTGCAACCGGATTGCATAAGCTTGCTCCACTCACTGCACTTCTTCACAAATGTTAATTTTTGTAGCTTTTCTCTATTAATTTAATTTTCTCTCTTCTGTGTGAAATATATAATTATATTTATCAAATTCAGTAATAAAATTTTTTCATATAAAATATTTCAGCTTACACTGAGCAACAGAAATCCTGTATTATCGGGTATTGAGATTAATGAGAAATTAGAGCCCCAACAGTTATCCTCAACGACGGTTACACGCTTCTGTTCTTGGTACATGATCACGTCTCACTTGATACCAGTGGCGTAACGTACAACCCTGCATTGTGAAGGGGGGCAAACCCTGACTGACGCTAAGTACGTATTTGGGCTTGGGACCCAAAACACGACTTTGCAGGGGGTACCTAATATTCTCCGTTACGCCACTGCTTGATACTAATATGAATCAACTTCGTTTTAGTTCATTTGCTTGGTCAGTATGTACAAAATGACAAAAATAGAGAATCATTTTTTTTGCGCTCAATGAATTTTTTATTTACTTGTTATAACGGGACGGAGTGAACTTTCTGGTACACCTAATAAAATAAACCACTCTTGGCATGTGTGTGTGTGAGATATTTAAAATTCATCACTTTTAAGGTATTGACATCAGTTGGTTTTTTCTGAATTTTATAAATGGCAAAGACCGCCTTTTTGCACTTATAATGCAATTTCAAATCTACTCTGTATTGTGTGTCTTAATATATTACTACCTAGAACATCACTCATTAAAAATACTTTTATTACGTTAAAAAAACCAACATTCGGTAATACCTAATCTTAATTCAACTAACATTGAAAAACCTCTTTAAATTATGAGGCGCTTGCTGTTAAGAATACACAATAAATTTTTATTTCAACCTGCATTTGTATTGGGTAAACTAATAAAAACTCACTTTTCCTCATTGGTTTTAAAAACCTCTCATCTTTGTTTCTATTAATTGTAAAGAGATTTCAAAACAAATGACATTCTCAGTAGAAAACAATTTTAGAAACTTAGCCAGATAAACCATTTTAACTCAACCTTGAGCGAACATGTGTTGTTTTTTTACCTATTTAATTTAATCGTATCAGTTCCTAACTATTGACATTTCAAGAATAACTTTCCCACCTCCACAGAAGTTTTAATCAATAAGTTGCGAGCTAAAAAATTATCATTAAATGATATTTCCTTTTTAAACAGATTCTGCATTGTGTTCAGATTGTCAAGTACCAGAAACTAGTGAACATTTTATTCTAACCTGTAACAAATACAAATCGCAACGCAAAATTTTATCTCCAACCACGGAGAATGGTCTTATTCCGCAATAGCGAATTGTAAAGCAATAGAGCATGTTCAAAAAGTTGAAGCATTTTTAACATCAACCAAAAGATTCTAAAATTCCTGCTAATAAATTCTCAATACTCATCAATTTCTGTTGAAGCACAAGGCGATAAGACTACTGATGTACAGTGCAATCCCTAGCACGTTGCAACCTAATTTAAGAAACTAATCCAAATTCTATCGGAGCATAAGGCGTTGGCCAAGTCTCCAGATTTAGTGTTGTCACTGTACTTGAACTCGGCTTATTGCCATGCCTCGAGAAATTTTAGAAGAGACATTTTAAGAAAAGTACGTAGAAAGCTGCTTGGATGGAACCCCTCCCCTTACCAGAGCTCATATTGACAGACATCAAAGTTTTGAGGTCTCTTTATGCAGACAGTACGCGCATACATAAAGCAAAACATTCCTAAATACTTACGCAAACGGTAAACCGTAAAAAATATGTGCGACTCGCAATCTGACTGCCGCTATTAGATTAAATGAGTAATTGTGTGTGGTAGTAGGCCTAGACACTAACATATAGCTATCTTGCAAGTTTAAAATTCCCATTTTATCTGAGAATTATTCAAAGATTAATATATTTACCGTTTAAAATTATTCACATCAAGAATCGAACACCCCACTAGTCTAGAATGACCCCTGCACGACGTCTACGATTCGAAAGCTGTATTAACCAAATAACCAGCCTCTTGGACGTATTTATCAACTTATGGATATCCACCAATATTGGACTTTCGCGATAATATATACATCCCTTTGTTCTACTGGTTTCTTGCCATTTTAGAAATGTTTCGTAGATGTCATACCTACATCGAGGCTAAGAATACTATACTTCTGTTACAAATTTGTTCAGATAGGTTAAGAATAAAACTCAAACTCAATTAAAAAAATTCAGATTTTAAAAAGCTCCAGTATTAATAAATTTAAATTTGTATATTTAATACATATTTTTTTAACTAGTTTTTTTTTCATGTGTAAAACTCGTCCCTTTTATACTGTATTAAATGTGAGCTTTCACTTCACAATTATTTATTTTATCGATGGAATTTAAATTTTCAAAACAGATGCATGAATTGTAACATTTAAAATTTTCATGAAAATTAAGGCACTCTTGTCTGAAAATAATCAGGTTTTTATACACAATGCATGTCTTTAAATGGGATCTAGGAAGTAGGGGGAAAACACCATCCAACACATTTATAAGTACACTTCGAGATTTATGAACATATAAAAATCCATCATTAATTTTGTGTGATTGAGCTACTGCCTTCACATTTCATTAAAAATTGATGCCCCATAATGATTTTCTTTATACATAAAATAGGATTCCTTTCTTTATACAAGTATTCAGTGTAGTGAAGTACTTGAAATAATACAGACACATGGGAAATTCAGATAATTTATTACGAATCAGTCAAGTTTAAATGAACTTTTATATATACCACTGCTGAATTAAAAAATATTCATATCCACATTTTTATGTCAAATTTTATTTCAATAGCATGGTATTTTAAGTTTTTTTTTTACATTTCAGCACGCATACACAATTCTGGAGTAATTTGTAGTTCACCATTTGAAGACATTTTTAGATACATCGTGATTTTTCATCACATCTTTGAACAAGAAAAATATTTCAAATATCACAAAAACCTAAAAAAGGGGAAAAAAAGATCGGGAAACACATTGTCTGAAGGCAAGGTCTTGTAACTTTTTTATATCAACACCTGGTAACATGAATTCCTTAAATAACTTTCACTTGATCCGTTCTTTTAAATCATCCCAAACACACACATGCTTAATGCTGAAAAATGTAACTCATTTAAGATTTTTAAATTGTCATATCAAAATAAGAGTTCTGCTTGCAATATTATCTGAAGCTTTCAATTTTTCCTATTTAAGTTATTTTTCATTCATGTTTTTCCATAAGATCTAATAAATAATTTTTCCCCCGAAATATATAATATTGGACTTCCAAAGCTATATTCTTTCTATAGATATAGCATTAAGTTCCAAAATTTTCTATTTGTTTTTCTATCCAGTTATATAAATAACATTCTCTCTAATGATGATATAAATGAATTGATAATGAACAAATGAATTAATATTTATCCAGGTCATTTTTACTTTTAGTTTAAACCTTAAAAAAAATCAGACAGAACATAGTAACTTTCGCCATTGGATAGAAACAAACAACTCTCCACATGGCATACAATTTCAGACAATCATGAAACCAAAGTCTTTTCATCTTTTTAAAAACTTTTTTCTGCACTTGCACAGAATTGTTACATTGTTTCCTTTGGTATAACCATAAAAAAAGTCAATTGTTTGCTACATATTTAATAAAATATTCTAATTTTTCAACAAACATTTATCAGATTGTTTGAAAGAAAAAAAAAAAAAAAAACTGAAAAAAAAAAATGAGTGATATACAGTTAATGCAGACATTACCGAGATGTCTTCATAGCTAGATGATTTGTCAAACAGTTCATAAGCATGTTTTGTGCAACATCATAAGCAGTGATTTACATTGAACAACAATTTCCCGTTATGGACAGCCAAAGATGCTGCAATGCAAAATCCAATACTGTTATTTTTTTCTCTTCCCTTTTTAGAGGACAGACAACCAACATACCATTTTTTGCCTATTTCTTTGGTACTTTAGTCTAGATGCACAATGATATTGAGGTTATGAAATTTCAAAAGCAACTAACAGTATAAACTGACCAATATTTTTTTTCTCTTCCAGTAAGTAAAAAAATAATCAAATTTGCCCTGCACTACAGATGTGTCATTCATTGACGATGATAGGTTAGAAAAGCACTGCATTTATATTCTATTGTTTGTTATGTATGATCATGCACATTAACCTTGTATAGAGAGAGAGCAGCTAAGTTCATTTGCTTCAACTATCTGGTGTCTCATTCTATATCTCTGCAGTGCAGAAGATACACACTAGCGTCTATTTTTTTGTCGGAATTCTTCCTATTGTCAAATATATACATACTGTTCAGTCACATCACTCATGAAGCAACCAGTACATCAGTATAATGAGGATACTGAGTACATTATCAGTCAATAATATTTCACACTTTAACATCTTTAAATATATTTCCACATACACGCAAATTATACTTCAAAAGTCAGATGATTTTTTATATATAAGTACACATTACGGGAGAAAGAAAAATATGGACCCACAATACTGGTGGGTATAGATACGTATATAAACAAAAATAGCTTTGAGAACACATTACAAATCAAGATGACAGGGAAAAAAAAGCAATAAATCTGCCCTTGAAGACTCAGAAATAAAGCGAAATATAGATAAGTTAGGAAAATGATAAATTAAAGTTAATGGGAAAAAACTACTCAAAATATAATTCAAAGCTGTAATTACATTTTTCATTACAGTTTTTTCATTTAAATATTTTTTACATAGTACAGTTGTACAATACCACAACCTAGAATTTCTTTATATCCATAATCTGACAAGTGTATTGAAGACATTAATAAATTCACAAAAAAGATCCCCACACTAATTAAGGCATATATTATCACATATGGGTTGCTAAAACCCTAAGAGGGGAGAAAGAATAGTTCGACACAGATTTACAAAAACAATAACACATTTTTACATTTGTAAAGTCATTTGTTTGGCTTCCATTTTTGATTTCATAATATGCCGATGCAACAAATGCATAATAAATTTAGACTAGAAATTATAACACAAATGTTAAACATGCAGCATATTTCATGTAACAGCCACATTATGTTATTTTAATATCTCAATGTTTCTATCATGAACAGGTTCAGTTTTGATACAATAACATATGACACATTAAATGAATTTCCCAAAATTTGATATCATAACAAAACTCAACAGCTGATAGATATGCAAAGAAATTAAATATACAATTTAAGTTCTGTGTCAAACATTAGTTATTCTGTAAATTTTATTTGTTTTTTAAGCAGTGCTCCATTAATTTTCATGCAGCACCACTTATGCAATGGAAGCTCCTGCAATATAACTGAAAGGGTACGACAAATATTCGTTTATGTTTGCATCACTTGACATGGCATAGTGAATGCTACGTTCATATTTTGAGTCCAATCTATAATAATCTCATCAAGTATCTTACAAGGAGGCACCCAATCAGGAAAATAATTTTTCCCAAAGCTGTATTTACATATGCATAAACACTGTTGGACTTTTTTTTTTTGCTGGAAACAGACGGTAGCACCTTTTTTAGCAAATCCAGTCACTCAAATATTTCTTTCTTTTTAGCTTCTTTACTTTTCCATTAAATAAGCTGTGAAGATGGTCATCTAACCCAACCACAAACAGAAGGCCAACAGTTGTAAAGCAAATATTCCCACAGGAAATTAAATAGCAAGCTATGCAATTCACTTGTGAGGCAATAGTCGGTATTTCTTCAAGTTCAAATAGTTAAATATCAAAATCACAATATCTTTGTATATGTGAATGACCCTTCATACTTGAAAGGTACATGATGGCAGTCTTATTGCCCAGCAGCCGGTAGAGGAATGGCCCGAGAAGGTTTTCTCCGTTCCCGCCATTCTCTAGCTCCAGGCCGGGCCTCTGCTACACGACCACCTCTTGGGAAGTCCCGAAACGGTCCACCTGAAAATAAAAATAACATCTATATGAACTATCCATTTATTAATTAGTCAAAAAAACCCTAAAAAGCTAATGATGATATTCATGAGATAGATGATGTGATTAATAAAATTTCTTGGCTGAAGAAACGATTCATTTTAATTAAAGAACATTGTCATAGATATCAAACTTTTCTTAAAGTTAATTTCAGCAAAAAAAATTTTTATTGGAACTGGGACAACTTTATATTGATTTATTCAACACAACTCTCATATTAACCTAAAATCACTTTAATGCAACTAAGAAATTAGTCTGCTTGGAATGAATTGTTGGCTGTACAGCAAAAAACCCTTTACATAAAATAAAATGCATATCTTGCAACAAATGTCAAGTAACAAGTAATGAATATTACTGCTTTGAAATCAAATCATAAGCTGTAAGCTTCAAATCAAAAAGCTTAATTAAAATAACTGTAGTATAGCCTTTCCTACTAATTAAGAATGATTCAACAAAAAAAAAAAAAAACAACTAATAATGACAGACCACTAAGCATAATTGAGGATGACATTTGTTACACAAACTGCAGCCTTACATTAGCACGTTGAAAATGAGGAGTCTTATCTTGAATGTACATGGCTTAAAATATATTGAGCAAATACATAATAAAGGAAATCATCCACCAAAGAAAATACTAAGTAAACTAGACCAAAAATTAAAATACACTTCTTCCATATGACCACTGATGTATTGAACGTTTATGGAAAATTTAGTAGGATACTTTATGCCTAGGAGTAGGATATAGCATTTCAATACTGAATTAAAATTTGTACTCCATGATTAAGGATAAAAATAGAACACTTTTCTGATGTAGATGACCTAACTTGAAATGAAATTATCTATCTCAATCAATTTTCATTAACTTACGAGCAGATGCTTGCCTACTTTGGGCAACAGTGTCTTGATGCCGATGTTGTCGAGCCATAGCATCCTGTCTTTCTTTTTCTTTTAATTCTTGCGCTATCCTTTCCATTTTATCTTTGGCACGAATGGCCACTTCAGAATAAGTTAATTTTCTGTAGGGTTTTTCATCCTAAAATAAAAAGTTGGAAAGAAATTCTAATTTCTGTGTAAAAACCTACAAAGCCACAAATTTTTAAGAACACAATGAACCACAATATTAATTACATTTTAACCCTCTTGCTGCGTAGTTATTTTATCAAAGTAGGTTCAAAAATTGCGTATTGTTTTTATTATGTATTTCAAATCTACATTTTAGAGTTGAAATATACAAAAAATTTTGTGAAAAAGTTTTTATTTTAAAATATAGAATTAGATCAAAATATTAACATAAAAACATAAACAAGGGCAGCACAGCTAAATAGTCTGAAAAATGCATACCCATGGAAATCGTGGGATGCACAGCGAGAGGGTTAATAAAGCTACAAAGGTTCAAATAATGGCACAATACATAACAAATAAATGTAATTCATAAATTAAAGCCAACTACAAAATTAAAAAAATTCATTTGATGTGTATTAACCTAAATTTATTACAAATGCAGATAGTAATTTTAAGTTGAATCAAAATTTTGCCAAGAGTCAGAAATCTATGCAATATTGAGAAATGAAAGAGATTAAAAAAAATTATTTTTTTTATAAGCCAAATTCACCAAACTTCAATTAATGTCCACAGCACATTACTGAATGAATACTAACTTAAAAACCAAGCTATTGTC
Source organism: Trichonephila inaurata madagascariensis (assembly GCA_019973955.1). NCBI lineage: Eukaryota > Metazoa > Arthropoda > Arachnida > Araneae > Nephilidae > Trichonephila > Trichonephila inaurata. The sequence continues at coordinate 250,417 of BMAV01013199.1, forward strand.
TTATTTTTTTAAAAAAAAGGCTATATTGGATGGCATGAATTTAACATTGGACAATTAAAAGCAATTCTTATCAAAAACAGATATAGATTTATTCCCAATAAAGAAAGAATCAAAGGTATTAAAGGTACTCTTGGGGATACAAGATGCGATTGACACGCCAAGCATTCATATAAAATGTTTTCATGGATATATTTATAATTTAAATGTTGAGTAAGATAAAAGTTAAGGGTTTTAAAAACAAAAGAATTAAATAATGTCTCAAAAACATATCAACTGTGTTTATCAAAGGATAAAAAACATGGTAGATGATTGTGTGTTCAGGGCTAAGATTCATGTATTTCCCTTCGCAGATACCCCCTTCCCCATGAAGGGAAATAATGTTACAAGAAAAATCAATCAATCAATGCACAACACACATTGGAGCTACATAATTTTATTTTATTCTAAATTTCTGATTAAATTTTTTTCAAAGCTGGAAAAATAAATGTTACATCATCATGAATTTGAAAAGTCAGTACTTGTTGTGTCACACCATGAGTCATACATTACATCTCATTCACTTATCCCCAGTTTCCCTTGAAATTCCCCTAAGTTGCAGATTTGGGAAAATACCATAACTGTATTTATATTAAAAATAGCAATATGTTATACATAAAAATCACAGATGCTTCGAAAAGTGGTTCACTTGAAAACTTTACACTCTCTTGATCATCAGAGCACAATGACATTTACTTAAACTTATTTTACATGTGAAAATCACAGTTTTACACAAGTTCAGAGATCAGCTGTATGAGAAAAACTAGCCTTATCTAGACATTAAGAAAATAGCAATTAATTTTTACTATATTCTTTGCATAAACTTTAATCACCAGATATCTTTCTCCTTTAGTTTCTTTTTAAATTGAAATTTAAGTTTTTCCTTCAATTGTATCTCTCCATTATCTATCACAAACTACAAATCCTTTGTTAACATTTTGCACTTTTAAGCTAAGCATAGGTAGATTATATTCCAAATCAAGTAAGAATTTAAAGGTAATTAAAAATTGTGTGATAACATTAAAACTATCCTAAAAATATATTGTTCATTCACTAAATCATTCAATTACATTCATATTTCAGAATATGAAAGGCAAAAATTAAGAGTAAATCTAATCTCTTTTGAGTTAATATTCTAGACATTTTTAAAATTGACAGATAAATTTAAATAATTTTTCAAAATTTTATATTCAAGATATATAATTCCTTGCTCTACTAACTACTCTGAATAAACTACTAAAATAAACTGTTAGCACAATATATAACAGCATATATAGGTATACATAACCCTACTGCAGCAATGTGAATCAAAACATTTCAGTAACATTTACAATGCAATTGGTTACTTCTCTGGCTATATACAAGCATTCACGAACCACATCACTTCATTTAACAATAAGCTCTATTATTCAGAAAAATGATTTCTACAATGAATTAAAGAATAAATTCTTAACCTGTATGAAGCAAGATTTATGAAACTAGTTTTTAAAAATTAGTTCCTTATGTTAGAGATACACGTTCCCTTTGCATGTTGAAACATCCTTTTTCAAAAATATTTAAAAATACAAAATGTTCTAAAAGAAGCTGTCAAACTTTGACAGTAATTACATTCTGAACACAAAAGTAGATGCTTGTTTTTTAATACAAATAAGCAATTAGGTTTTGTATTAAAATTTGTTGAATTCATCACTATCATATTTTGAAGCAAGACTAAAATTAAGAGGTCTATCGCCAATACTAAAGTATGGTGAAATGAAAATGACACCCTACTCTCCTATTGAAATTGAATTTTGAATGCATTACTTAAATTTTCTTACAATATCGGAATAAGTTATTTTTTTCAACAAATGGTGAACTAGTTCTGTTACTACTGGTGCTACTTATATAACAAAATAATGCCCCCGCCCCCCCCCCCAAAAAAAATTCTTGTTGCTATTGCTGCTTTAAGTATAGTACAATCCACACACATACCAGTATTTCTAAACATGGGGACCACGCCCAACAAGGAGAGAGAGGCAATTCGAAAAATTACTCATTTAGAACGTAATTTTTCTATTGAATATTAATACAGCTAATTATAAAAATCTTTCACTACTTGTTTTTGTGTAATGAGACAAATTGTAATAAAAGTACTAAATATCTGTTGGTTTAATTATAAAATATTCTTTCCAAACACAATTGTGTAACTTGTTTTGAATGGTACAAAATAATTAATGGTAGGGATCTAAATATCTGCAGTGTTTTGCAGTATCGTTCATTATTAATTCTTGGTGTTGATTCAAAGTAAACCTGTAAAATTGTTATAAAAGTCTCATTTAAAATTACATTTGAATAAATATGAATGGTAAGTAAATTCAGTTGGTAACTTGTTAGTTTCATTTTTAGAAGCATCATAATCTAGAAACATTTAATGAAAAAGTATGATTTTTTTGGCATTTGGATATTTTGACCAGTTAACACAGTAGCACCCCTGTTTGAGAGCGTGCTACTATGTGTGTCATGGAAATAGAGTGATGACAAGTATACTTGTTAATCACAGTAAGTGTTGCAGTTAAGGCATTGGATAAAAAAAGTTTATTTTACAAAATTTGCAATTGGTTAACATAAACATATTATATACATATTGATTAAAAAATGCAGAGAAAAATAAAAGTAAGAATTAAAAAAATTTTTTTTTTTAGTAAAATCAACTTATTATATTAACTTTCATCTCTTTTTAGACTAACATTTAAGAAACACCATTGCACATAAATAGATTCATTATACGCAAAACTCAAGCACAGTTCCAGCCGGTGCATACAAGGAGGTACTTGTTCTTAAATCTCATTTTTTATTTGTTTTACTCCGGCCTGGCCTCAAAATATTCTAAACAGCTTGAAATTTGAGAATGTGTTTTGTTTTTAAAGTCCAGTGGCAGTGTATCACGCTTCCACGTCACAGATCCGGCGTTCAAATCCTGAGCTAGGCAAGAGTAGCCCCAGCCTTTCATCTCTTCAATGGGTCAATAAATGAGTACCAAGCTTGTTTGGGAACTGAACACTGGGGAGTTTCGCATTAGACTGACCACTTGAATGAAACATTTGCACATGCACCCCAGTATTTTAACTTATGAAAGATATGTTATTCTGAAAATCATTAAAAAGTACCACTAGCTCCAAACAATCATAATAAACTAAATTCAAAACTAGAAACCAATAATATATCAATGAAAAATGTAACATCAAGTGCTGCAGATTGTGCTCTTACCATGATGGGCAAGAAAAATGGTCACTTAAAATTGATGGAAGACGAGAATCCAAATATGCTTCTTGTTTATTATGTCATTTTCACAGAAAACCTAGTAGCTAAAAAATTTCGCCTGTTCTAAATGAAATACTTAAGTTATAAAGTGTATCAATGCTATTAAAGCTAATGCTAAATGTGAATGTCTTTACAATATATTTTGCGAAGAACAAAATGAAGACCACTGAGACTTATATTTCACACTGAAGATGGCACTTATAAGGGAACCAACCGCTTAAAAAGGTTTATGGAACTATTTGATACTTTGCGAATTTTTTAAAGCAAAAAACCCGAAATGAAAAAACTGTTAATGATCAATGGTAATGCATTTCTACGCTATTTAGCAGATATCTATGAAGAACTAAATATATTAAGGGAACAACTGCAAGGAATAAATATTAACTCTTATCGATGCAAAAGTGAAGATATTTGGTTTTATTACTTTTATTGAATCATGTCCAAAATATGAAATAACTAATATACATATCACTATAAATGTTACTGCCCATCTAAAAATTTTATCAACTGATTTAAAAGAAGATTTTCTGATTTATAAAAAAATTGATTTCCTAACTTCGATGACACAGACAATATTAGTAGATCTTTCTGATATTTCAGACTTACAGTATCCATAAAAACTTGCAGAAATGCAAAACGATGTGTCAAGTAAACCGTTATTTAATGTAAAACAAATAATGACATGGTCTTTGTGAAGAAACAGAACTCAAATATCCAAGAGAATAATTGTCACCACATTTCCATCTTCATATTTAATTGAATGTGGATTTAGTGCCCATCTGCTGCTTAAAGGAAGAAATAGGCTGGATATAACAAAATGGGGAGACACTTGAATCTATAGCTAACTCAACTGGAACCAGACAAAATCTCTTTACAACCAACTTCGGTAAAATCCTAGGAGAGCCCACACCATTGGCGACAAACCGAAATAAGCGCCAAGCCACGAGATGGCGCCAAGTGAATATAGCGGGATAAGGTGGATGCGTAATGAAAATATATGTAAACGATACAGAAACAAGAGATTTTAAAAAAGTCTCATTGCTAAGCGAATGATCGTGTGAAAGCCGCCATATTTATTCTCCATTCAAATCCATCCAAAACTGCACTCTTTCGTTTGAATAATCCCATTCGCTCATTACATTTAGGACATTCATAACTCGAAGTAATCAATCCTTCCTTCATACATCATTCAATCAATTCTTTCTTACCTTTCACATTCAACAAAGTAAAAAGTTCTAAGGTATATTCACTCACACACGCAGCCATACTTCCAACCCGGTGTCCAAAAACAAAATGAAATTTGAAATGCCCGCCGACAAAATACGAAAATTCCAGAAATAGTTAGGTTTACCTTATCTAGTGTATCAAAGTAGGGTTACCAAGATGGCGCAATTATCACCAACCAAAATAATTCGCGCCAAGGGTGTGGCTCTCCTAGGACTGAACCCCAACTTCAAGCACAAGGATCTCTAAATTCATTTTTTAGTTTTCCTCTGTAAGTTTTGAAAATTTACTTACTGTAATAATAATTTTCTAGTGATTTCCTATAAAACTTCTAAGTTTTGTATAAATATATATATGTATAGGGGGAGGGCATCGTAAAAAAAAGGTTGTGCAACATTGACCTATACAGATTAATATTCACACAAAGTATTAAAAAAACATTCAGGTGGAAAGCCATAAACTCAATACAGTTGGGAAGTACAGACCTTTACATTAGGACCTTCTAAAACAGTAGATCAGATTACATGATGCAACAGTGATATTTAATGATAACAATTGTCTAGATAATATCTGTTTGCGCAAGCGCTGCCTGAACTGCGCATGCCCAGCAATTCCGATGTGAATGTAAAAAGTATATAGTTACGAGAAATAAACTACACCAGTCCACTAGAAACTGTTGTGATTGAGTCCTGAGTTGAGCTTTCGACGGAGTGAGTAAACAATGAATGTTTCTTTGCTTGTCCTGTGGTTAAAATATTGCGTATGTATATTATTCAGTGTTTATCAATATCTTTTAATTAAATTAATGTATGTCATTTTTGCTTTTCAGGTTGACAACATGTGGAAAAAGGGAGCAGAAATTGAGCCTAGATCTTTAAAATAAGTCACTGAGTATGTGATTAAGTCTTACATAAGCATTTTTATAAAAATGAAAATAAAATGTTGAAAAAAAAATATTGACAAAAAACCCCTTTATGGGGAGAATATGAAAATTAATAAATAGGATAAAGTTTCATATATGCAGAATTAAAACATTTATTTGAATATTTTACATGTAAACTTTATCTGGTATTTCAATTCCATGATTGGGATCAAGATTTTATTTTATAGCAGCAAGAAATTTTTAGATTTGCTGCATATTAAAAGCAAACAACATTTACAGCTTTGTAAGGAATTGTACAAGTATGTGATAGGTACTATCTTCTCCTGAAGTGTGAACAAGGAACGATACTTCCTGTCACAGAGAGAGAAAAGTATTTTGCCATTCCATTAAGTACTTTTATTAAATACTTAGTTCCCTAAGTACTGGATTCATACAAAAATAATTTACAAAATGATAAAGAAATACATGAAACAAAAAAATTTCACACTATGCCATTACATTCAATTTGGCAGCTTATTTAGAGAATACTTACTTCACTACTTACAGTTGATTCACTATCAGCATGGCCATTCACAGTCAATGTTGATTCACTTTCCGTAGTCTTATTTGTCTTACTGGAATTGGAATCCAGGATCTTGTTCTTTCCATGTCCTTGAGCCACTTTGTCCTTTGCATGAAATATTTCAGAGTTCTTGGACACACCATGTTCAGCTGGTTTAGAAATTGCTTGTAGATAATCGTTAACTTTTTCATTTTTATTACTAGAGGAACTATCAGAGTTTTTGTTATTACTAGAAAAAGATGTTCTGTGCTTAGCAATAGGAGCCCTGTCTTTCAATGAGTCGAATTTGTTCTTTATTGACGACACATCAGAAGTTTTATTCTTTGGTGATGGCAGATCACACTGTGGCCGGTTGTTTTTCGGTATAGAGTCCAGTTGCTTAGCTTTAGGTAGTTTAACTACAGCAGTTTGTTTTTCATTTATTATTTCACTAGGAACATTTGCAATGGGTTCAGCATCTGGTGGATTAGTGGGAGTTGAATTCTCCGTTGTAGCAACAGAACCATTCACCAAAGAGTTTGTGGAGACAACTTGAAAGACTGGAGTACTATTTCCATTGAAAGTTGAGGGGACTTCTTGCACTATGTTGATCTGGTTAATACTGGTGTTACAAAGTATACTTTCACTGGGCGATTCAACAAAATCATCCCACTCATTGGACTTTTGACAGTTCTCAACATTTAACATTGGCTCAGTTGTTGATCCTGTCTCTGTCACACTAAAAATATAAAGAAACAATTTTTGAAAAACACTATCTTATCACAATAAAACCATTAAAGAAATAAAAACTCCACTACAAATTTCGAAGTGTAATAAAAAGGGTATTAAACAACAACAAAAAAAGTCCTTAAGAATAATCCAAAGTATTTCTTAAAGGCATAGAAAATTACTATTAGAGGCATAACAATTAATATAGAAAGAGCAAGATTAAAATTTTTAGTTTTAAAAACTCATTTAGAAATTTATAAAATATGAAGACCTTTCAGCTTTGAGATAATCTATGCAAATGAGCAGCAAACAAGAAAAGTTGGTTAACAAATTACTACTTAAAGGAATGCAGAATAAGAAAAATTAAAATTAAAAACTTACCAAGATATATACTAAAAGCTTATCACTAATCTAAAATTAACAGAAAATGAGTGCCACGTTCTCTAATGAAGATTGCCATATAATGCATCATAGTATTCTGAATCTTTTTATAAAAAATGTAGTCAAAAGTTAATTTTCATTTGTAGAGAAGCTTTAGCTTGTTGAAATTTATATTTTATAAATTTTTAAAACTTAATACTTAATTAATTTACATTCAATTAAAAGGAAATTACTAAGTGCTAAAATTATCCCAAATTGAGATTTACACATGGTATAAGCCCCTACAATTAAAATTCCTTATCAATTAAAAAGAGCATAATCCAATTATATATAAAGGTATATTAAAATAAAGTACACAAGAAATCTGATTATATATCCCTGCAATAAATTATTTATTTATATTATTTTAATTTAGATTAGAAAAATATTTTACATAAATAGTTCTAATCGGATAAAAATAGAAATAAAATCTGTTCATCATACATAATTAGAATATTATTTCATTAACTGACAAAAATCTGAAACATTTAATACGTAACTAGAGATCTCTCAGTAAAGGCTCTACAATTTGAATTATCACAATAAATATTTAACATAAAGAAAACTGATCACTCACACATCAGGAGAATCGGGTGGAGTAAAGGCACCGTCTGAAGAAACAATGTTATCTTCAATAGTAATAGTGGAGCTGTCTTTAGTGTTACTGTGACAAACTACTATACCGGATTCTGAAGTTTGTGTCTTGGTATCTCTCGTAGTTTTAACTGTTCCTTTCACTATATCAGATAATCTACTTTCAAAAACAGCATCATCTATGATACCAGTCTCCTGAAGAGAAATAAATTAAATAAATATATATATAGATTAAAATTTTTTTTAAAAAATTGATTCAAAGTATTAGCCTACTTACTAAGCAGCCAGGTAAAGGAGGAAATGATGTGGTTTCTAGATCAAATTTAGGTGATTCTGGCTTTGCTTCATTCTCATTAAGCGACTTGTTATACGAGCCATTTGAATTATCAGAATACTATAATATAAATAAAAATATATTAGGAATAAAAATCAAGTACAGCTAATTATTATGAAAATGAAGTTTAAAAAACTTACATTCCTAGAAGAACCAGAACTACCACCTTCTTTCCACCATCTTTTATTACGTTGCTGCCTACAAGGAAAAAAAATATATATTCAAATGCATTGTGTGGTTTGGAATGTCTACACAATAAAATTCTTATCAAACATAACATTAACATGATTGCCAGACATGAACTGTAAATTTTATGGCTGAAAAGCTGAATACTAAGTTACACTAACTGGCCAAAAGTATCTAGACACCCATCTTAGTTACCTTTGCTTGTCATTATAGTTGAATGCCACCTTCCTTTTTTTAAATTTCATACATTCTAATCTAATTGTTAAGTAGAATTGCAGAGAAGGAAAATGGCAGGCTGAAAAAAATTATGAAATGCAGCTGTGAACTCTGAAAAGGGTAGTGAAATAAAATTGCTAGTTCTCATTAGCTGAGTTCCCAAGTTCATCTGGTTCTATTGCTAAGGGGGAAAAAAAGGATTCCATGGTCGTGCAGCTGCTTGCAAGCCAAACATGCTTGACGTTGTTCACAGTGGTACTATTCTCATGTTTATGGGACTGTGGGAATTTTTTTTTAAAATGATGAATCTTGTCTGATGGATATGTCTAGAATTGGCAGATGCCCAGTGAGCACTTAAGTGACTAGACTGAGTCCCTTGGTTCATATGGTTATAAATATGAATTGAGATGTGGATGTTCTAGACCAGTGTTCCGCAACCCCCGGCCACAGACCGAAATACTACCGGTCTGCAAAAAAAAATATTAAATTACTTCCCTTTCATTTACTGTGGTATATTTTTCTTGGATTTGGGCTACTTTTTATGAAAATCACTTTATATTCCTTGTTAAATCCCTGTATATTCATTTTTTGGTGTAAATATGTTTTATTCTGAAGTCACGATTACACATACACAATTAAATTAAAATTATTAAATCAAAACAGTCTAAAATATAAACAATCAACGTCCTCTCTCTCAGCGGGCCTTGGTAAAATTAACAAACGTTGACCGGTCCCTGGCGATAAAAGGTTGCGGAACACTGTTCTAGACAATACTGCTTTTTCAATTCTGGAACAGACTCCAAATGGAGAAAGGGCCATCTCTTGCTTCCAGTACAATTAAACAGCTCCATTCACAATTAAGACTTGCACATTCATGGTTTGAGGATAAACTGTTATGCAGCAAGCTAAATCGACCATCCTCATTACTGGCCATTCGCTTCAGGTGTGTTGGCAACCTTTAAAGTCAATTCCTAAGGCTACCTATCAATAACTGGTGGAAAGTATTTCAAGAAGTCTGCAGGCTGTAGATGACAATGAGGGGGAGGCACAACATAATATATCTCTCAAGATTTGCCAAATTTGTACCACTGGCTGTCCGAATACGTTTTGGCCAAATAGTATACATAATACACTGAAATTAAACACTTCTTTGCTGGTTAACACTCTATAAAAATTTAACAAGAAATTATCTACAAGTAAAAAACCGTACTAGATAGTGGACAAGTTTCATTATATTTTCAAATATTCCACAATGTGCTCACATTCAATATATGTGATTTTATAATTGAGGTTTTTTGTTAAATTAAGAGTTTAAACACGTAAATAACTGCACATGTTCCATTCTTTTGCAAGAGAGTTGGGCCAAAAAAGAACTATATAAATGAAAAGTAATTTATTTTGTCATATTAATAAGTTATTTTGATATAACATATTTTACTAGTAATTTGATCAAATTTTTTATAGTGCATTTTCTGCCTCTCTATCAAAGAAAATAACTTATTAAAATAGAAACATTTTTAAAAAGCAGTTGTTTAATATGTGTGAATATCACAAAATTAATATAATTTTGACAAATTTATACCTTGTATTACATACAGAAACACAATATGTTCTAAAAAGTCTAAACATCAGTCTGTTTACTAAATAAACTTAAATATGCATTGGAATTTATGCAGTGATACAATTTTAAGCAAGTCATAAAATACAAAAATAAACAAAATAAAAATTACATTCAACTTTCTTTTACTGAAAGCAGCTGATGATGACTGAAATAAGGCAGGAAAGGAAATCTTAAGGATAAAAAAAAACATAAATCAATTTTAAAATATTGAAATCCTACCTTTGGTTTGGGGCCCAGTTTTCTTTCACTTGTGAATCAGCACACTGCTTGCTGCCAGATACAGCATTCATCCCTGAATCCTTGGAATAAGGCATTGTATTGCTATTTCCAACAGCCAGATAACTTTGGTCTTGACAATTTATTGCACCTACCCCAACTTGGCTCCTCGGCATCATCACTGGATTATGCCGAGTCTGTGATGAATGAGCCTGATACACTGATGGTATCTTGCTGTAGTAGAGATTAGGAGCAGTGAAGAAGTTCATATCCATTCCAAAGTTGTGAAGGTTCCTTGACCTGGTGGCATAAGGCAAGTAGTCAAAAGTAGCACAGTTGTTGGCATTCACAATGCTTGGAAATGTTGCTGCTTGCTGGTGCAACTGCTGTCTCCCAAGGTACGATGTAGACTGGCCTCTGTTGAAATACCTGTTTTGTTCACTACGTGAGAAATTATAATTCTGTGGAGTGTAAGCCTTTACTGGCCTGGAAATGATTAAATTATATTTTATGCCAACACATGAAATGTATCCATACAAACTAAATATTTAATCCCCAAGTAGAAGTAGGGCTAACAATAACGATGCTTGACTATTCCTTCCAATAATTATCCGTAGCTAAAATTGTGGAATTCTTCAAATGGATGATTTACAAAATCTTGAATTTAAAAAGAACTTGTTAAGACCAGAAAATAATCTAATTACAATGCAAATTGCAGAAATTATGCCATCACAAATGCAATACGAGACATTTTATTTCAAATCCAGCATATCAAGAGTTAAATAACTAAGTAAAATGAAAAAAATTTCAACAAAAAACAGTTATCAAACCATCATTAACTTGTTATATCAGCCAAAATTAAAGAAATGCCAGTTTTTTTTATTTTTTACAATTAATGAACCATTTATACAAGTTAAAACACAAAACTTCAAAATCCACATGAAATTTGATAAAATTTCATCAAGAGCATTACACACTGAAGTACAAGAAGCTCAGATGCAATATCAAGAACATTTTCCACATATAAGGGAAAATAAAAAGAAACAAGCAAACAATGGAAAAACAATCCAAGCAGTTTACATCCCATATTCCTCTGCTAAATTCCTGTTTCAAATAAACTAATCTGATAAAATATCCAAACTGAACAATCAGAACAAAAGGGTAGAAATAAAATACTGTATGTTATACAGCATTTGGTACCCATTTCACATCGACAAAAATATCGAATCACAGAAAATGTTAAAGAATTATCTCTTTGTGCTTTTCCTCCAATATACTAATATACAAGTCTACACTTTTTAAATTTAGATTCTTTTAAAAATACTAAAAGTTACTTTGGAGTTTAAATATTAAGTTTGTTTAACATAAAATACATGTTTTCAATTTAAAAAGCTTACTGTATACAAAAGCATGAATAGTACATTTAAAATCATACCTAACTCAAATTATTCAAAATACTTAAATTATTGGCATAAAATAACAAACATTTAACTAAACATTATGCACATAGAAACATCATAGGAGCAATGGCAGATATCTAACTACAGTTTTTAGTAATAAAATAAATATAAACATAGTGCGACAAAACTTTTTAAGATTGGTCACCAATCTCAGTTATGGTGAGATTTAGAAGTTTCTACAAATGACAAAGCATAAAAAAAAAACCAGTGATCCAACCAACAATTTATTTTCCTGGTGCCTTTTACAAATCTAAATTTGAAAAAATTGGTCACATTTTGTACATCAGAATATTCTAATGATATGCGAATTCCCACTCGCTATCTTTTCTAAAAGAATTGTCATCACTATATTTTCATTTTTAACTATATATTGAAAATTTCACTATATTTTCAAAACAATATAAAACATTTAATCTTTACTAAGAAAAAACAATCTAATAATTTGTTGTGTTTGAAGGACTTAAGAACATGAATTAAAACATTCAATGTAAAAATTTAATAATCTTTAATATTGCAGTTGATTGAATATTAACGTCGCACTGTTCAGCTACATGAGGGCTTTTGGCGAAGGACCACGTAATTTTGAACCATGGTCAAGTGACGTGGATGACACCTGAGCTGGCACCCCCCTCTCCTAACTACCACACCAAACCAACGGGAGGACGTTTCAGCTCTTGAAAGATTTAAAGTGCATCGCTGCACTAGACGGCAGGTCTTTAGTGGTACTGGGCTCGAACTCGTGACAAGGTAAGCCACGATCCGATACCTATACCACTTGGCTACCGCGGCCTTTTAACATTGCAGTAAATTTATATATTTTTTAATTAAATTACTAGCATCCTTGTTAGTTTATTTCAACAATCAATTTATGAATACAAATTAGCACAAAGTATGGTATAAAAAATTATCATTTAAGCATATACATACCTTTCTCTTGTAGAAGTATAATTATGCCTACTACTGTTACCAGGTATTGGTCTGTAAGCTGTTTGTGGAGTCAGACCATTTACTGATAATACCTAAGAATTTTTTTTAAACAATTAACATCTTAAAACAAACTTTTAAAATACTAATTTTTAATTGGAAAAAAAAAATTGAGATTACTAAAGACATTTGTAAGTATAAAATCCCCCCCCCCCCCCCTTTCCTAAATTAAGAGAAAAATTAAAAAAATAGGTATAATGTTACAAAGTATTCCTACCCTGTAATAATAGGATTTTACAATTTTTTTTTTTTTATACTTAATTGCAGTAAATTATGATCAATTCAGAAAGTCTATAAATGATTGATAACTTTTTGAAGAATATAACTTTCACATTTCATATAACTATTATACAACTTATGTTTTGTTTTATGCTTACAATTCACTCAAATTTCATTTACCTTACTAGAATATGTTTCTTGAATAATTCAAATGTAAAAATCAAAAGTTGCAGTTTTGGGGGAAAAAAATCCATCAACTTTTGATATGCATTAGAATAATGGTAGAGACAAAGATAACTTTCAATTGAAAATATGAATATTTTCATTTTTTTTTAATGTAAGATAATTAAAAGAAAGAAAAGATAATTAAAGACTTAAAGGAAATTTACGACCATATTGGAGAAATCAGAAAGTGAATTTTTAAATTAACAATTATGAATTCAAAATTTTTCCCACCTAAATTTATATTTTACATTTAGTTTTTTTAATGTTAAGTATATTAAGGCTAAAGAGATTTAAAATTCATAAATCAATCAAAAAAGAAAACATTGACAATATAGCTATTGAATGACTACTTATCATGTGTGATAGATTATAATTCAGTCTAGATGAACTTTAAAATTAAATATATAACTAGTATAATGAAATAATTTAAAAAATTGCTTTACTTACAGTTCCCAAATCAACACAAGGAGGTGTAGTAGGTGCCCAAGCCTGCAGCATTGTAGGAGGATAAAAAGGTGAAACAACCTAAGAAAAGGTTTCATAAATAAAATATAATAGAAGGCAATTGCAACTAAATATAACTATATAAAGAAACTGTTATCTTAAAAATCACAATAAATAAAAAAATTTACCTGTTGATTATTATAACTTTCATTAGCTACATTATAAGCATATTGAAGGGGAGGTTGTTGCTGTTGCTGATTAACATTCTGACCATTATAATTATCTGTTTCTTGATGATTACTATACCCATTCTTGTATGATGTTGTAAATGGGGCTGAAGTAATGGCTTTAGCTTTAATACGTGCCTAGAAACACAAAATGAAAAATCACTTGTTTAAGTATTAACTTAAATAAACCTAAGATATTTTTAAAAGAAATTCCTTCCAAACCAATAAAAATACTAAATGTAACTTTAAAATTCCCTTAATACTTTATATTGGTCTGACATCAGTAATATGCATAAATAAAACTACATTTAACATTTTCCTGCCAAGGAAAAATCATGCAATTCAATTCACAGTGCTACCAATTTTACACCTTTGAAAAACAAGCACAAATCTTTCACAAACTGTCAAAGTAATTTTATTGCATTCTGTAAGTCTTGGGAAGTTTTATTGATAGCAGTGCAATGCAAAGGATTGCACTTTTGAAAGGTGTAAATATACATAAGGGGCAGTTAATGCATCAGCTGAGCAAGGCATACATACGAGGGAACCACTACAAGATACACACAGGTAATAAGGTGTTTAATTTGAAAATACAAAGCATTTTAATACAGCAGAAATTTTTTACCAAATTATTCTGTTTAGTGTAGAATAATTTTAGAAGAGAAAATGGAATTGATGCAAGAACATTATCATGCTATAATTTTAAAACAGGATTAAATCAAGATTAGTGCGTTCAACAGGCAATTAGCATATGGTGATAAATTTCCATGTCAGGCTATTGTAATCAGATGGTGCAATGGCCGAGGTTGCAATTCACTTCTAGATGAACACACAGGAAGGCAGCAGTCGGCAGTAATCCCTGTTAATGTGTGTGCCATACAAAAAACATCAATGGATGATAATCGCTGTTACCTACCAAATAATACAGAAGGAACTTAACATTGGATCTGCAGCCATACAAAATTATTTATGAAGAATTACAAATGGAAAAAGTAGTTTGCCGTAGGGTTCCCTATAATCTAACTGAGCACCAAGAAGAGGAGCGCATCAGAATCAGTAAAGAAACCCTTGCTAAATGTTGGTGGCTACTGCATCATTCTTAATAAAGTTGTAACAGGTGATGAAATGTACATATCATTTGACATTCCAAAATGTTAAGAAAGCAAAGTATGGGTCTTTGAAGATGATCCCATGCCAACAATGATCAAAAGATAACAAGCAATGAAAAATAGTAACGTATGCCAGTTTTTGCAGAAATATGGGATTGGCCAAAACCATTAAAATGGAAGGACAGAAGACATTGAATGCAAACTAGTATATCACTAAATGTCTCCCAGAAATTCTCCAAGAAGTGAATGTAAGGGGATTAATGCTTCACCATGACAATGCATATTCCCACACAGCTGGATTAACAGTTGAGTTTCTTACACAAAAACAAAACAATAGAGCATCCACTTTATTCCCCAGATCTAGCTATGTGCAACTTTGTTATTTTTTAATCTAAAGAACTTACTTGGATGTCCTTTTCATTCAGAAAAGATTGACGTGGTTATAAATGCATTTTTTTTCTATCAATTCTAAGAAATGAATGGTTTGAGGCATTTAATCTGCGGAAAATTTGTCTACAAAAGTGCATTGATGCTGGAGGAAGGAGACTACTTAGAACACTTCTAAAAGAATAAGTAACCTTTTCCCAGAACTTAAGATTACAAAGATAATTTTTTTTACTATATAATAGAAATATACCTTGACAGGTTTACCACGGAATGTCTTGGCTTCTTCTCTTAAGTACTGATAAGCTTTCTGCATGTCTTCATCAGATTCAAATAAAACATACCAATTGTCACCATGTGCAACTTCACATTTTTGGAATTTTGGACAATTTTCTCCACTAAATAGCTCTTCAAGTTCCTAAAAATAGAAGACACAGAAAATTAAATTTTAAGGCATAATTGTTTAAAAAACTTTGGCTCAACCAAGTTTTCTTAAGATATGTACTTCACACTTGCAATTTATTTACTTCATCCATTTCCAATTCCATAAATATTAACAAAACTGACAAGTTTCTATAAACAGATAAAATAATCTGTAAATGTTGAAATATCAAAAATAAGCAATATACTAAGTTTTGAATAAGTTTATTAATGTTGCAATTAAACAACTCAAGGGCTATTAATGATGCATCTGTAATTTTGAACCATGGTCAAGGATGTGAGGAACACCTACGTATACTTTTTTTTACACACAACCCTGAAACTATGACTTTGAAGTACGACAGGCATCAGCTGTTCTACACTGAAGGTCTTTGGTGGCATTGGACTCTAACCTTCTAATTATCAACTCTGGCCACGAGTTTGTACCCTAGACCATTCTACTAATGCATCTGCATACAAAGTTTTGAACAATGCTCAGATATTAACTTAGTTATATTTTATGAATATTTAACAAAGTAAAATCTTAAGTCTGATTTGCTAAATGTTTGAGAGCCTGAACTAAAACACAGACCATTTCAAACATAAAATATCGAAATTTTCATGAAAATTTAAGTTGAAATTCATTCATAATAAAAAGTTTAAATTTTAAAATATTTCTTAGATAAATCTTTTTTAAAAAAGCATAGAGGGATAGCTCATTTAGAATTACAGTATTAGAGAAAGAATGAGAAACATTTTATGTCAGAAAAAAAAAATGGTTCAACACCAATAGAAACTAGTAGGTTTTAATAAGCTGCTCTCCAAATAGTAGAAGACAGAACATTGTTTTAGTTTTTATATCTGAAAAATATTCCAAATTTGGGTCCTATTCTTTAACATTCAGCAAATACACAGCCCTAACTGATAGAACTTTATAAATACATTTAAAATAAGATTTACTTGAACTGGGGTATCTGGAGGAATTTCTCTCAAGATAAGAACACCAGATCTTGGATTTGGACGAACTTTTTCACCAGCTTCATCAACTTGGACAACAGCAGATTCTAAAAGGGAGAAAACCACAATTTACATTCAAAAATATTTAACATCAGTTTATATACATATACATAAAATAGCTACTATTATATGAGAATAAAATTTCCTACTCAATTTCAATGCTTTAAAAAAAAATTAAAATTTTTTTTAAAGTTATGACAAACAATCCAAAACTGTACCATACCATCTCTACTCTAATGCCATATTATGCCTTTTGCATTAATGAACTAAAACATGGCTATAATTTAACATTGCCAGATTTGTGGGGGAAAGAAACAAACTTTACTAAGGGCCATTATATGCTTAAGCATTCATTTTATAATTAACCTGTCATTTTTCTTGAAACATGTCTATTCCATAAACAATGTACAGTTTCACCTCTGAGATAATATCTATAATTATATCAGAACCATCAGAATATACTTAATGTCTTCATCTTCAAATATAAAAAGTTTTTAACACACATGCATGAGAAATACTTTGGAAATGAGCCTTTCCTGAACTAGTCCAGAAACTAGGTAATATATAAATTAGTATTCTTTAGATTTAAAACAAAATTAATGATCGTGATAATCTTTTCAAAGTAAAAGATGTTAACATAGCTGTATAAGGAATGAATTACTTTAATACCAATAAAACACTTAGCATTAATTTTCCTGATAATTACAATTTTAAAAAACCTTTTTTAAACAAGAATTTATCCTATCACCAAAAAATATTTTTCTTTAGAAAATACCAAATTTGTAATTAAAATCTTACCTCTCAAAACTTCAACAACAAGATTTAGATCATCAGTAAGGCGCCTAACTTGGTTGAAATTTGCTACAGTACTAATCGCAACATAATTATCTGAATCCATTTGAGTTACAAGATACTCATCTGTCGCCAAATTTTCTCTAGAAAAATAATATTCCAATTGTCGCTGCAAAAGACTCTTCAGTGCAGGTAGAGCCATCCGGTCTCCAGTACCTGTTGTGATGTCTGAAAGATACAAATGTTTCAAATAAAACACTCAGTAAAGCTAATGCTATTATTAAAATCAATTTCTAACTATTAAAATTTACTTTAATAAAAATATGTACCTTTTATAACAGATTTGGAAACAAAAAAAAACAAAAACATTTATTGGAGTAAAAATTTAAAACAGAATGAATTATTGTTTTCATTATTTATCATGTATACAGACATAGATTATATAATAATCTACACTATTAAAATTCGTAGGTAAACAAACGTATCTATCTATGAAGATATGCGATCCAATTTTCTCACGAACCACATGACGCAGAAACTTGCCGAAAATACCAAAATTTTGGGAATGATCCGAGGAATCTGTTGTGACCATTTATATTCCGATATTCCAATTAGTTAAAAAAGATATTAATTAAAAACCTTAAAAGGCATAATTAGTACCATTTCTCACCGCCAGGGGAAAATTCGAAGCTTCTTTTTTTTCCAGACGTTTTTAAAACATGATCTAATTTTTTTTCACGAGACACACAACAAATAATTACAGATTCGGAAAGATCATTTACTTTGCCACGAAATGCTATAATTTATTTAACAAAATAATTCGATTTTGTATTTTTTACGATTTTTTTAAAATGAGTCGAAATTGATACGTTTTAAAGAATACGATTTCTAAATAGTTCTGCTTGCACTTTCTTTCGCATTAATGAAAAAAATATTTTACACTAAAAAAGTTCATGCTTTTCTCTTTTAGAATCAGTCATTTAAAAAATTTAATCTCAAAAACTGTTTTTTTTTTTACGATTTTTCAAAAAATACTCAAAATTTTATTTAAATACTTAATAACTTGTTTATAAAAATAATCTCACAAAACTTTTCTTCCGAGTGTACAACGATATTATACGTAATCTGTACAAAGATTGATAAAATATCTTAAAAATTATGGTTTAAAAAAAAGAAGAAAATGTTTTTCGTTTTCCCCCCCTTTTTGCGAGTAATATGTAAGCATTTTTGTTTAAAAATTACTGTTGTTTGCAATCGCTATATGAAGTTTGAAAGCATTAACTTCTTGTACAACGCCGGGCCACGCAGCTAGTGTTTATATAATATAATAATGAAATGATAAAATGTTTAAAATATTACAGTTGCCATTTTCTTGAAAATTACGGTGTTCCTAATGAATTGATCTTTCGTTATTCATTGTTGAAATTTGATAGTGCTGTCATTCACAAACGATTAAGTATATACATTGTCCTTTATCTTAACCGTCCTGAATATTTTTTTTAAACTTTAAAAACATCTCTGCCTTTTGCTTTTTGGGCACTCCAAACAGAAAAGGAGGAGAAATGAAAGCCACACACATAGAGAATCATCTACCATCCATAGTAAAGGATATGCATAATGCAATTCGGAACTTATTAAAAAAGTAATTTACTATAGTAAAATCAAATGTACCGTAAAATCCGGTGTATAACGCACACCTATACTTTCAAGCTGATTTTTTTTGGTATATTCGCCGTATAACGTGCACCCCCTTTTTTACGAAGAAATCTGAAATATTAGTATGTTTTAAAGTCATTTGTTTGAGGTATTATCCCAGATCGTTGACAAAAAATAGCTTTCTTCTAGAACTACAACTGTTTTAGTTTATAAGGCAAGTCATTTCTTTTAAGTAAACAGTATTTCTATACATGCAGAAGTAAATTTGTTTTTATACTCTTCGCTTATGTTATTTTTAAAGCTATAGTTTTTATACCCGGCGTATAACGCGCATCCTTAAGTTTCGAACTTATTTTTTATGTTGAAAGTGTGCGTTATATGCCGGATTTTACGGTAACTGTTTGATAAATTATAAATAGAGCTTGCATAAAGTTACATAAATTATAACAAACATATTGAGCCTATTTGTTTTATCTGAACAAAATACCTTGATTTTCCCTTGGAAAAATATCCATTAACTTTGGCACTAGGTTCAAGAATTATCCTATAATGTGTGTGAATAGCTCTGATATTTATACTATCAAACAATGATAGTTTAGAAGAATTTGTTACTGAAATTATATATATATATTGTGTTAGAAGGCCTACTATCAAACTCAATTCACACTGAACTGTGTTAGCGAAAACCTTCTCTTGATATTGCATCGTTCTACACCAATATTTCAAAACAAAATATTGGCTCTAGTAGATGCATGAAAAATTAAAGCTAGACAAGAATTTTCAAAATTTCTAATATTTACTTCCAGCTATCATAATGGATCACACAGTAGTAAAAAATACTTATTAAAATGGTTATCAATTACACTTAACTAGTAGTTGCTAACCAGTTGACATTTACACTAGACTGCATTCTTAAAATTGAATATCTAAAAATATCACTGAGGAAAGCAGAAAATAAAGGATTTAATTTGGTTTACTATAATTTTTATAACATCTATTTAAAGCATAAATTAACTGGTTCACATATATATATATTTAGTTTAAAATACATTATAAACTAAATTTCTTGGCATTCTGACATGTTTAATCACCTTTAAGCTTGAAAAGTAATATTCATACTATGCAAAAGTATAATTTGATTTGTAAACATAACAAATTTAACATACGTTTAACAAAAACCTGCAAAATCTGTCAAGATTCATCTGATTCTACTCGGATAACAAAAATAATTTAGCATTAAAAATGACAATTATAATTTATGGTAAGCCATAATTAGAAGTATTTTACTCTAAGCTGAATCAATCAGAAAGAATCTGAACAGTTTTCACAAAAGCTTTTATAATGCCAGAATCATAGTTTCATTCTTTTAAGTTACATCACAGTTGATGGAACAAATAACATTTGCACAATTTTGTTAAAATTTCCCTATTTTTAACGTTACACTACAAATATCAAAATGAATAAAATCTGCATTATTATTTTTTTTTGCATTAAACACTCAGATCTCCTTTTAACATTTAAAACATTCTTTTTTAAGATAAAATTAACACAAAATTTGAATTCATGTTTCCAACATCAACAATTCAGTTCCAATGTTTTCCAGAAGCGTTGCCATTTTCCATGTTGACAGGACTAGAAAATTACACTAAGGCACCATCTTGGCAAATTTTTAAACTTGTCACCAAGGCATGGGCCAAAATAGGATTTTTCTATTTTTTTTTTTTTTTTTACAAATACATAAAGATGTTGATTTTAAAATTGGCTCAGAAAAATTTATAAATTAAGGGAATGAAAGTGTTCACATGTATTCAAAACACCTCATTAGGAAGAATTTCTGTCATTAAATGTTTTCAGTTAATTATGTTATCAATAAAAGTCTTGTAAGACAAATTTGAGGTTGATTGATCAACACTGTGTCAAAAGAGATATTTAAACTATTTCAAGAAAGGTACAAAATTTTATTTTAACAGATTAAATTATAATTTTTCAAAACTACAAAAGAAAAATGAACAGAAAAATAAAGACTAATTGTTATTAAAAATACGTTAAAAGGATAACTATATCACCCTGTAAAAAATTTAATTACAGTGATGAACTATCTATTCAATACTGAAAATGATAAACCAAATCATTGCATTTGCAAAATTTATTTTGAAAACGGAAAAGCAAAAATACAAACAATAAAAATGCAGCGAAAGACAAAACTTATTTAAGAATGTTAATTTCACAAAAAGAGTTTAACTTTCAACAAGGACTAAACATTAAAAAGAATCTAGAATTGTTTTTAATGCATTTAATAAAATGCTACTTTAATAATCCTTTTATTAAAGGAATCTTGCCAAACAAACTCATTTGGAAATAACAAAGATAAAAAATTTCACACACACATTGATAAATTTCCTTTTATATAAACAATTTATATTAAATACTTTAAAGCCAAATGTTATCTTAAGGGTACCAGGACATGCTCAAAAAAGTAAAATGCTAAAAATAAGACCTTTTGTTCATGGGACATATCTTTAAAAATTTCCAATAGTTAAGCTTTTTTCGTGATCATAAAGGTATTTTTATCATTCTGTAGAGATACACAAAAATAATTCCTTAGTTAAGAAAAAATTTTTTCCCTTTTTAATTTAAGTTAAGACAATTTTTGAGATCTCATAATACATGCTTATGTTTAGGCAACATTTTTAAAAAAGTATCTGTTAAACATGTAAAATATTTTTTGCACATATAATTTCTTTTCCCCCCCCCCTCTTTTCACACTATTTTTTTAAAAACTATGTGCTACTTTGAGGAAAAAAACAGGTTCAGTATATGCACAGATATCCTGTACTGAAGTATAAAAAATTTAGAACCTTACAGTGCAATAGTTTTTTTTTTTTGTAAAGTATACATACCTAAAAGCAAAAAATTATGCTTTAGAGAAAAATTGAAAAAAAATTTGAAAATGTTTGTCAACTACTTTTCATATTTTAAGGTTATTTTAACAACAAACTTATAAGTGTTATACATTTTTTTGAATATGGATGATGTACTGGTTAAATAATTTAGAAAACGTGGAGATTCATAGATGAAACAATACAATTTTTTTACATACTTCTACAACAAATGTAAAAAGTATATTCTAATCTTTAAATGCCAAAGCATACAGGAAAAATTAAAATCTAGAAATTATAGAAAATGTAATGAGAAGGTTGAATGAAACTTTTGGTACAAAAAGGTTTCTATAAAGTGTACATGTGCATTAAAAAAAAAAAGCATTAAAAACAAGATTTACTTACCATCTACATGCTCTGAATTAGGAGGGTAAACTTCTATGGGATTAGGAGAAACTTGATAATTTAAATTTTCAGGTGAAACAGGGTTAGCACTGGCAGTGCTGCAAGCAGCTTCGACAGGAGAGGAATTTGCCATTCCGTTAGTCTCCTCCATTTCTGGAAAAACTATCTTTGAATTTAAGTCACCTGAAAAAAATTTAACAAATTTCATGCTATGCATCAAATAAACTTTTTCTTTATATAGAATAATAAGACTGAGATACATTATACACCATTGATTTGTGCCCAAATAAGACTCAATTTAGGTGCATTTAAAGTAATTAGAATTATAAATGTTTTCCATGTTATAATCTTGCAGCATCTCAATGATTTAATACGAATACCCCAATTGAGTCAAGATGGTTGAGAAATCTATTGGAAACAAAAGAAATTGCTTTCCTATGCTTTCAAAAGACGTAAAGAAAGAGAATAAAAAAATCAAATGGAAGAAGTCATGAGGTAACAAAATATGTTTCCAGATTGTCTACCAAAACCATTGAAAAAAATTCCTAAAGAATGTGAAAATAAATTTCAGTTTAACTTTTTAAGAAGCTTCCTAACATTATGTAACAAGATGTGGATAATGAATGACTTTATGGGATCTAATTCCCAGTGCTCTTTTGAGATGTCTGGTATCAGCCATTGTCGATTATTTTTCTTTTTAATGTTACACTTTGAGAATTTGACAAAGATTCAAAATTTTTGTGCACAACAATGTGAGGACTTTAAGCCTCAACAGATTTAAAACACATAAACTCCTCAACATAATGTGACTGATGAACACTGATTTTTTCAAATTATCCTAATGCCATTCAAATCATTGGCTTTTCTGTTGACATCTTGAAGGCAGAAATTAAAAAGGCTGAGAAATCAAAAATCAGAAAATTGATTGTTTATAAATGTTGCATACTTAAGCTCTACTAGGACTATCAGGGACAGATCTCTTAAAACTCGAGCGACGACTTAAACTGGTACCTCACATTCTCTCAATTTCCACACCAATGTGAAAACTGAGTCTCGGAAGAATTAATATGCATATGCCCCACTTACATAGCAGAATTCAAACCACAGCTCCACTACCAGTCACAAAATTGAGACTAGCCATTTGGTTATAGTGGCAATCTAAATGTATGAAAACTTTGAAAATAAATGCTTAGGAGGCATATAACCTTATATTACTTGAAAAACTGATGCCTACTTGCATCTTCATATTTAATGACAGTACTAAAAAAATTTTGCTTAAACAAATATGAACATTAACAAATATGGATGTAAAAATTTAATTTGTACAAATAACCTTTTCTAAAAATGTTTAAGAATTATTTTAAGAGTTTTTTGACTGAAAATTTACACAACCTATTGAAGCTTAAAAGCCATTATTTGTAATGTGTGAACATGGATAATATTTCTAATATACCGACAGCCAACTAAAAGTAAGAATGGACATCATTTGATTTGCAGAACATATGGTATAATAAGAATGAAGCATGGTTGGATAAGCAAGCTGGAACGAAGTTACAATTCACTGTATTGAATAAAAAAATTTTTTGAATACAACCAAAAGCCTTGCGGTCTTAGGTATTAAAGGAAATTATTAACACAGTGCAGTTAAGAATCCGGACATTTTGAGTGACAACTTGCACTAACAATTAGGATAAGGTACATATACCTGAACTGAACTTAGTGGCGCAATAGCCCATGAGGAGGACCAAGGCCTACTGGGCCTGAGTTGATGTGACCGTAAGTGCATGTGCAGATGTTTCGGTCAAGTGGTCAGTCTGACACAAAACCCTTAGTGCTCAATTCCGAAGCAAGCTTGGCCCTCATTTATCAAACCACTGCCCGACCTTGCCCAAACCAGGATTAAGGAACATAACTACCATGAATATCTTAGAGAATATTAAATTAATATTAATTTTTATAACATATATGCATTTTAAAAAAATCATTGTCAGAAGTTTGACAAAAACATTTCAAAAGCAAAAGTTTACAATTCATAATCTAATATAAGTGACTGTACTTTTCAGTTGGCCATCAAAACAAGCAATAAGCTGACAAATGTTACCTATCTTGAAATGAAATATTAACAGTAAATATTTCCCTATATTCTCAATAGGATCAAAGAGTCCAAAACAATCAATCTTAAGGATAACAACTTCCAAACCTTAAAATATGTTCAAATATATATATTTTGACTTAAGACTTATTATACTATATCTTGAATGCTACATAAGTTTTCCTTAACACTAGATATAACTAAATACTTGCTCTGAAATATGCTACCCACCTTCACATATAGAAAATTTGTACATAAAATCTGTCCAACTAGACACAGAATGACAAAATATATATGCAGCTATTGCAAAAAGGCTAAATGTAGAGAGAATTAATATCTGCCAAGAGTGCATATACTACTTTAAAGGGTATTTAAAAACTTATTTTTAATTCATTATCTACGAATTAAAAAATAAGTTACAGAATAACACTGATTTAGGTTTAGTTATCTAGGGTAAACTCCTCTGCTGTTTCTATTACAGGATGTTGTAAAAAATATAAAAATCCCAAGCACATAGAATTTTTTAACTCTTAATAAACAGTTGAAAAAGTAAAATTAGGTCTGAGGCAGAATTTAAAATTTTACATAAAGGAAAATCATAAATTTTTTTTGAAATGTCACAAAAACACGTCATATTTTATGATCAAGTAATACTACAAGACAACTGTATATTGCTCCTAAATAAAACAAATGGGACAAAATTTAAATATTCATGAAAACAAATTTGCCTCGATTACAAACCAAAAGTAAAAATCAACGTTTTAACCAAATTACACTCAGAAGGTATACTTTAAAGCAGAGGTGATCAATTTAAATGACCTTGCAGGCTACATCTAAAAAACAATCCGGCAGGCCACACACATAATATACATCTTTGTATTAGATTTGAACCAATTACAAATTTTTTATTGGATTAAAATACAGGCAACATGATAAAATAGAAACAGTTGCAGAATTTATTTGTTACAAAACACTATTTTAAAAACAAATATTGTACAATATATCTACATTTTTTATCCAGTTGTATTGAATCTCGCGGGTGACAAACCTATTCAAAGCACACTAAGCTGGCCACCCCTGCTACATATAGAAGAAAACTACATAATTTTTGCTTACATTTAAAAACAAGTTGCTTGCAATTACAAGGGGAAAAAATTACAATAAAGCAACACAAGCATACAATAAGTTATAAGAAAAGGGCAATTTAGAATATAAAACAGTAAAAAAGTACAATTCTGACAAGTAGCATATTATGAAGAGATTATAATTTGGAAGCAAATGTAATTTCCAGAGTTGACCAAAACTCAAATCTCTTTGTTCAAGTTTAATTTCAGCATTTTAATCAATTTTTAAACTTAAAAAACAAGACAATGGGATGTAGCATAAAATTGCTTCAAGAATATTAATAAGCCCCTCTAAAATCTATTATGTTGAAATTTACAACTGGAAAGTACATAATCAAAGTTTGTTTTCTACTGAAAAAATTGCCAGTTTTTACAAAGAAGTATCTTTTTGAACAACTACTTTTCACAGTTGAAGGTAAATAAAAATTCTAGTACCTCACTACATATACTCGTATATATACACTTCATTCAAGAAAGATACATCAACCGAGGAATCTTGAATTATCGCAAGAATGCAAAACTAAACACATCAATCATACAAAAATAATGTCTTCCATGTTTCCAAAACATTTTATCAAAAAAATTTTTATACTCTTATTACAACAGAAGAAAGCCACATAATTGAATTAAATTTTTTCTCAATTACATATTTTTGAAAAATTTTGGAATTAATACTATTCAGTTATCTGGATGATTCAATATCACCATGGCAAAATTGGCACCATGTGAATCATGCCTGATATCAAAACTAAACTTCTTGCATGTTTTATTTTAAGAGAAATTATTCTTGTGGCACTATTTAGTCTGCAGTGACCAAAAATTCTTAACACCATTAACGAATCTATTTCAATTTAACTATCAACCAATTATCAATTCCATTTTAAGATTAATCAAAACAAATACAGTAAATCTACATATTACTCTCCTAAGTATGAAACTAATCATTTAAAGGAAATAAAAATAATCTAAGGAAATTATATATTATAAGGAAATATAAATGATCATATTTTGAATTTATTAATTTTAAACAATTTTAAGTGTTAATTATTGAACTACCTGCACTATAGCAAAAAAACATGCATGCACCCGAACAGTAGATTGAATAATAAAATTGCATATTTACAATGTCATAAAAAATAAAAAATTTCATTCCTTTGTTTTTTAAATAGAATACAAAGATGCACTGACTGGTGATAAATATGAAAACTAAATTTGTTTCCAATGTAAAACTAAAGGAATTTTCTATTTTAGGATAACTTGATACATTGTAATCAGAAAAATGCTCTATCACGCATGTATCCTTTTTCTTCAGTGATAATTACCTACCAACAGCACATTCAAAGATTTTAAAGTATCTTAATAAATATGACATGTTTTTCCTATACAACATGGTTAACTGTTATAAGAATAACCCAAATTTAAAAGCTACAGCTTTAAAATTTCCTTAAAAAATTTTTACTATGCTGAATTTTTCTATGAAAAAAGTATTTTTACTCTAGCAGCTTTTAATACTTGACTATTTAAAAAAGGATACTGGTAATTTAGTTTCATTTATCTAATACACATTATCCACACGATTTTTCAGCTATGTTAACCTCTTGTATTAAAAATTGAGCTAAAGGACAAAATTTGAAAGAACAAAAGCAATTTACAAGTAAAGCTTATGCCCTAAATTAATCTTAAAATAAGGACTTTTCATTCCAAGACATGTAATGGCTTAACACACAGAATGAGGGGTCCACAGACAATATACTATGTTTACTCGAATCTAAGTCGCACCCCAAATTTCTCGACAAATCTTTATGGGAAAATGAAAAAGTTTAGAACCTGTAATTGCCCCCATCCGACGCATTTTTTTAATTCAATTCTAAGCCGCACTTAATTTTCAGTAGCTTTAATATCGGAAAAAAATGTGGCTCAGATTCAAGTGAATGCGGTAATTAAGCCAAATTCATATAACGTCCTGCCCGAAAATGTGTTCAGAATATGGTTTAAAATTGATGTTAAGACAGAAACATACTAGAATGCTAATCTTTCAACAAAAAACCCATAACATTAAAAACCTTAAAATATATTATTTGATTAAACAAATCAAACTATGATAAGGGAAATGATTCAAAAGACATAACAATCATTTTTATGATTAAATAGCATACTAAAAATTTTATTTCACTTACCTTTTAAGACATCATTTAGTAATACTGCATCTTTAATTTCTTAAATCATTCAAACAAGGTAAATAATATTCAACACTTAAGACTAAAGATATTGCAGCTAGGTAAATTTTGAAACTAAATTCAACTACTAACTTAAGAGCCTACAATATTCTTATAACCAACATTAAAAGAATATTTAATATGTACTAAACATGATACATACGTGTTTCTAAATTTAGGAATGATGCAGTTTTATTAGTTCTGCATAACTGTGCAGTTGTTTGATTACAGAAACCGCCAGGATGGATGTTTGAGACATGGCCTGTTAAGACAAAATGTCAAACATAAATAGCCTGCGCTTACAAAACATATGAACATATTACTAATGAAAACATTCTTTATGTATTAAGGTACCCTTCTGTAATGAAATATTACTTTATGAAGCTTTTTACATAAATACAAAATAACTGAAGATTACTAAACCCCAGATGAAATTTTATAAGATTAGAGCTTAATAAATCTATTCATACTACTACAATTAATTCCACGAAAAATATTTTCAGTACTGCTGTTAACAGAGTATACATTGCAGGTCAACTACTGGGAACATATTCTTTCCTAGAGTGCCAACACACAACCAGTGTGCTTTATTCTCCATTGAAGAAAATTCCTACACATTATTTAAAAGCATCTCTTATTTATTCTGTAATAAATTTAGTAATAAGATGATTTTTTCAAATTTTAGTCATTTAATTTAAACTCTCATGCATAATATTTTTTAAAAAACAGTACATTTTTAACAAACATCAAATAAAATATAAAAAGTTAAGATTTATCAAGAATTAATACTTATACAGAATGTTATTTTTACAGAAAAATTTATACTACACATTATACACTGAACTAATAATCACAAAAAAATATTACATCCATATTTAATATTGAATGCTTCAGTTTTTAAGTATAAAATATTATTTGAATTAATTTCATTCAATACATAACATTAAAAATCACTATCCATAAAATTTTTAGCACACTTATTCAGTACAACTGATATTTATATGAAAGTATTATAGAAATTATACAAAGCTTAACTTATACTTTATGCAAAAAAACATATTACAATAAACTATCCTATCCGTCAAATTTATATTATAATTTGTTTTCATAAAAAAAAAATCAAAAATTTGGAAATAGTTATCTTAGAAACGCTTATTGTTGACGCAAAATTTTTTTAGAGTTGATTGTGCAGAAAATTTATTCAAATTAATAAAATTTGTTATTATATCTTGAAATCAATACAAAAAATCAATATATATTTCCTATAATTACAGAAACTACAAATAGAGTGCCATGTGACTTGCCCTCTACGTATCATCCACAAATTCGATACACATATTGTTGCGGTACTCGCAGTTATTTCACAAAATAATGCTTCTTTTTGGAGAATTTTTAAATATAACTCACAATGTCAATAAAAAAAAATAATCGTAAGACAACTAGTATAGTTAATATTTTCGAACATTCGACAAATAAACATGTATACGCTAAACATCGTTTGAATATTTAATTCCGATTTCAGAAATACTTCATCTACATACTTTTATATCAAAATTATGACCATCTAATATTCAAATTACTACACACGTATCAATATTGGAGGAATGCATGCATCATGCACACTTAGCGATTTCAACATGTACTCAATACCTGGGGGCAGCAAACGCCTTTGGAGCATTGCGCACCGAAAAGTAGTAATGCGAAATTTTAACTTGCATTTCTTTGGACGTAAACAAAAACTTTTACTAATAAAATTTCCGAAAATTTATCAACAAAATATATTATATTAATGTCACGTGAAATAAAACTGACCGTACCTAAAATGGCCTGTGCACGCGAACACGTTTTCGTACACCAATCTCATTGGAGTAGGGTAAAAGAAGGCAATCACGTGAACAATATATAATTAAAGTACAATAAATTTTACACCACATACGATAAATATAGGACAAAAATTATTCAGGAAAAAATTGATTTTGTGAAAATTAAAAAGTGCAATATTCATTCAAAACATGTTAGGCTTAGCCCATTATGGAGCTGAATAACACTAGACTTGTGTACTTCCCGGTAATCTAGATCACGAGGAGGAACAAGACTATGACTGCACAGTATAATTTAGAATTATTTTTAACCCCATGAAATTAAAACTAGATTACTATTTTTCATAAAACTTGTAAACTTATTACTTACCAATCTCACATCCCTACTGGCATTTGCCAGCATAATACCGTAATCGCATCTTGTGGTTTAAAGATACGAAGGGCAGAGTGTGATCGGCCTGGAGAAATTTGATGACTCGCGACAGACGTTGCCATTCCAAAGAAACAAAAAACTTGCTCTGGGGGAAAATGGCAGACGTGTACATATGGCGCATTCAATAACGCATTTCTTTTAGTTTTTGAAGCAGTTTTAAGTTATTCAATTTATTTGATTTAAATTAATATTTTTTACACTTCACTCATTTCTTAAAAAAATGTCCTTATTGATGAAAATATAACTTTATTGGCAAACGAAAAAATTGGCTTATTGAAAAATCTGTACGCAAATGCAGTAAAATTTAAATTACAAAAAGCCAAAATATATATACGTTTTTCTTTACTTGAAAAAATTATTTAGCACTTGTTTTTTTTCCCCGCATTACAATATAATGGAAAATTTTATTTTGTCTCGCAAAATAGTCATTAATGTGTGAATCTCTAGACATCAATCAAGTTACAAAGCTACATATTCAAGTTTTTTAACAATTAATTTTAAAAAGTTAAAGCAAAAGTGCATTAGTTTTGGTTATTATTATTTTTTTTTTTTTGGAAATTTTACGGAACTTTTAAATATTGTTTTCCTTAAGGTCGAAAAAACTTCATAAATTTCATATTTAATTATTTTCAAAAATTTCATTTCATCATAAAATTTGTTTCAACATTGAATTTTAGTGATTTTTCTAAAAAAAATATAATAAAGTAACAAATTTAAAAGAAAAAAAAAAAGATTTTTCTTCAAATTTTTACTTTTGATAAAATTTGACAAAAAGTACTTGCGTAATAATTTGCGTAAAATACTTTTTCTTTTCACTAAATATGCTATAAAAATATAATAGAGGAAACATTACTCTTGTTATTAAGATTTCTTTCACTCATTTTATAATTAGTACCTCCTCTTACTAAAAAAAAAAAAAAAAAAAAAAAAAAAAAGGAAAAAACACCTTATTGAATTACGATATATAAATGAAAAAACAATTTTCTTAAATAATAGAATAGAAACACGTATATAAATCAAAAAATTAGGAAACTACTTATACCTAAAAAATTCCAGAAAATCCATTTCTTTATAAGCAATTTACGAGTAACATAAAAATTCGTTCTTATGTCGAAATCTTTTTGTTTCATCAAGTTTTACAATTTAATAATATATATATATATATATATTATTAAATTAGAGATATATATATATATATATATATATATATTAATTAATATTATTAATAATAATATTAAAATCTGTTAATACTTTTCTTTTTTCAAAAAATTGTAATAAGTTTCCATACTTACATTATATAAGAATATTTCAATTTAGCCTCAAAAGGCAATGTGTTTTCTCTAATATCCTCTTCAAATACTATACTATTACTTTATACTTGTGTATCCTATTCATAATGTATTCAGAAGTATTTTGTAACAATTGATAAAAATATTTTTCAAATTATGAAAGGCTGCATTTGCCATAAAAGGTTTTTATTATTATAATTTCGTATGGCATAAGAAAACGACAAACGTACAATAAGACAAAAAACTCTTAAAAATATAAAGCAAGAGAAAAAAAAAGTCAATGTCCCATCAGTAGATGTCTAACACTCCAATATCTTTTCACTTCGGAGGCTACGCGCAGAGCTGAGCAGCCCAACAAATGGTTCCTGTTCATGACTTCGTCTTGTAGCAAGATTTTCTCATAAGGTTAATTAAGAGAAATGTCAACTTCACACACACAGCTTCAACTATAACTTAGAGGTAAGTTCTCATGGAACGGATCGAAGAAATAATCAAATATTTACTATTAAACAATCCCAAAAGTACTTCAAATGATTTATAAAACTTATGATCTGATGCCTTTTAGCCATTCAGAACTCTCAAAAACTTACAATTGAATTAAACAAAAATAACACATCAGAAGATTTAAGAGGTTTCAATTGAGTAAAAATAAGGTTTTTAATATACATTTTTTTTAAATATTTTAATTATGATCATAATATAACTAGAAAATAACTTCACGTTAAATGCCTACAAAATATAAATGGATCTGTAATTAAATATTACAAACTATTCAAAATGTAAGTTTAGTTTCGAATATTTAAATTATTTTTAGAAAATATTAAGTAAGTTATGGTAGGAATTCTGTACATTAGCCTATTAAGTATTTTTTTTTTTTGAAAAATTAATACGTTACGATTCTCGTTGTTTTAATTGTTCATGATAATTCTTATTTGAAGTTGTTGGAAAAAATGGTTAAAAAATTAATAAAATGAGAATAAATTTTTAATTTAGCACGAAATATTTAACACTCAAATTAACATTAGAATAATTTTTTTTAAGCTCTCATTAACTCAAAAAGTATTTATTCAGAGCTTTTCAAATTTTTAAATTTAATTTTTTATCTTTTAATAATTTCAATCTGATCTGTAAAAAAATTGCAAGAAAATCCTTTATATAAATTCATTTATATCAATAATAATTAACTGTTACGACATAAAATTGTAATATGTTGGAGCATTTTTTCAATGGGAAAAAATTGGAAGATAGGCGAAGAAAGTTTCTTTTTTTTTTTGCTTGAAAGTTTTAAAACATCGAGTGACACTTTTCGATCTTTTCAACACAATTCTTTTTAAAATCGAATAAGAATGTAGCACAGAACCTCACATACACACAAAATCATAAAATTAAGAAGTAACTTACTAATATTTAAATTGCTGATATCGATATAGGTAACTTGATAGAAGTTTGCGAATGAATGAGGTATTGAAAGCATTCTCTAAGGAGCTATCCACAAACACACTTTTAGGGCCGGAACAATCTTTCAAGGAGAACCGACGCTGAAATCCGGGGCACAACTGCTTACTGAGCAAGAAATGAGCCCGGTATCAAAACCTCCAGGGTTAAACCTGTTTGGGGATCATTTGGATTGGCTAGGCTACGCCCCACCCCCTATTTAGACAATACCTTCAAAGCAAGCTCTTAAGTTTTTGAGCCATTTAATTAATTTTTAATTCGCTGCATTAATTTAAATTATTTCTTTTTCTAAAATTCTGAGTTTTAAATTTTTAGTTTACAACTCCTTTTTACTAGTGAGCAATAGTAAAGTATCTCACACACAGTCATTCTAATTCCCCCCCCCCCCCTCCTCCAACAAGTTTTGGGAACAAGCGAAGGTCAGTTCTAACCAGATGTTTCAAAGCCATATAAGGAAAAGTTCAAATAAGAAAGGGGTTGGGGAAAGAGAGTGTTGAACTAGCCCCCAAAAGATCAAGTTTTTTAGGAGAACATTCCAGCCTTTTATGACTCATCAAGAAATAAGTTACCCTTATATCACGCGATTCGTAGGAAATTTACACTATTTTAGTAAAAATATACATGAATTGTTAATAGATACATGAAATAGTAGTAATGCAGAAATTTAGATTTGACACATAAAATTCTTTTCTTTTTTTATAAAAAATGTATAAAGCACCAAAATAAGCTTTGAAGCATTCTTTGAGATTTATATGCAAGGGGGGAGATATACGAATTTTTGATAATTATATAATATTTTCCTTGTCTTTTTTTTCTAAAATATTGTGTGTGTGAGCTCATTATGATATAATTTTTCAGTAACATAAATGATTTCTTAAAAATTGTCACAAGAACACTTATTGTATATTGTAATAGAGCGAAAATGCGAAAGTATAAACCCTGAATCACACCTACTTCTGGATACGTGATGATCTATGCCATTGTATGTAGTTTAATTTATAGCTGCATTTTTTATTTTCTCAATGTAATTTTATTTCAAAGACAAGTATTTATGACTATTTGATAATTAGAACATAGTTTACGCTATATATGTTACATATATACCGAACGAATTGCTTATTTACTACCAAATTTCAAGCACAATTTTTCTCATTTTCAAATATTTAAGGTAGTGCTAATTTAATCTACTATTGTGTTTTTCTACAAAGTACGGTCGAGATATTGTTAACTCTGATATGTACTAAAACAGTGCTTCCCAACCTTTTTATCGCCGCGGACCGGTCAACGTTTATAATTTTACTGCAAGGGGGGGGGCGTTGATTGTTTATAAGTTAATAACTAAATTAATTGTACTTAAACATGCCTTCAAAATAAAATAAAGAAACACCAGAAAGTTGAATATTAAGTGATTTCCATGGAAAGTCGCACAAACCCGAGAGAACAGTAAATAAAATGAAAATAACTTAATGTACATTGTGCGGCACGGTACTATTTGATCCACGGATCAGTATCGGCCCTGGGTTTGGGGGCCCACTGCATTAAAGAATTTGAGTACCAATTGCATAAATGTAATGATATCGATTAATTCATTGTGTATTGACATGAACAATAACACGCCTTGTTAAATATTGCAAGTGAAGCATTTTCTTTTAAAACATAGAATGGTAAATGTAATTGTAAATAAACTTTCTTTCTCACATATGTTAAATAATAAATCAGAGTGTGCTAGAACAATCTGATTTAAGACAAATTAAATAATTTATTGCCATTGGATACTACGAAAAAATGAACAAAATACAGGGTGACCTGACCACCAGTGGCGTAACGTACACTCCCGTATTGCGGGTGAGTGAGTGAATATTAACGTCGCTCTGTTCAGCTACACTAGGGCTTTTGGCGACGGACCACGTAATTTTGAACCATGGTCAAGTGACGTGGACGACACCTGAGCTGGCACCCCCTCTCCTAACTACCACACCAACGGGAGGACGTTTCAGCTCTCGACAGATTTAACGTGCATCGCTGCCCTACACGGCGGGGCTTTAGTGGTACTGGGCTCGAACTCATGACATACCTGCCATGATCCGATACCTTTACCACCCGGGCTACCCCAGCCCCCGTATTGCGGAGGGTGCGACAGGATTCTAGGGGACCTAAAACCTAACTTTGCAGGGGTCCCCAGTGTTCTCCGTTACGCCACTGGTGTCCGGGCTTAAATTATCCAGAAGGTATGGCTTATTAGAATGAAACTACCCATCAGAACGTAATGAACTGTTCATCCGTGGATTGGAAACCCCTCCGAGATATTTTGGGTTTAATCCAATCGGCCGCACGTGCGCTCATTATCCGGCAATTGCAGATGGTAAACTTGTGATACTGACTTTATTAATAAAGACGTGGACGCCACAGAAAAAGGTGCGGCGCGTACTTGAGTTAACGGAATTTAAATCAGTCTTTTTCTTTTAATTATTTTTCACTGAAACGAAAATTAATAAATAATGTAAATAATAAATGAGATGGATGACTTCCAAGCTTTCTTTTTTGGACGGTCCTCATAATGGAAGTCACAAGTCATAAAAAAAAAAAACTTGTGAAACTCAAAGTCTTAACAAATCTTGTGCGTCCCTGATATAGAGCTCTTACCAGAGAACATTAATAGAATAATAATTTTTCTTTAAAAATGTTAAGATTTTTTATGAGCATGCATCAAAACTCTTTCTCGGAATTAAATTATGTGCTGCCCCTCTAAAGAATTTTTCATATTTTGACTAATACTTAACGTTAATGTTACAATTCATCTACCTGTGTATTAGAGTAAAAAGTAAAACATTAATAAAAATGCAAAAGGACACAAAAATCACTTCTTTCTTCTCACTGACGTATCTAGTACCGAGTGGGCACTGTATCAAAGTTCCTTAAAGGGCTCATCCTAAGGGTTTCTAAACATTTTGTGATTTGTTTGCTTACATGTTTTGGGGGCCTCGTATCATTGAACGGTGGTAGCTACACCCCAGTTCCCTCAATTTTGTTTTCTAAATTGTAAGGCTATTATTAAATCGAAAATTTTTAATTTCTCCAAAAGCATATTCAATTTGAACACACTCCTATTTCTTGGGTAGTATTAACCATATTAGACATTTTCCTAAAGTAATTTTCGTAAGATTCATTTTTGAGAAGTCTTCAAATGAAAGATATGTGTAAAGAGTAGATATTAATGGACAATGGATCAACACACTGTGCACTAATATTTTATTTTTCTTTAAGTATGCTATGCTATTGGAAAATCGTGACTAACTGTGTGTGTGTGTGTGTGATTTTTTCGACAACTATTTAAAATTCAACATATTTATTTGATTTATTATAAGTTTTATTTTGAGAAATTCGTAAAAAAATTTGCTTGATTCATAGAAATGCGGCCCTGTGCCGCCCCTTGTTTTGGATGCCCGCGTGCGGTGAGGGCCGCTTTTCCGATTAGGTACGCTAAGCACGTGCCTTGGGCGCAAAAAAAATTAGAGGTGGGGGGGAGATTAAAATAAGAGCGAATGTACCACCGCCTGCAAAGGGGGAAAAAACATTTCTGCCCTCAAGAGAGTAAAAACTGAAATGAGATCTACTATGGAAAATAAAAAGCTTAGCAGTTTGATGTTGCTATGCACTCAAAATATGATATATTACAATAGAAATTGATTACAGTGAAGTTATTAATGATTTTCTCAAAAAAATCTTTCGTTTTTCGAAGGAAATCTTCGTTGTACAAGTACAATGATAGTGACTCAACAAAGAATAAGGATGTCAAAAAGTAAAAAATAATAAAGCGATAAGCGATGAAAAAGATAATAAGTTTAAAACAGTTCATACAATAATATATACTCTATACCAGGGATGGCGAGCCATTGATGGCACGCGACACAATACTTTGGGCACGCCACCGATCAAAACGGTTTACATTTTAATTCAAAATAACAAAGTTCAATATGAAGTATTACGAAAAACGTGAGTGATCAATCGCAGTTTCCAGCGAGATTTTCTCAGTTCATAGAGTTATCGGAAACGCTCAGATTTTTTGTGTACCTTGATGTGACTTCATTTAATAAACTGAATTTGTCCCAATTTATTCGTTGTAAATTGAAAATTTTGAAATGCAACTGATTGATTCCCAGTCTAGTTCAATATGGATTCAAAAATTTATAGAAAAAAGGAAAAAGTTGGAATTGATTAAAACACATAAAGTAATATAAGTAAAAATGCTGGTATTGAAAATTTGGAAACAGGGAATTTTCGATTCCAGATACATTTAGTTGTTTGAAGAAACTGGCTCACGCTATTTAAACCATATTTTCATCTACCTATGCCTGCGAGTCATTATTTTTAGAGATGAATAACATTAAAGTCTCACTCTTAGAAACTATTTGGAAGATGACTCCTACTCAGCTTGCATTCTAGTATAAAAGCAACATCTTACAATCCTAATACAAGTTTTTTGTCATCCAATCTACCACAACATAATAAACACTAATGTTCATTTAATTTGAATTACACGTATAAAGGCCGTATCACACGTATATTTTTCATGCAATTTTTTCGTCCAATTTTTGGCCGAATCTGAGGGGGAAGGGTTGCCGTAAACAAAACGACACGCTCTGACGTCAGCCGCGCTCTATCTCCACATTCAAAAATTACTCGCCGATTTTTCTGCTTCGGAAAATGAACATCCAAAATTATTTCATTTCGCTTGCGCAATTGTTGATGGGTGTAAACCAAAAACAGAGCACCATTCTATTTAAAATATTATACGCCGTTAAAATATTATACACCATTAAAATATTATACGGCATATCTGAAGTGTTAGACGAAATCGGAGCCGCCATCTTGTTTATGACGTAGGGCGCCGAAGAACCCCATTGGCTGGAATTTCGAGTAATTTTATTTGGAACAACTTTTTGAGCTCGCTAGCAAAAAATTGTTCTAAAAAGGTTGCTATGGCAACTGAGTAAAAATTGCACGAATTGAACGAAAAATTGCTTGAAACGTGTAAGTGTGATACGGCCTTAAGGAAAACATTTACTACTATACAGTGCAAAATGTGTTTTTTCGTTGTAAATAAAGAGTTTTTAGTAGTAAGTATTTGAGATTTTATTATTTTCTCAATAATCAAAAGTCAAAATTATTTGACGGCACGGCTATACCTCCTTAACCATTTCTTAAAGAAAAAGTGGCACATTGATCCAAAAAGGTTGGCCACCCCTGCTCTATACAGTAGCTGCAAACGATTTCATTAATTTACTGTACTAATTTACAAAAGGGTGGGTGATTCGAGAAGCGGCAAAGTAAGAAATGTACAAGAGTG
Source organism: Trichonephila inaurata madagascariensis (assembly GCA_019973955.1). NCBI lineage: Eukaryota > Metazoa > Arthropoda > Arachnida > Araneae > Nephilidae > Trichonephila > Trichonephila inaurata. Next base: position 288,714 of record BMAV01013199.1, read on the forward strand.
GCCAAACCATACCACTATTCCTTGCTTACGACAGTCAGTCCATAACAATGCGGGTCTATAGATAGTGGAAAGAGGAAAAACTGTTCAAACTTCAAAAACAAAGAAAGGGAAAATAGTAGGAAAGTTGAGGAAATCCCTTTGGAAACAAAACAGGAAAAGTAAGAACTGAAGGAAGAAGAGGGTTGCTCTAGAAATAGGAAGGGGGTGTAGCTATTGAAGTGCCTAGGGCGGTTAAAAACGCTCTGCACTCTTGTTAGGATCGGCCCTGTCAAGAAATCTGAAGACGTCACTGTGTAATGTGTGCATCAGTATAACGATCTTCGGAATTAAAGTCAAAAACAACATCTAACGATTATATTTTCGTAATTCTACCAATCATGATACCGGACTCTTTATACAACGTAAATATTTAAAAGCATTACTTACCGCTCACACTTGGCGAAAGTTGCTCTATGGATTGAGATATTTCACAGGCTTCATGCTGACAAGTGATAGCTGGGATTAATTCGTCGTTCTCAGTAACGTCTTCTGAGGTTTGACTAGAAGGCTTTACCTGAAATTAAAGAGTTTGCTTTATTTTGAAAAGTGCAAGAATGGAGCAAAATATAAATTTAACGTATTAGCATTTTCAAAGTTTTTGTTTTTCAAAAGTAATATTTTTTTGACGCAACATGATTAAGGCCTAACAAATTTGTAACAGTAATTTTTTAAAACAAAAATTACTACGGGAGTTGGGTTCGTTTTTAAACCAATCGCGTAATGCAAGAAAAATTAAAGTAATAACAAGTCGAAATTAAATCGAGGGTATAATAAACAATCAACACATTTTTAACACGTTTTTATTAGCTTCACCTGTATGTAACGGAATCTTTGGACTCGATTTTTACCCACTTTAAAAGGTCAGATTAATTCAACATTTTGTACACTTGTCAAGGACCGATGACAGTACAATAATTTTATAATGTTGTTCCATTGATCAGGATCATCAGAATTAACGATTTCCAATTTCCAGATTTGGAGACTAAAAGATTAAGTTACAACCCTAAAGCGAAAACGTTCATGGTCAATACAAATACAACAAACAAAAAATATTATTTCATCGATGAATAAATGAGAGTTTAAAAAAACTAAAAAAACACGAACTAAAAAGTAAAAAATAATTCTTAACATAATAATAAAATGACTAGCGAGAAAATTAATGTCATTGTAGCAAAAGAGTGGGGTGCTTGATATTAATTATTTTAATTTCTTATAGTTCCATTCCGAAATGCAGAGTCAGTGTAAAAATGTAGTACAAAGCACCCTACGCTTTTACCACAATGACATTCATTTTCTCGCTACTAATTTTATTTTTATATTACGAATTATATTTTTTACTTTTTAGTTCGATTAACTATAAAAGCGTGTTTTTTGGGGGTTTCTTTTAACTATAATTTATTTTATATGAGCTTGGCGAATCAAAATGAATTTTGCTTCGTTATCAGTTAAAATAAATTATTTTTGGTAACTCTGTTAAAGTCATATGAAGCCTTTTAAGCGCCAAATTGGCTAATTTCTATCGCCACTCCACATTGGCTCACAAATGATCATTATTTTTCTAGAATCCTTTTTACTGTTTTTTTCTTTTACCGAAAAGAGTTCACAGTCAATCCTTTAATTTAGCAAGGAATTGGCAAAATTATTGGAAAGAAAAAAACCAAATCAAGCTAAAGTCATCACGTAGCGCTGAGAAAATGAGAACAAGAACACGCCGAGCAAATTTTATGGGTGTAATACCCGATTTTTTAACTTATTGTGAGAAACATTGTGAGAAAGTCTTAATTGTTTTGTTTATCAAAGGTCAGGAGAAAAAGAAACAGGAATTTTTCATTCAACATTGAATTACAGAATTTTACTGCTATTTTCAGTTTTTATTTCTTTTTCTGTCTTTCTTTTTGTAAGGAAAATTTTATACGATTTAACATTTTACTTCAAACAAAATTTTATGGAACGGTTCTTTTTGCCAGTCCGTTTTATATTAAATTTAGTTAAAGGGACAACCGGGTTCTCTCATTTTTTACTCTATGAGTTAATTTTTCTTAAAGAAAAGTATTCAATAAGAACGTAATGAAATATGTTACAATTTAACGAAAAACCACCATCCTTAGGAATTAATTTCAAAGATTAATGTGCAATTTTGATAACAGTGACAAGCTTAGAATTAGCTTAATTCTCTTTATATATATATAAAGGAAAAAAGTGACTTTCACACATAACATTCATCTGCCACTCATTCACCACGAGATCTCCGGAACTATTAGACCTACAGATTTGAAATTTGACAGGTGTATTGCTTTTGTTGAGTAGAGATTCGCTAAGAACGGGTTTTGTTGAAATTGATTCCCAAAGGGGATTGCGGGAGCGTTGAAGACAAAATGACCCTTTTTTTTAAATGTTAGGCCTACAAAAGAGTATAAGCAGACATGTTTCTTTTATTGAGTGTGTGATATTGAGTGTGTGTATATGTGAAGTGTGTACATGTGAAGAGCGGGTTTGCAGAAATGGAGTCCAAATGAGGTGTGCGGAGGCGTTAAAGATCAATATTTTATATTTTGAATTATTAGACTTGAAACTTGACAAGCATGTTTCTATTTTGTTGAGCTGAGAACTGCTAAGAACGGGTTTTGCGGAATCAACCCAAAAAGGGATGGGTTACAAGGGCGTAAAAGATAAATATACTTCCGTTTTAGAAGTTCAAGTTCCATTCCTTTTTTTAAAAAAATCAAAAGGCGAAAGCTTAAGAATGATTTTGAATAAATCGAAAGCTAAATTTTAGGACAGATATCATGCAGAATCATGAGATGCTCAACGAAACGAGTAACGACTAGTAATTAAATAAGAATAAGTAACTGCAAATAATATTTATTACACTAAGAACATAAAATAAAATAAAAATATGCGACACATACATATTTTTTAAAACTTCAAATGATACACTTTACAGTGGACCATCACATAGGACCATTAATGTACCAGAGCATATATTATTCAGTAAAGTGAGTAATGCTTACGATTTTTGTTCCCCACAGTTGCTGAAAACTGTACTTCAAATCGATTTAAGAATGAATAGAAGAGAATATTTTTCAGCTAGTTTTGCCAAAATGGGGGGAATAAAATTTAGAATCAAAGAAACCAACCGCTAATTTCAAAAAGCGAATTCATACAAATAAATTAGGAAGAACATCAAATAAACGTAAAAAAGTACATACAAATGAGAAAAGTACAGTTCAAAGTATTTATTAAAAAAAATAATAATTGTTAACATGTGAAAAACCATTAACATTACACATATAAATCGAGATTCCATTCTCAATTATACTACCAAACATATTGAGTATTCATCTTTTTATTTTTTTAACGATTTTTATATCTTCCAAAAAGGAAATGATCAATTAATTATAAAGCAGCTAGAACACATTCACGTTGCATTTTATACGTAAAAATAGACTTAAAATATTACATATTTTAATTACTTTTTTTTTCGGGTACCGCTTAAGATGTTACCGTGCCATAGGTTACCCTATAGCAGTGATTCTCAACCTTTTTTTTTATTGTTGTTGTGCTTTTAACAATTCCAAAATTTGCCAGCACACTAACAATAAAATAAGATTAAAAGAATCTTTGATTTATAATACACTATGTAAAATAGCTTATGACAATAATTTTTAATGTTAAGTAAAATAATATGTACGATAAAAACAACAAAATGTTTATTGAGTAATTAATTACAAATTAATTATAAGAATACATTTTTAATGTGAAATTTGAGCTTGATGATTTTTGCCACTCTACTTTCGTCACCTACTTTTAAAAGTCTCAATCATTTTTTCATTTTGATATTTATTAGTGCTGAAAAACTGTAACGATGTTTGTAAAGTTTTTTGCTATTATGAGATAATCGCCTCTAATTTTAATCCAAAATGAATTAATGGACTCTTCCGAATGTTTTGAAATTAAATCTCGATTATTACAGAGCAAAATCAGCTTTCCCTTTCCATTTAAAGTTAATTTCCCATACAGAAGTATCAGTTTTTTTTTCCAGAGTATAATTAATAATTTTTTAAAAAATTTAAAGGTACACAGAAGTGCCGCGGCACACAGTGGTTGAGAATCACTACCCTATAGAATTTTTTCTAAGATTGTTTTTATCCTAACACAAGCTTTTTTAAGGTAACTGTCTACTTTCGGAACCGTGATTTTTCAAAAGCGTGTAAGCGAATAGTTTTTTTGATATAGTGTGAGTGTCATTTTTTAATTAGAACAAACATATAAAATTGTTTTAAGGGGGTTCACCCATGTCATGGGTTCCAAAAAGGGGGGGGGGATTTAAAATAAATTTCTTCTTTAACGTGTCTAGAATACGGTGGTAAAGTGATTTTTTAAAATTCGAAGTCGTTATAAAGAAGCAGGTGTTAGAAGGGCAGCTGTTTGTAGCGCTATATTAAGATTTTCATTGTTTTAATCGGACTCGAAACTTTAAACGCGTTTTTCTCAAAACTATGTTTTTTTTTCAAACTTTCCTCAATCATATCTGAAGAACGGTTTGACCGAATTACTTCAAATTTATAGGGTAGACTCAACACAAATATATCCACCAAATGAACTACGATCATTCCAAAATATTTCTATTTTTAATAACAAAAACAGAACAAAAAAAAACCCACATGAAATTCGAAACTTTTTCTTGAACTTTTAATTGAATATAATCCATATATTCAGTGCATTTAAGCTTACAGATTAAAAAGCTGTTAATTTTTTTAAATTTCAGATAAAGTCAATCAGCCGGAATCGTGGAGGAAGTGAGTGTCAATTTTTTCGAGGCGGGCGTGTTCAAAGCGCTATAACTCACGTTCTATTGGATATTTTTGTGGCTAAAAATTTATATACATACTCTTAAGATACATATAAATAAATGATATAAAACTTACAGCTCTATCATTTTACTGGTCGTCAAAAAAATTTTCCTAAAAATGCTTAAAAAACAGGCTGTCACATGGGTAAACACACTTAAGAATATTATTACAATAAAAAAAAAACTGTTTGAGTGCAATTTTTTGGAGAGAAATGAAGAAACAATGACATTTTTAAAACGTTCTCCTTTTAGGGAAAATCCCTCTATAATAATAATAATATTTTCCCTGTGTATCAGCAAATACTTCTCTACAGAGCCTGAACAAATATTTTTGAAAAATTCAGATTATTTTCAGAGTTACTATCAACTGAAATAATAAAAGGAGTTTTTTTGTTCATTAAAATTTATTTATACTGAAGTATAGAAATATGAATAAATCAGCTTCTAAATAATATATTTCAAAATCCTTGTTGAGGCTCTGTACAGAAGTATAGGCAAAATATTATTATGAAAGCATTTCCCATAAATAGAGAATGTTTTGAGAGAATTCATTTTTCTTCATGTTTTGCCCAAAAATTGCCTTTAAATAATTTTTTATCATAAAATTGTCTTAAGAATATCATTACAGGTATATTCTAATGCAAATGGCACTAGATATCAAGGGGATTCGTTTATATGCTTTTGAAAAGCCACGGTTCCGAACCACAGAGAAAATAACAACTTTAATAATACATAAACTTGGATGACATTTTCCTACAGAAAATATTCCAATTTTCACATAAGTTCATGAAATCAGAATATATAAAAATTCTAAAAGACTATTTCTCTCTGAAAAAGTGTCCGAGTGAGGGTCTTCCTCTTGAACATTACGCGAAGATAACCTTGGAACTATTCCAATTATTCGTCTGCAGAGTAGAAAAGAATATTCTGAAACGGGACAGAAACATTTATATCCCCAAGTAAGGAAGTGACAACTAACCCACCTTGCATTTGTGGGAAAGTGATCCCCGAATTTCTTAGTACAACATTTAGCGAGAGGGTCAGTTCGACTTTCTAAAAAGGGTAGAGTAGAAAGCTGACCAATCGTCCTCCTTTAGGAAGAACAGTCCTTTTGTAGGTCCTGTCCATCCTCAAAAAGTGACCTCTTGTCCTCTTTTTTAATACAGTCGAACCTCTAGATAACGAAGTCGTTAAATCCCGGAAAAAAAAATTCGTTATATGGAAAATTCGTTACATAGAGGTTCATTCTTTCAATATACTTTATATATAAACCACATAAAACAAATTTTAAATTCATAAACACTATACATTAAAAAAATTAATTATTCACACCTTTTTGTAAATTAATATCTATTTTATATATCTTACTCATCAAAAAGAAACACTGCAAGTAAAACCAGAAAAAAAATATCGAGGAACACACTGTATTTTCAACATTTAGAAAAAAATTTTATATTAAAACTAATGAATTTTAAGGACATTTTCTAATTTAAAGCATACAAGTAATTTTAAACATATATTATTTTCTAACTAGAAATTGATGTTTGACTTTTCAAGGACACGAGACAACTCCACTGAGGGGTGAAGGAATAGATGTTTCTAATGAACTGGACAATGAGGGGTTAAGGATTGCACGGATGAAACCACCAGAATTCTATTGCTCTGGGCGAGTTAGGCCCCAATGTTTAAGATTTATGATCACCATAAAATGTGTCAAAGGATAGAATAGCTTGAAATGTACGGAAATACTTTAAAAATAGAGAGAAAAACAATAGAATCACCGGAGAAAAAGTTCGTTATATAGAAAATGCACTTCGCTATTGGAAGGTTATTTACGAAGAAATTCGGAAATAACCTTCCAATTCAGTAGCGCACTACGGAATTTTTCGGGGGTCCGGGTCGAAAGTTCACCATTCTTGTATCATGCTTCCTTTTGATTTTGTCGATTTTCGGGAACAAAACACATTAAAAACTAATTATTGAATAAATAGTATTAATTAATAAAATTAATCATTAATAACAAATACTTAGTTAAATTTTAAATATTATATACTTAGAATTATAATTAATCGGAAAAAATATCAAGGGCTTGGGGAAGGGTCCGGACCCCAGGACCTCCCTTGTGCGCGCCACTGTCTTGGTTCCAGGCAAAAGTTCGCTATATAGAAAAATTCGCAATATAGAGGTTCGTAATACGGAGTTTCGACTGTATTTTAAAACTAATCTGTTAATCTAAGTATCCAGAGATGTCAGGCCGAACTATAACGCATCATGGTGCCGGTAGAGTATGAATTATCAGAGATATTAATGTATTTTGTACACATAATTAGGCAACTTTTCCTCATAAAACGATTCAAAAGGATTAATGGTGCATATATGACTACTGAAGTTAGTCTTATTTTGAATGATTTTGTCCCACAGTAAAAATCACGATTTGAAGAAAACTTTATTCCTTTAATAATAAAAAGAAAATTGTCAAACTTAAGAATCAAATCCGGGCATAACGGAAAAGTTTACCAAAGTGCAGAATTTTTACCAAACATGTTTCCAATATGTCAAAGTATGATCTGAAATAAATATCACTGGAAGTAACATTTTCAATAGCGTTTTTTGACTTCATCGCAAGTAAATTGGGAAGATGTAAGAAGCTGTGTTGAGTTTTTTCGATGGAATGCCTGATATTAAAATTCATGATAATTGTTTATTTGAAGAATTAGAAGACTGAATAAATTTTTAAATTCTACTAAATTAGAACAATGGGAAGATGATGATGATGATGAGTTTGGTGTTTTATGGCGCAAGAGCCAGTTTTGGCTATACTGCGCCAAGCATTCATAGGTCTGTGGTCTGGACGGGAAAAGAAAAGGAGAAATTGGATGACAAGATGGAGGGTCGAAAATAGAGAAGGATCACTGGGGTACCCCGGGTCGTGACACCTGTGTTTACCAAAGATAGTTAACCCTTTGGGAAAAGGAAAAGATCACTAGGGTACCTCGGGATTGTGACACCCGTACCCACCTAAAGAAGGTGAGCCCCCTGAGGGGAGAACAATGGGAAAATCAGCATGTTGAAATGGATAAAAGATGGGTGGAAATATTTAACCACTTCAAAAATGAACACATTCCATATGAAAATTTAGTCATTCTTGTTGAATTTACGTTGTGCTGTCCAAGAACCAATGCAGCAGTTTTGAAAGAGTTTTTAATTAGTAATGATTTTTTGACAAGTGAGAAATCAAGAGATTGAATGTTGATACTTTAGCTATAGCACATTTACTATAAAATTCAATACGAAAGATATCTCTTGTTCTGTAATTTCTAATAATTTAGAAAATGATATATTGACAAAAAAAATCATTAAATGTAAAAATACTCGTTTAAAGTAAATAATTAAAAGGGGTGTAAGCATAGTTCATGTATTTTTGTTTGAATTAATAAAATGTTTCATATATTAACGTTGTAGTTTTTTCTTAAGTTTTTCTTCCTCCTTTTCATTATTGTTGTTGTTGTTGCTTATGCCACCGGATCGACAGTAAAATCGGATCAAGGTCCACGAAATTCATCGCGGTTAAGGGCTAGAATTTTTACGCTTGTCGTTAGCCTTAGCTTTGATCAGCCGTGCAAGGTGACAGTACGATTTTGCTCGGTTCCACCCCAATTCTGAGGGAGAACACCCTGGGGATGGTCAGGGCCTCCACCTCTTTCCCTTCCACTAACCTCACGAGAGGACTTGCGGCTCGACGGCAATTTAGAGTACCTCCATACCGCGAAGGCACTATACATTTTCAGACATCCATGCCTTCTCGGGATCTCGGACCCAGGCTACAGCAGAGCAGTTAGCGTCACTAACCACTATATCAGGATGGGCGGTTTCCTTTTCATGCAAAGAATTGATCCCCTAAAGAGTGTAAGAAAGTGTGGGTGGAGATTTTAAAACAACTCAAAGGCTATTGGTGACAGACCTCGCAATTTTGAATCGCATTTAATTGACGAGGACCACACCACAGCTGGCACCCACTACCCAAAATTCTGTTCCAGCGGGAGAACTTTCAATCTCGACAGATTTAATCAAACACTAGCCCCGTTACACGGCGGGTCTTCAATGGCACTAGGGCTTCAACTCACAACTTGAAAGGAACAAAGTCCGTCCCGAGTTCACAAATATGGCCATTCCGCTGCGAGGCTTCATAATTCAGTGAGGAAATATAATTGTTCCTCGCAGAATTATTGGAAAGTTTATAAGAGAAAGTCGTTCAGTTATTAGTATATTTTGTCCTTCTTCATAGATATTCGGGTAATCATTAATCTGTCGGATGAATGTAAGGGGAATGAAAGAGTAATACATATTTTGTTCATATTACATACACACAAAATATTTAAATATTGATTTTTTCAGCTAGTTTTTTTCATTATTGATAAAATTCATTTACTTTATAGTAAAGAAATCGAAATACCCTCCAAAAGAGATAGTGCATATCCATTTAAAGAGAAATATACATAAATAAAGATATAAAACATAGTGTAGAAAAGATACTATTATTTATATTATTCAAATTCTATCGTATATCGGGTGAGTGAGTGAATATTAACGTCGCACGATTTAGCTAGATCGAGGACTTTTGGCGACGGACTACGTAATTTTGCACCACGGTCAAGTGACGAGGAAAACACCTGAGCTGGCACCGCGTTCTACCACACCAAGTTTTTTTAAGTCTCTCATTTCAGATACTTTAAATTTAATCCTCAGTTGTAATAATTAATTTGGAAATTTTTAATTAAATTTAGCGTATATCTTAATTGTTAAATAGGTTAACAAAAGTTTAAGAAATTTTATTATTTAAACCGTTCTCTTTTGAAAAAGATTATTTAACTAATATCACGAATTTTGAATATATCTTTAGACACTCGAAACTTATTTCAAAATATGTTTTTTAAGTATATTTTAAAAAATACACAGTGAAAAGATATTTTAAATTAGAATTTAACAGAATTTTGATTGGAAAGTAAAAAGTTTTTTTAAAGTAAAAAATCATTGTAACAGTTTGATTCTCGAAAATAGTTCTTAAACCCTTTACTTTTTGAAACATTTAAGGTATAAGAAAATAACTTCTTGCGTAGTTATTCCTGAAAAATTATTTTAAGTTTTATTTGTTCAATAACTATGAGAGCTGGATTTCGATACTTATAATGTTTCTGAAACTACTACTTAAGAACAAAAAACGTCAGTTCCTTTCTTCAGATAAAACCGGGTTAGAATTCCTTGCTGATTAGTGAAATAAGTTTTCGTTATCAGAGAAACACGATATGTAATCTCTTTACTGATAAATGCAAGTAAGACTTCTACAATCAGATAACCACGTTTTATAAGGCTTGATAACCAAATTTCTCCTTTTAGAACACACGTGTTCCTTAAATAGACATTAAGAATATTTAAAGTACTTTAACATTAATAAAGTTCTAAAAACGAGTAATCCTAATCATTTTAATTTGATTTATATTAAATACATCGTTTGAATCTCTATGTGTTCTAGAATTTGAACTTTAATATTGATTCAAAGGGGGGAAAACAAACATCATAACTTAGATAATTTTACTGCTGAAATTGAAGTATGCTATGATAAATACGAATAATGAGATTTTTCTGGATGTTTTCTTACTTAGTTTTACAAGCTAAATTTATTAACTAAGTTTAAGGCAGAATTTTCCATAATAATACTTAGAATACTCGATTTTGAGGATTTTTTCTTCCGACAGAAATCCTAAAAGAATTACAAAGAATGTAATTTTGTATCAAAAAATTTATATATATTATTTTAAGAAATAGTAATGTTTTATAATTAATTTATTCTCATTGAATAAACAATTAATACAAAGATTCAAATCAATGAATATTTGAGTTACTAACACCAAAGACTTATTAAGTTATGTTTTAATACGCAAGTAAATGTTAGATAATTAGCATTAATACTTTATTTTATTAATTATTTTTAATCATTTTAATCGAAATCTATCATTGGACAAAACTCCTGAAGGAAGAGTTAAAGAAGAAATGTATATAACGTTTTCTTAAATTGTAATAATTCACTGGTAAACAAAAATTTCATTTAAAATAATAACTATTAAACCAAAAGACAAATGAATTATATTTTTGATTTCAAGTATACTGCACAAAATGGAGGTTTGCTATTAACCGATCAGCAAAAGCACCCCCTTTAACTTATTCACTTTAAATCCTTTTTTTTTTTGGTAATATTTCACAACATTGCGAAAATTTAAATTATGGCTTCAATTCTTCTGCTAACTGTCATAGAAACGAATACCATTTCTCTTAAAATAAGGTTTAAAACAGAGATTAGAGAAAAAAAAAAATGCTAACTTGTAAACGTGTTAAATTTTTTTATAATGGACTATAATTAATGATAACGGAAATTTTTAAATTTCTTGTAAAATTCTATTCTTATAATTTCCGTGACAAATTTACATTCGTTGAACTCAATTTCTTCCCGTTTTAATGAATTACTGGTACCTTTCAAAAGATAACACGTATAATTAAAATAAAATGGTTCGCAGTATTTTTGTGCTTTATCAGTGAGATCTCCGATTGATTTCTTAACAAGGTTTTTAATTGAAGGTTAGTAAAAGTAACGATTCGTTATAATAAGTATCAAGTAAAAAATGATGACTCTACATTTCTTTTAAATAAAATTATTCTCGCGATCTCCACGTGACTTATTCATCAAATTAAATGATTTAAGTTCTTTTTTAAAAAAAAAGTGTTACTGTAGTATTTTTTTTTTTATGTCGATTTTAAATCTTTGCTGATTCCTACCTGGATGTAAATTTTTTATATAGTTTTTACACTACTAATTCAGTCTTGCACAAACCATATTCAACATTTTGCAAATAGAGCTTCTTTTAAACTTATTTCTTAAGAACTATCGTCTGCGAATCAATATACAAATATGATCAAAGAGAAAAATTTTAAATATTCAGAATTTAAACTAAATTTCAACTGAAATTAGTTGCTGAAAAAAATAGTAATGATTTAAAGTGAGAATTTTCAAGCGTGTCTTGAAATCTTCACACTTTTCAGAATTTAAAATAGTGTTTTCCACACATATTATTAGAATTAATTATACCAAACATTAAATTTTTGTTAGTACTGTTCTTACCAAGCAAGTTTTTTTAATAAACTCTGAAAACATACTCTGAGATTATTTATTTCTCTGACGTCAGTTTGTACAACTTCAGTTAAATCTAGAGAATAATAAAATTTAGTCACAAGAATTATTTTTTTATACTGTAATAAATCGTAAGAATCGTTTTTAAAAAGCTGAATAGGAATGAAACCTTTTGTTAAATAGATACAAATAAATCTAGATCTTTAAAAATGGAAATGGGAAAACACTTGAAAAAAAATATTTTTAAAATAATTCAGATTAAAATCTGTTAATTTATCACAGAAATTTCTTAAAGGATAAAAAATTACCCACACATATAAAATACTAAATATTGTTGAAAAACATATTTCCCCTACTTACTTTTCTGTAGAATTTATCATTTCGATATCTTTATTCCTTTAGGCATTCAGCCAAACCTAATAAGCCATATTGGGAATAATACTGACATTTTCTTATTTTTATACGAAGCAAAAGTGCGCTATGACTAGTTTTGAATATCATTTACTGAAATCATAATCTCAGATAACACATTAATACAGTCATGGTACGAGTCAAGTCTTAAAAAAGAAGCAAATTGCTATTTTGGGAATCAAAATGCTCATTTGGGGGGAGGGGGACTGTTAAGTATAAGTTTTATACTTTTCACAATTTTACATTTGTACAGTTAAAATCCTGTTCGAGTAGCACACAAATTCAACTTTTACTTCAGCATTATTGTTAAAGTGTAAAACATATTGTAATATTTTAAACACAGAAAAATATTTTTGTAACAGTGTTCTTGAAATACATAATAATAAATTTCCAATTTATTTAAATTTAGGCAGAAAAAAATAATAATTTGAATTCTAAAAAAAACCCCAAGAAGCATAATAAAAAGACACGCATGCATACATACATACAGAGAGCATTTAAGAATAAAATCTAATCAAATATTAATTCCTTACTTTGAAAAGGATTTAGTTTTTTTATGTTTTTATTTTATTGCAAAATCACTTTTCGGTAAGAATCCTGATGATTATCGTTTAAAGAGAAATTGTCTGAAAAGAAGTAATGATAGAAAAGAAAAAGATTGAAATAAATCTTCATAAAATTAAATAAATCTAGGAAGCAAAAGTTTATAGAGAGAGATTTTATTTGATATAAGAAAATTTAATCATGGAATACAATTTTCTTCATAATAGTCTTTAATTTTAAAGTCTATTACGCTTTTACTGTTTTCGTAATTATTAATCTTAAAAAGATTTTTTCAAGAAAAAGGAATAGGAGAAGATACGTTTCCCATTATCTATTGGGTTTTTAAAATGTGGTGCGCAAGTTATTCGAAAGAACATCACAAAAAAACTTATAAGGATTAATTATTCATTGAAACTATTCTCAACAATGTGGCACATTTACAAATTGAAAGAAAAAGTTTAAGTATATAAAAATTTTTGAAATTTTTCAAAGGAAAGTTTTTATGTGGAAAAATTAACATACGCACAGGGAAGTAAGCTATTTGAGGCTGTTTTTCAGCTTATTTGCTCTTTTATAAATCATTAAGTGTGATCTCTTTATTAAATTCAGGTTTTTGTATCAGAAATGAATTTTTTTCCACTCTTGTCAGTCCAATTTTTATGCGGTTACTTTGTTTTAAAATTAGCATTGTGGGCTACTGTTAAAACTTTATTTAAAATATAACAATATATATATAAAAAATTAAGTCAATTCCTATTTAGGTCAACAAAGAAAAATTTTATATTTTATTATATATAGTTACTTTTTATTAAATAATTACAATCAATATAAATATGTATATACATATGACAGAATCACAATATTAAGTGGCATTTAATTTTTATTAATTATCGTAAGGTACAATATACACGATCATCCAAAAGAATCGTGTATATAAAAATTTCAGTTTTAAAACGTAAAAAACTTTTAAAGTTTTGACACAAGTCGCTAAAAATGAAGCCACCGTGGCTGTATCTTGGATCAGTGCCGGTTTATCCATTGGGTGATTGGTGCGGTCACCAAGGGGCCCGGAGGGGTCCAGAAGGGCCCGAATAAGCTGGACTTAACCACATTTTCTGGTTATAAATTTCAATCCTCCCGTGCCAAGGGGAACTGTAGTTCTACGCCCAGGATCCGAAATGAGCTTAACTCGGCACACACTGTCTGTAATTCTTTAAATAATTAGTTTCAGTCAATTAAATTTAATTAATTATAATTAAATTATTGTATATTGTCATTCAAAATAATTGTACATATAAAATTTTAGCTCAACTGAACGCTTTAAAATGTATTTTATTATTGATTGAAAAAATTTGAACAAGATATATATAATTGAGCCTGTTTTTGTGTGGTAGGTAGACCGCATAAAAAAAAATAGCACAAAAAATATTCAAAAATTTCATGAATTCTTACATATAACAAACTAATTCGTGGAAATACTACAAAAAACAAGAGAGCCTAAACTTAAGGTGGAATACATTTTCGGGCAGAAAAGCTTCCAATTTTCATGAAAACTTGAAAAATTGCAAATCATACATCTGTTTACAACATAGCGTTTCTAAAATTTCAAAATGTTCCTAAATAATTATTTTTATCTTTTAACATGTAAAGGGATATCTAATTTAACTTAAGATACGGCTCAACGCAGATAAGAAGTAATAGTATGATGAAATACACGCTGTTCTCTATAGCAGTGGTTCCATGGACCCCCGGGGTTTCCCAGCGTTCTCCTAGGGTTCGCGAAGGTTCTAAGAATTTCCTCCTTTACAGCAGCGTTTCTCGAACTTGGGGAGCGATAACTCTACAAGGGGCGCGAGCATATTGAAAAGTGGAAAAGAAAAGGGGTTATCTAAAAAATTATTAATTTACTGAAAGTAAACAAACAAAATAATTTCTGATATAATAAAATATAGAATACACATTTACACTGATATAATACACTTATAAATGTACCAGTACTGTGCAATGTATATTTTATTATTAATTTAACAATACTAAGTTAAGAGCAAGTTTGATAATTATCAGTGGCCCCATGGGCTTGTATTAACACTTATCTTAATAATTTGTACGGTTTATAAAATTAATTCTTTAACTGCCGATTAAAAGTTATGCGATTCGCTGCCCAATACCACCGTTTACCAAGTAGACGAGCGTAGTTTGATGTTTTTTTGAGGGGGAGAAAAGAAATAAATAAGCAAATCCTCTGAAATAAATTATTCGCAAACATTATTAAGGTTCTTTTATAGCATTCCGAAGCCGTCGGAATAATTTTATGGATGGCACTGCACAGAAAAGATCTAATTTCGAAAAGACGTATATATACGTACAGAAAATGAATGCTTTGACTGAGCGAGATGTTTTTATACGTCGGTGGCACACAAGAGGTTAAAGTTGAATTGTAGCTTTAGTGTCAAAGTATAGTATTATTGAATTCAATACATTGTTATTGTATGGAAGGGGGCGCGATGAAAAAGATGATTGAATAGTGGGTCGCGTATACTGAAAGTTTGAGAAGCACTGCTGTGAAAGACCTCGTGGAAAAATTGAAAGATGTGCCATCCTGAACTAGATCACTAAATTGCCTTCCACGAAAAAACTCTTCTAGAACATGTATTTCGACCAACCTTTAAATCACTCAACTATGTTTTGGGATTAAAAGAGGTGCTCAAAATCTTAGGGGTTCCCGATATCAAGCTGATATATAAAGGGGGTGAGCACGGAGATTGAAAATTTAAAAACCACTGCTCCATAGGATTGAGAAGCCAGAATATAATATTAATGCTGAAATACTTCTTCATTCGAAAAAATCTACCAAATATGGGTCCTATTTCCTAACGTTACGCCGAAGAAAGCCTTAATCAAATAAAATGTAAAAATATTCGTGAGACTATAATTTTTGTTACCCAATCATCAAAACATAATCTTAGTTTCTTTTTCTTGGGTTAATTGGAAAATAAAAAGCGTCCCGCCACGTGAGACATTCTAGATATATATTATACATATATATATCACATTTATTTTCACTTCCATAAAAACTTTTTAATGCATTGAATTTGTGAAAAGGTACATTACGTTCCGTATTAAATCCAAAATTGTGAAAATTTTTGAAAGTTTCTATCAAGATATTACATCCCTCGCGCGCGAGAGAGCTTTTAATGAGTGTATATTGACACATTTCAGTAGAATCGATACCTAGTTCTTAGTGGATATGGCATTACTATGCGGTTACATTAAAATTTGAAAGCGAGTATACTCATCAAGAAATATGGAAAATATCTTAAATAAGTGTTTAAATGTTTTTCTTAGACCTTTTTATATAATACTTAAAATGTGTTTTTTTCATTCTGTAAACTTATTTTGTATTTTTCTTTTTATATTTATTTAAGTATAAACAGTATAATAGCTACCTTTAGTGGTAGCAAACTGGTTGCACTCCATGTAATCATATTTAAAAATTACAAATTTCTCATGAAATGTAAAGTTTTCTCTTCTAAAGATTTCTAAATTAAAAAGCATCCTTACAACTACAAAATAATTCGTATGAGTTTTAGAATGTAAACACATATTTGACGGATTACTTTTACATTTTTATATAAATCGTTTGGTAGTTATAATTTTTAAATTACTTGCATTATTAAATTTATTTGAATATATAAATCGTTTGCTAAAATATTTAACCGATAACTGTTCCTGTAACTAATAAAAAATTGAATTAATGAAAAAAAAATCTATATTTCGAATTTTGTGTTGAAGTTTATCGAATGGTACTGACTGTTCCAGATCTTATTGCAGTAATATTTTTGAAACAATAGTTGTGTGTGTGTGTCGAATAAAGTTGATCTCAAAATCAACTTTATTCGGTACAAGGAAGTTAATAAAATATTGAAAACATAAACTATATAATGGTTTAGGTGAAAATTTCTGATTTTCAAATACATTTAAATACCTTTTAAACATCTGAGTGTTTTACCAGATATTTGGTTTTAAAAGTTATATTTGTATTTTATTTTGAAGTAAGCGAGTGGCAAGCTTATATTATCAATCTATCTTTTTTTGTGAGCCAAACGTTCTCAGCTGGTTGCCAAAAGTTAAATCAATTTTATAAACAGCTAATTTAATTTTGAAGCCCAGTGGCTGAGTGAAAGTGCATCGCGCTTCCACACCACAGGTCCATGATATGGGCACAGTAGGCGTTGGCTCTCATGGGCTGTTGCGCCACTGAGTTAATTTTAATCATCCAACTATGTATACCTAATATAATTTAATGTATTAAATATATATTCCTATTATTACGTATGAAGATAATTCAAGCTGAAAAAAATTTTGATTGACAAAAAATTATTTTTAAAAATTAAAAAGTGATGTTTAGAACAGTAAGACATTAAATTGTGCAATATTTTCCTCTCTTTTTCTGCAGCGTTATTTCTTTATCTAATTTCGAAACAGAGAAAATCGGAGAGATAGGGAATGTGTCGTATTACACAATTTTCAATAATTCTCCCAGCTTTTCAGGAAACCTCACTAAGCTGAATCAGAGCAAATAGTTGTAAATGTACACGCGTCTATTCAATTGACGTTCCTGGTTGCAGAAACAACTGATAAAATATTTGCACTTCTGGAGTTTTATCATTACTTCCCTAAGATTAACATTTAAGGTTAGTTCTAAGGGCGCTCATATCGGTTAGTAATTAAAATGAACACTCACGAGAGCAGGAGTCTAAGATGAAGGTCTAGGATATTATTTATTCTAGATCTATCAGTCACACGTGATCATATATTATGACGTCATATTTTCTTTTTATCATTCCTGCTTTCTAAGCTTGTGTATCGAAGATATATATACTTTTCTTTTTGTATTTAAATTTAGAATTCTATGAGATGGGGAGAATTTGATTTCATTTTTTTTTCAACACTTATATTTAAATGAGTTTGTTGGAAAAGTATTATATTTTGTACTTATAATAGTTTATACTTATAGTAGTTTATACTTAAAGAAAATATGTATTGAGTTGAATTTTTAACTTAAATTTTAGTTTAAAAAATATTGCCTAAAGGTGACATGAAATACAAAATAGTAGATATTTTAATAGCCGTTAATTTATTTAATATTAATTACCTGTTGTTTATAGACCCGAACAAACGTCCTATTTTTATAACAAAAATATTTTAAAGATTTGAAAATTTTTAACAAACACAAAACTTTTTTTTTAACGACTTATCTTGTAAATCCTACACAACACTCTTATTTTTTCAAAATTTCTTCATTGAAACATAGCTTTTGAACAATATTTTATAGAGTAGTGAAAATTTTGTTCACTGTTATGTGATTTCAGCTTTTCATACCTTGAGGAAACAAAGCATTGAGAACATTTAATAAAATTTATTTAAAAAAAAAAGAAAAATAAAACATTTGCTTTCTAAATTCTAACAAAATATTGAATTTTATTTTAAAATTATTATAATATTATTGAATTTTATTTTAAGATTATTATAATATTATTGAATTTTATTTTTAGATAAGAATTTTATTTAAGAATTTTCAATTAAAGATTTTTTTTTCTTTTCCTTTTTAAACATTGAATTAAGTCATGTTTGAATAAGTTTAATAATAAAAGGACCTTTAACACATCACTGTTAACATAGTCATAATATTTTCAAGTATAATTATAATAAATATCCTGATTTTACCAAGGCTACTCAATAATGCTCTAAAAATTTGAATTTAGCTTATTTTACACATATATTGCAAGAGTTAGCAACAACTCCATATCAAATAATCATTTTTTGTTCGTAGTGCTTTAAATTCTACTATTCTTATGAAAATTCTCAAATACAAGAAATTGTTTGGAAAGAAAAACTGAATGTGCAGGGTTCAATAAATATGTTTTCCATTTACCGAAATTTTTTTTGAAAAAAAAAAAAGAGAGAAGAAAGCCGAAAATAATAATAAGAAGAAAAAAAAAAACCCTATTGAACATATGTTTTTTAATGTGTGATTATATTCAAAATTTATAGTCAAGTTAGCAATGACCAGTACTCTGACGTACACAAAGGGGAACCCCTCAAACAGATCAACATATTTTTAATCTTTATCATAGAAATACTTTGGGCAGCTCCCCTTTTTGATTGATTGATTGAGTATTAACGTCGCACTGTTCAGCTGCACGAGGGCTTTTGGCGACGGACCACGTAGTTTTGAACCATGGTCAAGTGACGTGGACGACACCTGAGCTGGCACCCCCTCTCCTAACTACCACACCACACCAACGGGAGGACGTTTCAGCTCTCGACAGATTTAACGTGCATCGCTGCCCTACACGGCGGGTCTTTAGTGGTACTGGATTCGAACTCGTGACAAGGCAAGCCACGGTCCGATACCTATACCACTCGGCTAACGCGGCCACCAAATCCCCTTAGAGTACAAACGTAGATGTGTACTGGACAAAACACGTAGATGAAAGTTCCCCTTAGAGCTTTCATCTACGTGTTTTTTAGATTGTAACCCTTCGTAAGAGAGGTTTGTGTACGCCACTGGACAAGTGCTTCAGTTAAAAGATGTCATGTCTCGAAATCCGAGTCCAGTTGATAAGTCGGAGTAACAACAAATCCAAATATAATTCGCACAATCAATACAAACTTTGAGTGAGTGAATATTAACGTCGCACTGTTCAGCTACTCGCGGGCTTTTGGCGACGTACCCGTAATTTTGAACCACGTTTAAGTGACGCGGATGATACCTGAGCTGGCATCCTCCTCTCCTAACTACCACACCAACTGGAGGACGTTTGAGATCTCGACAGATTTAACGTGCATCGCGCCCCTACACGGCGGGTCTTTAATGGTACTGGGCTCCAACTCATGACAAGCCAGTCACAATCCGATACCTTAACCACTAGGCTACCGCGGCCACAATACAAATTTTGATATGGTTTCCCCAAATGAACAAGAATCCGAATTAAACGCGAAACACATTTTTCGACAGAAAAATATCATACTTTTCATGAAAATTTGCAACATTGTTACTCATATATCGCTTTACAATTTATTGTTTTTAAAACATATTCCATCTATTTTTTACTTTAAAATGCAAAGGAACAGCTTGCTTTGCACATTACGGTATAGCAGAAAAAATGCGAAACACATTTTATACCAGAAAAAATGGGTAAACTGATAAAAATGAGAAGCATTATAAAAAATGCTGTTCTTTATGGGATAGCGCGAAGCCAGAATATAATATTTATGTTGGAACACTTGTGTCTGAAAAAAATATTCTAAATTTGGATTTTGTATAACATTACACTAACTTTAAAAGCAGAACTTCAAAAGTTTTCCTTGTTTCTCTATCTTGCTCGAATTGTGGTAAAATGTTTCATTTGGTTTGAATTTAAGTTGCGATTCCTCTTCGGGTATATGGGTTGTGAAGTTACCCTCGAGTCTGAAGATAAAAGAATTGGTGAACCATAAAAGCAAAGAATTCCGACTATGAAATACGGGACGGGAGGGTCGCCAAACGGCCAAGCTCCCGCAGAATGGTCAATGCTATTCAGCAAACAAAGACCTTTCGCAATTCCGAGAAAAGGGAAGGGGAGATTGAGTCCAATTTTCTTTCTCCTGTAGCTGTATACAATAACATTCTTCTAAGCAGAGAGGGCTGACCTTGAACGACTACTTCAAGATTGTCTTCGTGAAATGTCAACCTATAGAAACTGTCAGCTAGAAAACTGGACCAAACTTATATTCTGGCTTAGAGAGTATCAGTGAGGCACTCAATGGGGAGGGTTTACGGGATCGGACCCCCCCATCACCCTTGACCTATGTATATAGTACCAAAATTTAATAAAGTATTTGTTATAAATAATTTATTTCATTAATTAATGCTAATTATTTATTTAATATTTTATTTTTTAACGTTTTTTGTTTCCTACAACTGACAAAATCAAAAGAATATGTTTGGAGACATTGGGGTATGATATGAGAATGATGGATATTCGACCCTGGATCACCCCCTCTCCAACATTGAAAAAATCCTGTGTGAGCCACTGGAGAGAATATCATACCATTCATTTTTATTTGAATTGATCACTTTTTTCTGGCATAAAATGGGATCCATAACAAATTTCGCATTCACCAAAAAGCTAAATGAGATTGCACTTTGCATGATAAAGTGAAAAAATTAATTTTTATGGGATATTTTGAGAACGCTATATTATAAGTAGATGTATGAATTTTAACGTCGAAAATTTTCATGATAATTGAGATAGTTTTCTGTCATAGAATGTGTTCCGCGTTTAGTTAAGATTTTTTTTTACAATTGGCGAAGATAGGCTTAACGCGGTAAGGCCTATGAAATGCTTTTGAATTCCAGTTTCCTGTTATTCAATAAAATGAGTACTCGCAGCTCAACGAATTAGCAATAGTTCAAGCTAAAATCCTAAAAAAGAATTTTGAAGAGAGTATATTCTTCAATGTTTTCCCTTAGACTTCCCGCCCCCCAAATAAGTTGCAGATTATACAGTGCCGATTTATGCTCAGTTCGGGCCCTGGGCGCAAAAGATCTACTGGCCTCCTTGGCACTGGAGGATCAAAATTTATAACCAGAAAATCTGGTTAAGCTCAACTTATTTGGGCCCTTCTGAGCCCCCTGGGCACCCACCCCAAGCGTTTAGTGGATAAACCGGCACTGAGATTATAGACCACTTCTAAAACGGAAGTACAGTTTCTTTCCGGGGTCTATAGAATTGCATGAATGAACTACGATGGAATGTAATTAGCAGTGACGTAGCTATCAATGGGCTAGGTGGTGCCGAGCCCCGGGGCCCTAAAGTTCAGGAGGGCCCTCGGATTCTGACACCAAGCAAGCTACGATAATTTCTCCCACATTTAAAATATAAATATAAAAGATTGCAACTCAACTATAATCATGGCAACTCAGCTGAAAATAATTTAAAATTTGTAAGGAATTCCCTAAAATTCTTACCGTTGTTAAAAGGCAAGTCCGACCTTCGTACAAAAAAACCCTTTTATATTATCTACATCGTTTTATTTCCTAATACGTTTGTTATAATTTGTTATCTTGTTCGTTAATGTTTAATTTTTTTATTATTTACTAATTAACCGAAAAAACATTTGACCGTTGAAATTATTCGAATTATGATCTTATTAAGATTGAGTCGAGAACGAGACGAGGGCCCTATTGAGGCCGAAGCCCTGGGCCAGGGCCCATGCCTTAAGATGTCCCTGCACCTGAGCTAGTACCCCAATCACCTAGCTTCCTCATATCGCCAACAAACATTTGCGAGGCGAACTGTTCATTAAAATTATTTTTAATACGCGATGGAAATTTACGGGAATAAGAAATGAATTACACAAGACGCCATCCCGCGTCCCTATCTGAACCGCAGACTCCTTTTACGTTTGTCAAAATGCCGACAGCAGACGACTTACCACGTGTGGCTCTTTTAGTGCTTAAAAGAGTGCGTATTCCACATATGCAGTGCCGCACACAAGGGGGGGTCCTAGGAGCCCCATAGCCCTTGATTTTTTTTCAATTGGTTATAATCCTATGTATATAATACGTAAAAAACTTAATTATGTATTTATTAATAATTAATTTTATTAATAATTATTGAATAAATATTTAGCATTTAATTTTGTATTGTTTCTGCTACCGAAAATCGACAAAATCAAAAGAATATGTTGGGCGGCGTATTGGAGCATGATACCAAAATGGTGGACTTTCGACTCTGGCCCCTCCCCTTGAAAAATTTTGTGTGCGCTACTGCACATATGCATACACATTTTGAGCCCCGGAAGATTTAAAGCTGTCTCCGATAAGTGCACAAGAACCTGAATTAAAGGCGAAACATTTTTTTTTCCACAGAAAAATGATTTGATTTTCATGAAAATTTGAAACGTTGTGATTCATACTATTGTTTTTCATACAGCATTTTTAAAATTTCAAAATATTCCTTTAATAAATAATTTTTTTTTATTTTAACATGTAAAAAGATAATTCATTTAGCATTATGATAAGAGAAAAAGTGTGAAATACGATTCATATCAGAAAAATGGGATCAACTCAGATAAAAGTGAGTAGTATGATAAAATATGTTGATTTCTATAAGGTAGAAAAGCTAGAATATATAATATTAAAATTGGAACACAAACTTTTTTTTTTAAAAAAAAGTTTCCGAATTCGGGTCTTATCCTTTAACATTACGCGAAGACAGCCCTAACTTGTCGAGTCTTCATCAGAACTAGGAGTCGAAACCATGAAACCACGGCTCAAATAGAAGAAAAAGTCGATCACATACACAAACTTAATGCCTGATTGCTACGCTATCACGGCCGCGATTTTCATTTCTATAAATAATTCAGCTTTAAATGAATTGAATAAGCGAATTTTAAATGTAATAATTTTGAAACCAATCGACTGTTTAATTTTTAGTTGAAATTTTGTATGAAATAATTCAATTTTTATTGACACTTAATAGAAAATGTCATGAGTTTTTATTAGATTCAGTAACAATTCAAAACTTTCATTAATTTCCTCAAATGTTATCTATAAAGAATACTGCCAACTCGAAAAAAAAAGAAAAAAATGAGCTAACATTTGATTAAAAAATACTGTAAAAAGTAGCAGATA
This sequence comes from Trichonephila inaurata madagascariensis, assembly GCA_019973955.1. NCBI lineage: Eukaryota > Metazoa > Arthropoda > Arachnida > Araneae > Nephilidae > Trichonephila > Trichonephila inaurata. Next base: position 312,423 of record BMAV01013199.1, read on the forward strand.
TGCTTCAAGTAAAAGGAATGACTATTTAAAAAAATACTTAGTTTTACAATTTAAAATATAATTGTTTTAACACTACTTCAGTCATTAAGAACAGAATTAGAGTTATAACTGTTATATTTAAGTTAATTGATTCATTTTTAAATTTTAATAAATGTCTAATATGCAATATATTACAAAATGCAATATAATCGCTTTCCTTTGGTAACATTTAAAATTTTACAATATTTATTCATCAAGTTACATATAGATTATTTTCATAAGCACCGGAAATGATAAATGTTTTTAATAGCACTCGTTTCAAATTGATAAATATTAAAAACTGAAAATTAATGTTTTTTTAAACATTTGAAGAGTTTTCTGGAAAATGCAAATATACAAAGTAATGACTGTATTTCAATGACTATAGTTGCGATTTTTAAATTCATTAAGCATAACATAATGAACTTGGCAGAAATATTACATACAATATGCAAATACTACACAAGATACAGAAAATACATCTAAACATCATAAGTAAAAATTTTAAAAAGGAAAATTATTAGAATTAAAATCCCATTAAGAAATGCTCTGGCAAGGCACGCACATTCGTACTGTTATTCAACATTCTAATTTTTATATGCATGAGAAGAATTTCGATACTTTTAATCTTTCTAGGGCAGTTTTGATAATTTTTTACCGTTTTTATGAATGCAAGAATAATTTTATCATAATCCCGATAGATTTCCAAAACACTGTCAGTATTATTATTATTATTTTTATTGAATGCTTCCAGGTGTTTATTTCTACACCCGGCACAAGGTCAATTAACCTAAGCCAATAGGTTTCGTAAACGTGTACCTTAGTCAAATGACGTCATCGAAACCTGAACTGGCACTCTTACCCTCAGCATCCACCCCATGTACTAAAGCAGGGGTGTCCAACACGCGGCCCGCATGTGGTCCGCCAGTACGTAAGTTGCGGCCCGCCGACTCTTTTAAAAAAAATTTTAAATATCAGGTTTTTAAAGTTTTTTCATTTTGAAATTTACTAAGGGGAAATTATATATATATATATATATTTGCCTGTTAACTATTCTTGTTTTAAAATAAATCATTTTTGATAATAGAAACGTCCTTTAGATTAAAATAGATTTATATTTTATAAAATAGTTACGTTTGATTTTACTTTAATAAATTATTTTTTTAATAAATTCCGAATTGCACTATGCATATCCTTTACTATGGAGGGGACATTATTCTTTGTGTGTGCGACTTTCATTTCTCCTCTTCCTTTTCTGTTTGGAGTGCCCGAAAAGCAAGAGGCAGTCCGAGATGTTTTTTACAGTTTAATAAAATTATTCAGGGTGGTTAAGATAAAGGGCAATGTATACTTAATCGTTTGAGAATGACAACACAGTCAAATTTCAACAATGAGTAACGAAAGATCAATTCAAAAGGAGTTCCGTAATTTTCAAGAAAATGGCAACTGTAATATTTTAAACATTATTTGATCATTTTATTATTATATAAACATTGTTATATTATCTATGTCTGTATAAATGAAAAATAATGAAGACAACAATAATAATTCATTTTGTTTTAAATTTTCATTCCAATAAATGTTTTTTTTGTTTCCAAATCTGATATAAATGTACATATTTTTATATGCGGCCCGCGAGATTGTTTTTCCGAAGTGGCCCGCAAGGTCATTTGGGTTGGACACCCCTGTACTAAAGAGTACTGAAGAAATGTATTATAAAACAAAGTGGAATATTCGTAAGCCGTCAAACACGACACATTTTTATTATTTAAATGGAAAAAATGCCCCTAAAATCAGGGTTTCGAAACGTAATTTTTTTTTCGTTTCGGTTCAACTAAAAAAATATATATATCCGTCCAGTTTCAGTTTTTGTGTCGTCAAAAATAACGGTTTTCGGTTCAGTTCCGAATGAATAATTTTATTGTATGTATATTCTTATTTAAATGTATGTATTCCTTACTAAAAATATAATTCTATCAAACAAAAATCAAATTATATGGTTGACATATAATGTTGATAATTATATGGTTGGCGCTAAATTAGAAAATATTGATAAGTAGTCGTCCAACCGGTATAGTGGTTATCGACGCTGACTGCGGTGCCGTAGGGGCTGGGTTCGAATCCCGGAGAAGACATGGATGTGCCTTTGCGGCATGGGGGTATTCTAAATAGCCGTCGAGCCGCAAGTCCTCTCGTGTGGTTGGTGGAAGGTGAAGAGAGGTAGGAGGCCCTTGGCCACCCCCCAGGGTTTTCTTCCTCTAAATTGGGGTGGAACCGAGCAAAATCGTACTGTCACCAGCACGGTGCTCAAAGCTAAGGCTAACGACAGGCGTAAAAATTCTAGCCCTTAGCCGCGATGAATTTCGCAGGCCTCGATCCAACTTCGTCAGGCAGGTGGCATTAGTCAGTCACATATTGATAAGTTGGTTACAGAAACAAAATGACTGAAGATAATATCGAATCGAAATAAACCGATATATTTTTCGGTTCAGTTCCGGTTCGAAGCCCTGTCTAAAATGCAGAAATGGAATGGGAAAAAAACTACATTGTAAAAATATTAATATTTTTTTTTTTAGAACTTAGTGGAGCTAATTAATCCTAACGAGAAAGAACTGTTCGAGTATTGGATTGTGTTGATAAAGAAACTGTTTTGAAGAGTAGAAAAAGGAAAATGATGAAGCAATCATATTCAATTTACACAAGAAAGTATTGATAAAAAACGATTGCAGCGTAGTGAATTGCAATCTTGACGGGGTTTTCCCCATTTAAAGGAGAAGCAGTGGCAAGTAATGATAAACTGATAAGTACACTTTTTATGTTATTTTGCTTCAAAAAACTGCTTTTTATTTTAGAATTGGATTCAAGCAATACTGGTGCTGCAGTTCTATTATTCGATACGTTATCAAATGATTCTCTATTTGTTTTCACACTTCAACAGAACTTTCATTTACACATATGTGATATAGTAATATACAAATTATTTTGTTGAATTTTGGTTAAGAATATTAATTTGATTTTGTTTACTCACCGTTGTACAAAAGTGATATGATGACTTATAATGGAAGGAATTTTTTTTGGAATTTCAATTGTAGTTATTTAACGAGGAAGAGAGGGTGTATCCTCCATAAACTTTCAACCCGCGCCGTGTCACGAAAATTTCAAAATAAGTTTAAACTCTAAAACCGTCTTCATCTGATATTAGTTGGTTGGTTTAATTTGTTGGCTCAAGGACTATTTTGCGACTACCTGCATGGAACAATTATTTATTTACGAAAAAACTGAATTTCTTATCCAGACAAGAAGTTAAATAGGGAGGGGGAAACTACTATCGCACGAAAATTATTAACGTCGCAACCAGAAGTAACACGAGTGCTATTGGCGATAGACCTCGCAGTTTTGAACTATGGTTCAGTGACGAGGATGACACTTGAGTTGTCACCCCATTTCCAAACTTCCACATTAATCCAACAAGTAGACTTTGAGCCTCGAAAGATTTATGGTGCATTAGCCCCTTAGCACTGCTAATCTTCAGTGGCTCGAATCAGTGATTCGACAATGCCAGCCACAAGCTCGCTACTATGTAAGAGTATAAAAATTTCAAGTGTCGCTCATACGGTACAGTGGTTAGTGACCCTGATTGCTGTGCCGAAGGTCCCGGGTTCGAATCCCGGAAAAGGCATGGATGTTTGTAAATGAAGAGTGCATTCGCAGCATGGGGCTAAATAGCTGTCGAGTGCAAGTTCTCTCGTGGGTTTGCTGGAAGGGAAAGAGAGGTGGGAGGCCCTTTACCCTCTCCAGGGTGTTCTTACTCAAAATTGGGGTGGAACTGAGCCAAATCGTGCTACCACCTGTATGGTACTCAAAGCTGCGGCTAAGGACATATGTACAATCTAGCCCTTTACCACGACGTATTTCATGGGCCTCGATCTGGCATTGCCGATCAGGTGGCATTAGCAACAACAACAACAGATTTCACATACAATCAGTGGCATAACGTACACTTCCGCATTGTGGGGGACCCAGGGAGCCCAAAGCCTGACTTACTCCAAGTACGTATTTGGGCTTGGGACCTCAAACCAGACTTTTCAGGGGGCCCCTAATATTCTCTCTGTTACGCCACTGAGTGAAACGCTTCCCTAATGTGCAATAGTGGAGTGTGTGAGTGAATATTAACGTTGCACTGTTAAGGTACTCGAGGGTTTTTGGTGACGGATCTCGTAATTTTGAACTATGATCAAGTGACGAGGATGACACCTGAGCTGGGATCCCCTCTTCTAACTACCACACAAACGGGAGGACGTTTCAACTCTCGACAGATTTAACGTGCATCACTCCCCTATATGGCGGGTCTTCAGCGGTACTAGACTCGAACTCATGGGGGCTGCGGTAGCCCAGTGGTCAAGGTATCGGATCATGGCAGGCATGTCATGAGTTCGAGCCAAGTACCACTAAAGACCGGCCGTGTAGGGCAGCGATGCACGTTAAATCTGTCGAGAGCTGAAACGTCCTCCCGTTGGTGTGGTAGTTAGGAGAGGGGAGTGCCAGCTCAGGTGTCGTCCACGTCACTTGACCATGGTTCAAAATTACGTGGTCCGTCGCCAAAAGCCCTCATGTAGTTGAACAGTGCGACGTTAATATTCACTCACTCGAACTCATGGCACGCCGGCCACGAGTCCATTACATTGACCACTAGGCTACCGCGGCCACGTGCAATGGTGGAATGGGAACTCGAATTCATTATTACTTACCATGAAGCTCACGATCCAAAAGATATTTTTTTAACATGAAGATTTCGATCCTACTCTAACATGCCGCGGCGGTATTGCCGGGACGATAATATTATAATACAGGCAGTAATATTAGTTCCTCATGAAGGTGGCGTTGAAACGAGCTGGTGGAACAGATGCTGGGGTAAAGGAATTGGAGAGATTGTTGGAGTTAGATCATGTCTCTGCGTTGGTGTCGCTCTCTGTCTGTTCTTGCGATTCCAGGGTCTCTTTTTAAGTGAAATACGTCCCACCCACGAAAGTGACACGTGATGTGTAGTCACTTCTGTTTGGACGTATTTGGTGGAACCATTCTTCTATTGGTCCCTTTCACGCGGTGTACTTTGAAACCGGCGGCTGGCGTGGGAACTGCGTCGGCATCTTACTGTCGGCTAGATCAAGGGAGGCCAGAGGTTGACTTCCCTTAGGACATCAGCGCCGGAGTGTCCACCCTGGGATACTTTCCCCATGAGAAACTGATTGAATTTCCCTTTGAAACGTCACTCGTTCCCGACGGGAAATTGGTCTTTGGTGGATACCACCACAAACATGAGGTAAAGACAGCTTTAAGGTGCCTTGGTTTTCTTCGTATCATTTGATGATCTTTGATGTGAATCGGTTCTCCAGCCACGAAGCTGATGATTCTGCCGCCAGATTACGATATGCATCTCAGTCTGCTTTACTTGGATGACTGGAGTGTGTTTTAACAATTATCGATGCATTTTTATTTAAAACGGTTTTTTTCTCATCATGAACCACCTCTGAATATGAATGCGCAATCAACGAGTAAGGACAAATACAAACGTGTGCACTACATTCGAATGTATTTTGTTACTCTACTCGAAGCGTATATAACTAACTACACGTGTGTAGTAATCCCTGCATATGAAATGTACTTATCATTATAATAGCGCATTTAATGCGAAACACATCTACATGCCTTCGATCAGTTTCACACTGAGTCACCACATGGACGTAAAGGTTAAAAAATAACTGTATCGAAAATTGAATTAGATTATCTTGAAGAGCTCTTTTGTGGGTAGCTTTGCTCGGACAATTGTTGAAATTTAGTGAGTGAGAGTTCATTAGCGTCGCTCTATAAAGCATTAGTGACGGATCTCGTAATTTTGAACCATGGTTCAGTGACGTGGATGACACCTGAGCTCGGTCCTCTTCTACAAACTTCCACACCAAGCCTTGGGAGAGGATGTTTGAGCCCCTCTGTGTAGTACATAAACTCCTTTACATGGCTGGTTGAAAGCTATTGACAGAAATAAGGTTCAGAGAATTGAGGATCGGTCGACTGGGT
>BMAV01013200.1:0-27177 GCA_019973955.1 Trichonephila inaurata madagascariensis
TTCCATTCCCGGCGGCCTCACCCACACGGGTCCAACAAGGGAGGCGTGTGCCGGTCAACTGGTCAAAATCCAGGCACGGCGCTTACCTGGAGTACACCCAGAAGATCGTGATACAGTCCAGGGTGAGGATCCAACGGTAAACCCGACACCCTTATCTGCAGCACAAACCCCTTTTAAGCAGTGTCTCTTCGGGGATACCGAAGAGAAGTACTACCAGCCGATTGACAGGAGCGGGCTCACTCCTGCCACCCGTCTACAGTGAAGCGTGGGCCAAAGGGAACGCAGAGGTATCCCTAGGCCACTAACCTCCTCCATACTGGAGAAGCGTGGGCAAAGGGACCGCAAAGGATCCCCAGAACACCATTTTCCCCCTTACGGGACGCCGCACACGGCAAACATGCGGGTTGAAAAAACAACGGTGTTAATCGAAAACAAGTAAAGCAACATAATCAAAAATTTAAAGAAATATACGAAAAAGGAACTAAACAATACTTTTCAATACAAATGTAAACCATAATATGTTAGTAATAAAAAGAGTTTTTTCAATAGAAAAAACAAATTTTGAACATAGTTCATTTTGTAATTTGGGTCTGTGGTCTAGACGGGAAAAGAAGAAAAGGGAAATTTGAATGGCAAGAAGGAGGGCCGAAAATAGAGAAAGATCACTAGGGTACCCTGGGTTCGTGAAGCCCATGTTTACTAAAGACAGTAAACCCCTTAGGAAGAGAAAAAGATCACTAGGGCACCTCGGGAGCGTGAAACCCGTACTCACCTAAAGAAGGTGAGCCCCCTGAGGGGTCATTAATCTGGAAATACAGCCCAAAAACTATTGGATCTAGCATTACCATTGCAAGAATAGCTGCGTTTTTAGCTGTATGTGACTACAATGATGGGCATAAGAGCCAAATTGATATAATTAATGCAATGGGTTTGAAACATAACAAAAATAACGTTAGTACTGCTAAAGATTCTGATAAAAAACGCTTATCGACAGCTTTTAAGCGCGTAACGGCAGCCTCCTTCGAATCACGAAAAAACAAAAGGCTGAAACTGGCCAAAGAAAATATGAAATTTAAGTTGTCTGATGATCCAGGAGCATATTAGTATAAATAGGGTAACCCATATTATTTTTGTCATGTTTTTAATTCACGACTTATTTTCCATAAAATTAAGCTTTCCCATTTAAAACCTACCTGTTTTATTTATTTGAAATTACATGTAAATTTTTCAAATACATTTTTATATGATTTATATTTATTTTTTCAAATAAATTACTGACTTAATTGTTTTTGCCATATTTCAACTTTTTTAAATTCATTTTTCGCAGAACTAGAGTAAGTTTAAATTAAGCTTGCACACCTAATTTCTTAAAATATACTTATTCTATTTATTTAAAATTTCATTTACATCTTTAAAATACATTTCTATACAATTTATAAAAAATTTTTTAATCAAATTACTGACATTATTGTCTTTTTGCCACTGTTTATCTTTTAAGTAATTTTTTGCAGAACTTAAAAATTAAGCTTCGACACCTTATTTCTTAGAAAATACTCTTCCTATTTATGTAGAATTCCATATACAACTTAAGAGTATGTATCTATGTGAGTTTTTGGAACTTTTAAAGAAATTACTTATCTAAGTGTTTTTGATCACTATTTAACTTTTTAACTTATTTTTCATGCAACTTACAAATTGAGTTTCCATGGCCAATTTCTGTAAAATTCCTTGCCCTTTTTATTAGAAATTTTATGGACAGCTTAAAAATAAGTTGTTCTATGAATTTGTATACTACTATTTTAAAAAAAATTATTAATGATTATATTTTTTGCCTTTTGCAACTTTAAACTCATTTTTCTCAAAACATAAAAATTAAGCTTGCGCGTATAAATTTAAAGAAACTACTTGTCCTATTCTTATAAAATTTCTCATACAATCTCAAATTAAGCTGTTCTACAACTTATACACAAAATTTTAAACATATAACTGAAAAAAAAATTTCATGTTTACTAAAATAAAATTTTTCCAAAATTTTTTAAAAAATTTAATTACTTAAAAAACTAAAAAAAGTGTGTATAACTTCAGGACTCAGCATTTTTCTACAATTTAAATCTAATTTTGTTAAGTTTGGTCAATTTTTAACTTCAGATTTTTACGCGCAGTAACATACTAGTTTTTGAAATTTCTAAAAGTTGTCCAATTTAAAATTCCTTATAATTTTTAAAATTTTTTAAGAAACAATTTAAAATTTTGTTTAAATATGTATATAAGTATGATTATGAAGTAGAGAAAGTTTCAAGCTTCCATGTTGTTTTTATAGAAAATTATATGGATTCGAAAAAGAATGTTTTTCTTGCATTCCTTGATGAACTTAAGGTTCCTATGACTCCTTAATAGGAAATAGCTTATTCGGAACATTTATATATATATATATAGGACTTTTAATTTAAATATCAATAATATTTTCATTATGTTTATATATATTTGTATTTAGGACTCCTAGCTTGGATAATGCCACGGATGAAGCACAACCCTATACAGTTGAAAGAATTATGCTCCGAAAGGGTAAAATACTACCAAACAAGAGAGTGATATGCGACATAGGCTTTGTAATTCATCAAGCCCGAGATTTGGAAATCCATTCATACGAATGCAAATTTTGTGGAGCTTTGGTATTTTCACATATCCAGTATTCTGGATTAGGTGCTACTCTGCTTTTCAAATGCAGCAATTTTTTATGCTCAAAAATCTCCAGATTGCACTCTGATCAAGAAGTTGAGTGTTTGAACAACCAATTAGCAGTTCTAGGAGCATTATCCACAGGTAGTGGGTTCTCACGCGAAAAATTTTCAGTCATGAACATAACATACATGAGCAAACATGTTTTTGCGTCTTGCGAAAGGACGACCAGGACAATTCTAGATGCCTGCGTAGAAAGTAATTTAGCGGACTGCATAAATGAGAGAAAAGTGTCTTCGTCCCAATCCCATCAAGACATTGACACCGACGGATATTATTGTTTGACAGCAATTGTCGATGGAGGGTGGTGTAAACGAAGCTGTATTTGCCATGGGTATAATTGCTTCCTCTGGAGTCCTTTTGTGATTATTGGCATGGCAACTCAAAAATTATATTTAGGAATCCAGAAATAAAGTTTGTTTGATTTGTCGAGCTGTCGAAACAGGCCGAATCTCTGATAAGAACCACATTTGCTACAAAACTGGAATGGGCTCTTCTACTGGTATGGAGAGTGGGTCATTGTAGAAGGAGTCTAGTTTTTGTGAAACTGTTCACCATATTCGCTGCACTCGAATTCATGGCAGATGGGGATTCAACATCATTTCCTTCGATCCAGGAAAAATTAATTATGGTGGTCGAGTCTTAAAGTTGAGGCGCCAATCATGCTGTTAAAAGATTTGGCAGAGCATTGGACAAATTGCAGCGTGATACGAAGAGGTTCAGTGAAAAAAGGGCATTGAAGCTCGCAAAGTTTTAAAAAAATATGCATAAATTTTATGGCGCACGAGCACAATAAAATATCACGCTATCCTATGAATGCAAAGCCAACAAATGATTTAATTTTCGTATTAGCCAGAAGCTAAGAAATCTACTAAAACCACATGTTTGGAAAACATGACAAATGCAATTCTTCCCAGACAAAAATCTGAGTCTTCAAACAATGATGTTTTTAATGTAATATCTTTCAGGAAAGTTGAATGCAATTCATTATGAATTAGATCGAACTCTCGTATCATGCTGCGATACCCTTTTTATGGGAATTCAACTACAACTTGGCTGAGAGTTTTATGAGTCAATTTTGCAGCATCTGGTGGGAAACGGTAGACCATTCAAAAGCTGGCATAGAAAGGCGAGCTAAAATTGCAGCTAGCATTTCAAAGTCCAGTTCAACAGTGGATAACAAACGTAAAATAGCGTTATTACTGGTAAAGCCCGAAAAGTCCATTGCAAAAGTTTTGACAGCTCGAAGGAATGAAAGAGACACAAAAATATAACACTTTTCAAAATGAAAAATCGTAAATTCCAAAACAAAACAATCACATAGCAAAAGGAGGTGATGCAAGCTACGGAGATAAGCCTAAAAACCGCATGTTTCTCCAGAAATGGTATAATATACTTCTGAAGTGAAAGTGATTTTGGTTTTATTGGCGCAAGAGCCGATTTCGGCTATACTGCGCCAAACATTTGTTTTAATTTCCATAAAAATTTTTTTAAGTTAAAATTCATTAAAAAGTTTTAAAATTCATATTTAATTGTTACATTTTATTAAAAAGGCAAAAGTGGGAAATACATTGTAGATGTGTTAATCCCAACATGTCAAGCAAGATCTTAAAATAACGGATAAATTTAAAACAAAGAAAGGCATAAAGTAAAAATTCAATTGATACACGACACAGAAATGTAAAATTTTGTTTTTAAAATACAACAAGTATGTTGCAAAATCTTTAAAAAGTTTTTTAATCCCGACTTTTCCGTTACGGGTTGAGTTAACGTGTGAGAATATTCTTTCACGTTTCTAAGCTTCAGTCTGCCACCATTCTTCCGAAAAAACTTTTCTTTCTATTTCCCCACGTATTATTTTTCTTTGGTGATTCCACCTTCTTCAACATCGTATATAAGCATGTCCCGATATCCTGTAAAGGTGTGCTTTTCGTGGCTCTGTGTGGTGCCATCTTTATTTCTATTATAGCATCATTCACTTTTTTGGGCAGTTCTTTTTCTTTTCCTGCTCTCGGGTTTTTTGCCTTTAGCATCCCGTGGCTGACGTAGAGGCAGAAGTGGGCTGAACAATCGAGTTCGATGGAATGTGAGGAGCGGGAGTGATTTTGATTTAATGGCGCAAGAGCCGAATTCGGCTATACTGCGCCAAACATATGTTTAAATATTGATATGAACACCTTTTTAGAATATTAAAAGCAAAAATTAAATTAAGCACCAAACATATATTAAAATTTTAAACATTTACAAAAGTATTTAAAAACACTGAACATATAGTTTCAATAAGTTAAAATATGAAATCATAAAAGATGTTTTGAATGATAAAAATCTAATATAATTTGGTGGGAATTCCCCCACCAAGTCAGAAAAGTTTTTAACGAACAAAGACAAAGTTAAATATTGTAATCCGTCATTTCTTTTGGATATTTAGCTGGTGTTATTATATGCATGTAACCCTCTTATGTGCTTAAATTGTTCACGTTCATCCTCATCTATCATATACAATCATATCCTCGTCTTCTGAGGTATGATGAACATAGCTTTTCTTAGGTGTGTGAGGTGTCATTTTAATTTCACTGCTTGCCTTTTGTTCTTTTGCATGCCTTTTTCTATTTTTGAGTTTTGTTTTAATCGTTTTGGAATTTGGGACGTGTTAAAACAGTTCCTTCTTGATGTAGTAGCTGCAGACTCTGATATGGAAACTGATGATTGAACATCAGCTGATAGAGTGGCAAATTTATTAGGAAGTTGTAAGAACTGGGTTTATTTCAGTTGGTAACGATGAAGGAAGTGTATTTTTAGGGCTATTGCTAGGGAAGTAGTAGTAGGTTGAGGGTCTGATTGGGGTAGCTGCTATTGAAGAGGTGGACGGCAAGAGCTGGGCTTGGGTTGAAGATGATGATCTGGAAATATAGAGTGAATTCTAATACTGTTGGTCTTGGCTTGGATGAAAGTGGTTCAAGTAAATTTTAGAGGTGGACATTTTTATTTTTGTTATATTTTCATCTGTGTAGAATTATTTGAAGTAGAAGATTTGCAGCTTGAGCGTAAGTTTGAGATAACTGTGGGGCTGCTTAATTTACGTGCTTCTGCAAGAAATATTTTTATTTGTTTTATTTCGTATCTGCTTTTCTATTTTCCACTTCGGGCATACTTTGAATCGGATGGATGGGACTGGGTACAATTAATACATTTCGATTCCAGAGTACAATCCGTGGAAGAATGCCCAACGGATGCACATCTAGAGCATGTTAACTGACCGCGGCAAGAGGTTTAGTGACTGAACCTCTGGCACTTAAAAACAGCAGAGGGTTCGGTATGTATGGGCGTATTTTACAGTTGAGGCAGCCAGCTTTTAGCTGTTGTCGGTAAGTTTGAATGAGTGAGTGAGTGAGAGTATGGTTTAAGGGCAAGAGCCAATATGGCTAAAACTGCCGCAAACATTCGTTAAAAATTTGAAACTAAGTATGTTGTTAAAAATAATTAAAAATGTCTCATCAGTAAAATTTAAAATATCAAAGTATGTATAAGAAACTATTCTAATGATAAAAGTTTAAATTGTGTGGGTGTTACTCCCACCAAGTTAGACAATATATTAAAATAAGAAACAATTGGAAAAAGGAGAAGGAACAATTTTGTTTAATACAGTGTCGGGGCAATACATGTTGTTATAAAATTCAGTTTTTACTTGTCCTGAATCGGGTTGGTGTTAACGCGCGCGTATGTATGCGTGAGCCATTGACACACACATAAATGAGTGATCTGGGTTTCGTTTTTCCTCCACGTCATATACAAGCATGTCTTCGTCATCAGTAGTATATTCTTGAGGTGCTGGTTTCTGGCTTATGTGAGCCATTTTTATTTTTATTTCTGGTTTCTGTACTTTTGGCGTTTTCTTCTATTTCTTCTGAATTTGCTTTACACTCCTTTTGCATTTCTGATGTATTTGAAGGTTCAATATTGGATGCAGGGACAGACTTGGTAAGCGAACTAATGGCTGAATTTCAGGTAAAAGTGCAGTAAATTTTTAGAGGTTGTAAGAGGGTGGGTTTTAAAGCTCGTACATGCATTTGCAGTGGAAAGTGAGTTGGATGAGGAAGTGGATATTATGGATGAAGTTGGTTCAATAGGGGTGATCCTTTTGTTGCGGTAACCACGGCATCAGACACAGGAATTAGTGACTGAGGCTGTGACACTGCTGCTGTAATTAAAGATGTGGAAGGCAGTAGTTGTGCTTCTTTGAGTTGAGGAAGATGATTTAGAACAGTGGCGTGGATATTAATGTATTCGTTTTAAGGAGGGGATAAAAGTGGCTGGAGTAATTTTAATGGTGGGCATTTTATTTTGTGATGTTTTCATCAGTTTGGGTTGTTGAGGTTACTGTTGAGTGTTTAGCGGCTTGTGCGTATGTTTGAGATATTTGTGGGACCATTAATTTTCGGGCTTCAGGATACGAGATATTTTTATTGGTTTTGATTATATTTGAATTTCCTTTTCAGTTTTCTGATTTTAGGACACAGCTTTGAGTCGGAAGAATGAGATTGTGAACAATTGAGTGCATTTCTGCTCCAGACTGCAATTGTGGAAGTATGACCAACAGATGCACATCTCCAGAGCACGTCAGTTGACCACGACAGGAAAGTTTAATGACCCCGAACCTCTGGCATTTGTCAGCGCAGAGGGTTCGGTATGTATGGACGGATTTTACAGTTCATGTAACCGGCTTTTATTGTGTTTTTCTAGTAGTTTTGGATTATTAAATGTTAAAAATTAAATGTTTGGTGGGAATAATTGTAGAGTCTTTTTATTAGATTCTCCTGACCTGTGTTACACTCTGGATGTGAAAAATCCTCAAGATTTCTGATCCAGGAGTGCTCATCAAGTCAGGCGGTTCTTGAAATGACACCTCTGCAAGAGTTAAGAGATTTATGCGGAGTTACAATTAAAGGCGAAGTTTAAAAATGTTTGAAGGAGGAGAAAAAGACTTTGTTTGACAGCGGAATTCGTTTCAATAAGTAGATCCCCGGAACGCACCGTTTAACCGATTTCCTGGTTCACCACTCATTCCGATTAGGGCTTTATGGATAGCAAACAAGAATTTTGACATTTCATTGTTAGGGTAGAGAAATAGGTAAAAAATCTGGTATTTTGTGAAACTGTATCAATGTTAAGATTTTCGTACGAGGCCTTTACCCGAGCACAGCAAATATTGATCCATAAATACGCGTATACCACTTCATCCCCGGCGCTCCCTCCACCCACCACGGAGTCCAACAAGGGAGGCAGTGTGCCGGTCAACTGGCCAAAACCAGGCACGGCGCTACCCAGAGTACAATTCCAGAATATACGCTACAGTCCAGGGCGAGGATCCAACGGGTAAACCCGACACCCCTTATCTGCAGCACTAACCCTAATAGCAGTGTCTTCGGGGACACCGAAGAGGGTACTACCAGCCGATTGACAGGAGCGGGCTCACCCTGCCACCTGCTCCACAGGTGAAGCGTGGGCCAAAGGGAACGCAGAGGTATCCCTAGGGCCACTAACCCTCCATACTGGAGAAGCGTGGGTAAACGCAAGATCCCCAGAACACCATTTTCCCCTACGGACGCACGGCAAACATGCGGTTGAAAAAATACGGTGTTAATCGAAAACAAGTAAAGCAACATATAATCAAAAATTTAAAGAAATATACGAAAAGCAAAGGAACTAAACTAACACAATACAAATGTAAACCATAATATGTTAGTAATAAAAGAGTTTTTCAATAGAAAACAAATTTTGAACATAGTTCATTTTGTAATTTGGGTCTGTGGTCTAGACGGGAAAAGAAGAAAGGATACTGGAATGGCAAGAAGGAGGGCCGAAAATAGTAGGAAAGATCACTAGGTACCCTGCTCAGAAGCCTTATGTTTACTAAAGACAGTAAACCTCAGGGGAAGAGGAAAGATCACTAGGGTACCTCGGCGTGAAACCTGAACTCACCTAAAGCAATGGAGTGAGTGAGTTAGGGTGCCATGGCGCAAGAGCCAATTTTGGCTATACTGCGCCACACGTTTGTTAAAATCTTTAAATAATTATTAAAATACACATTAAATATAGAGAAGAATATTTATGTGGTTGCATGCTTGCATACCACGCACATAAAATGAAAGTTAAAACAAATAAAAATAATTTGTTAAAATTAAATATAAAAATCCAATTTTTTAATAAAAGTTGTAAATAGGTTTTGGTGGGAAGCCCCCACCAAGTCAGGTAAAGTTAAATGAGAGATGAATTAAAAAAAAAGGTGGATAATGATAATTACAAAAAACGGGACAATCTATTAGAATATGTTGGACTGAGTACGAGACCATGCGTGAGTGAGTGAGTGAGTACAGGGTGTTTTTGGCACAAGAGCCGATTTCGGCTATAATTGCCAAACATTTGTTTTAAACGACATGTAAATTTTTTTAAAAAATCAGTTAAAATTTTAAAATGACATGCACAAGGTATACCTAAAAGCAAATGATCGCGAAGATTAGTTTAAAATTAGCTTAAAATTTTTATATTATAAAAAAGTTTGAAAGTTAATTTTACAAAAGTTTTGTAAAAGTTAAAGTTAATAAATTTTGGTGAGGATTTCCACCAATTCAGATAAGTGCAGTCCCTAACAAAGTACTCTTTAAAAGAAAAACTATTACTTGCCGTTTCTAACACGGGTTTGGAGTTAACGTGTGTGAATATTTTCACTGTTTCCAAGCTTCCTCATCTTTCCAATACTCTTCGACAAGTAGTATCGACCTTTTTCGAAGTACTGCCATTCTTCGGGGAATTTATTTCTTCTCCCATGTCGGCACACGCGTCTTCCCTATCCAGGCCAAATATTCCACATGCGACGATTTTTAGGTCTATGTGGAGCCACCTTTAATTTATTTTTTCCTCATTCATTTTTAGTAATTTTTCTTTTCCTTGCACGATCTTTTAGCATTTTTTTTTAAAATCAGGTATTGTAGAAGATTCAGAGGGGGGGTTGAAATATCGGAACCGGATGAGGAAGTGACATATTGGATGAAGTTTTTAATGGGGTAAACATATTATTTGTGGTGGAAAGTGTGCGTCACCAGATACAGGAATAGGTGGTTAAGGTTTAGAGACATTACATTCTGTTGAAGAGGTGGATGGCAAAAGTTCTGCTTTGGGTAGAAGATGATGTGATAGGTAACAGGAGTGGTTATTGATATATTTGCTTGGGGATTGGTTTTTAGTGATTGAAGTAACTTCAAAGGTGTACATTTTACTTTGGTTATATCTTCATCTGTTTGAGTGAAATTGTTTTAACAGAGGATTTGGCAGCTTGAGCGTAAGTTTGAGAAGGCTGAGGGGCTATTAATTTCGGGCTTCTAAATATGATATGTTTTTGTTTGTTCTTTTAATTGTTTGATTTTTCTGTTTTCCATTTTGGACAAAGTTTCTTAGAATCCGCGGAGTGTTGCTGTGTACAATTGACGTACTTTTCAGCTCTATAGACTGCAATCTAAGGAGGCATGCCCACAGACGCAATACCTAGAGCACGCTCAATTGGTCCTCTGCAGGCAGTTTAGTGTCCGAACTCCTCTGGCACCCTAAAACAGCGCAGAGTGATCTGAAATGTATGGACGGATTTACAATTTAAATAGCCAGTTTAATGTTTTGGGGTAGTGTGGGGCTGTTGAAAGTTAAAATTAAGTGTTTGGTTGGTATAATAGTTGTATCTTTTATTAGATTCTCCTGACCTGAATAACACCCCTGATCGGAGAATCCTCAAGGATTTCCACTTCAGGGGTGGTCATCAGGTCAGGTTCAGAAATGACACCGCGGCATGAATTAAGAGTTTTATGTGACTTATTAAGCAGGTGAGTTCAGAAAGGTTTTTTAAGTGGAGAAGGAAAGATTTTGTTTGTACGGCAGAGAGTGTTTCACTTAGTAGATCACCGGATTCTACCTAACAGATTTAGGTTCACGACCTATTCCCTACAATGGCTTTCTGTATAGTAAAAGGCGATTTTGATGCCATTTCATTATTCGGTAAAAGAAATGTTGAAATCTGGTATGAGTCGATATCTTGTCAATATTTAGGGTTGGGTAATACGAGGCCTTTACCCGCACAGCAGCAGCTTGATCCATAATTACGCGTATACCACTTCGTCCTGGCGTGCTCCACCCACCACGGAGTCCTACAAGGGAGGCAGTGTGCTGTCATCTGGCCAAAACCAGGCACGGCGCTTACCTGGGAGTAAGTACACCCAGAATATAGTGATACGCCCAGGGTGAGGATCCAAATCGGGTAAACCCGACACCCCTATCTGCAGCACTAACCCCATAGCAGTAAGTCTCTTCGGGGATACCGAAGAGAGGTATCACCAGCCGATTGACAGGAGCGGGCTCACCCTGCCACCCGTCTACAGTGAAGCGTGGGCCAAAGGGAACGCAGAGGTGACGTAGATCCCCAGGTCCCTCCATATTGAGAAGCGCGGGCAAAGGAACGCAAAGGATCCCCAGAATACCATTTTCCCCTTACGGGACGCACACGGCAAAACATGCGGGTCGGAAAACCAACGTTGTTAATCAAAACAAATAAAAGTAACATAATCAAAGTATTTAAAGAAATATACGAAAAAGGAACTAAACTAATCCCTCAATACAAAAATGTAAACCATAATATGTGTTAGTATTGAAAAGAAAAGTTTTTCTACTGAAAACAAATTTTGAACAAAGTTCATTTTGTAAGATTGATCCTGTGGTCTAGACGGGAAAAGAAGAAAAGGGAAATTTGAATGGCAAGAAGAAGGGCCGAAAAAAAGAGAAAGATCACTAGGGTATCCTGGGTTCGTGAAGCCCATGTTTACCAAAGACAGTAAAACCCTTAGGAAGAAGTGAAAAAAGATCAATACTAGGGCACCTCGGGGAGCGTGAAACCCGTACTCACCTAAAGAAGGCAGAGCCCCTGAGGGTACGAGACCATGCATGAAGGACAGTTAGGAGCATTTTCCCCAACAACAAAATGCCTGTGTGTAAAGCGTGTATGACCAATGCGAAGACGAGTCAATTTGACATCAGTTCTTTCATTGGTCACAGGCCATGCTCCTATGACAGGTTTCCACAGAGTGCAGTTTGTTATTCAACCGCTGACTCCATGATTCCTGCCATCGTATATAAATGATGCAGGATGACGCGCTTAATATCCGATAGCGGAACTGCTAGCGGCAGATGAGTCGTCGCGCCGACCGTGCCGCGTTGTCCGCTTGCTCGTTACCAATAATTCCCCACGTGGCTCGGTAGCCAGCAAAATATTATATCAAAAACCCTTGCTGCACAGTCGACTCGTAATGTGTCATACATTACAAAACCACCGGATTATCAACGATCGTTATAATTTTCGCCGCTTCTAATACACTCATGTTGCCAGTATAGATGCAGTACTTACGGGTATATTGAGTCGATTAATTGAAGTGCACGGTAATGGCGACAGCTTCTGCAGTGAAAACGCTGCAAGAAGCGTCTAGTCGATAACCGAGCATATTATCTTCAATCACTACTCCACACCCAACGTAACCCGCACGTTTCGAACCATCTGTGCAGATGGCCGAAAACTCCTATACTGACTGCGGTGGTAGGGCGAAGACGCGTTGAAAGACGACAGGCAAGCGCGGTGGATTTACTGTACTGGCAAAAGGATTGATATAATGGAACTGTGGTACATTCCAAGGTTGAATGGAAAAAGGTTCTTTTGCTGGATATCCATTACTTCGGTAGGTCGAGTTCGGTTATAAGTTGCTTCATCCTATCTATATAAACGGCCGTATGTTAGATGGCCGGGCATCATAAAGCTCCTTCATGGTGGTGGTGAGTCTCATACATTTTGTGAGGATGTGAATAAACGGACAAGATCTTAAAATAATATAGAAGAGACAGCTTCCTTCCGTCGAAGGTCCGTGAGTGAAGTTGGTAGCAATTAACATAAAGACTCTGCACTGGCGATAAAGAAAACAGCACCAGAACAGATTCTCAGTGCCATATGGTGGACAGGGTTAAGTTTTTTCAGCGCAGAGTTGCACGCAGATCCATAAATGCACAACCGTAATCCATGCGGACAGTACGATAGAGATTGATACACCCCGGAGCAATGATGTGCTCCGATCCACCCCCAGGAGGTGTTAGACAACACCTTCAAGAGTGTTTAAAGACTTTCACACCTCTTCCGCAATTGTAAAATATGCGGAAGGAAAGGAGCCGGACATCGAAAATTACCTGAGGAATCGTACGTCGGTAACCATGAAACATTAACATCACGAATGCGTATTTCAGGTTCGGGATGAAGACCCCGTTTGCGGCAAAAGCGCACGCAGCAACTTGGCATTGGCAGAAATACTATGACCGTGGGTGTCACACCATTTATCATTATTGTTGATTTGCAGTTTGTAACCGCGTTCATCCATGCGCATGTCCGATCCTTCACAACTGATCTGAAGATCGTCCACGTATAATGAAGCCTGTATAGAAGGCGAAAATAACATTTAAAATGCGAGAAATATGACATATAAAAAAGGGTGACACTCAAAATGCCCCCTGAGGAACTCCTCAGCTTGGGTGAAAGGAGCAGAGAATGCCACCCAGTCTCACTCTAAAAAGTACGAAGATTTAAAAAATTTTAATAAAAGTGGGCAAATTGCCTCTAATCCAAAAATCAAATATATAGTGCGAAGTATCCATAGCGCCAAGTACGATCATATATGCCTTTTCGATATCGAAAAGATAGAAACTAGATGATTCCTCTCCGGACAAAAGTGTTTCTTGGATTTTGCCCTCCAGCATGATGATATTGTCAAGAGTGGGATCTTCCTTGGTGGAAGCCACTCTGGAAAACAGAGGAATGCTTCGACTTTTTCAAGTTCATAAACGAAACGGGCATTGACCATACGTTCTAGTGTCTACAAATGCAGCTCGTGAGTGCTATCGGTCGATAGCTTAGAGGGTTCTTTTGGATCTTTTCCAGGTTTTAGGATGGGGATCACTATGGCTTCTGTTATTGAGTAGGATACACCTGCTCCTCCATATGCTGAATAGGTAAAGGAGAGACTTACTAGTGAATCCTCATTCAAATGGCGAAGCAATTCATAGGATATTCCATCAGGTCCTGACTAGTATTATGGGCTGATGATAAGGTCTTCTTTTCACCTCTTACATGCCGCTCTACCGTTGGGTAAAATGTTGTCGGTACCTGAGTTTATAGGTGTCCGCTCTAAACGATTCTAGTCACCTGGAAATGCAGTGGGCTATATGAATCGGAGCTGGACACACTAGCAAAAGTCTGGCCAATCAAGTTGGCTACATCGACAGGTGACGAATACAAAGCAGCCGATGTTTCCAAATTTATCGGAACAAAGTTAAAGTCCCGATAAAGGCCATTCGCTGCTTTGACCTTTCTCCATAACTGCTGGCTGGTGGTTGACGATGGATTGAAGATACATACTTGATCCAAGATTCTCTCAAGTACTTTCACACGACGTATTCTACGAGCTAACGCTTTTGCACGTTTGAACGCTATGAGATGCCAGTGGTGGGGTATCTCCTGAAAATACCCCACGCCTCCTTTTGTTCCTTTGCTTGTTGGCAGGAAGAGTTCCACCATGGTCTGCACAGCTTCCGATTAAAATTGGATGTTTTTGGAATTGCTGCATCGGCAGCATTCCGAATAGCTTCAGTGACATTTAAAACTACATCATTAATTACCCTGTTCTGAACCATTGTGTCGGTGATAACTGCTAACCGTGTGAATTTATCCCAGTCTGCGCGATGAAAATGATAAGTGGGGGGACGAAGTCGTGTCCCCGCACCATTAATATGCGAGACTAGGAGAGGGAAATGATCACTGTTGTGCAGATCTTTATCAACCTCGAAATTCAACATCGGTAGCAGAACTGGCGAACAGATGGCTAGATCGAGTAGTGAATGTCCCTGCATGGAAATATGTTTTCTCGTCGTTGTTGAGGAGATGCCAGAGACAGCAGATCAGAGATCAACTGTTCGATCTGTCGTCCACGAGAGTTGGTATCATCATGCCCCACAGAGGGCTGTGTCCGTTAATGTGAGGAGTGAATTAGTTTTATGGCGCAAGAGCCAATTTTGGCTATACTGCGCCAAACATATGTTTAAATATTAAAAGGCTAGTTTATAAAATTTCTTGTTAAAAAATTCTAGTAAATCTTAAACAAAAGTATAAATTCACTTTCAATATATTTAAAATTAGATTGGTGGGGGAGAATTTCACCAAGTATGACTAGTATTCAGAAAAAGCTATTTTCTGTTTTGTAGGGGTTAAAAGTAAACTTCCTTTGAAATAAGTCTTTCCATTTTTTATCACATAATTAGGATCAGGGTTCACTTCATCCTCCACGTCGTATATTATCATTTCTTCCTCCTCCGTTGTGTATTCTTCAGAAGCTGGTTTTCGCGGTTTATGTGGAGTCATTTTTATGTCTACTATTGTTTTAAGTATTTCTTTTTTTCTTTTCTTATCACGAATTTTTCTTTTTTTCGAATTCAAATTCTCTATTGTTGTAGGTTGCCAGTAGGGGGTTGAGTATTGAGTTGATGAGGAAGGACATGGATGATGCAGCGCTTTAATAGGGGTGAACATATTGTTTGTGGTGGAAAAGTACACATAGGTACAGGAACAGGTGGTTGAGATTCTGATGATGTAACAGCCGCAGGAGATGCGAATGGCAAGAGTTGTGCTTGAGTTGTTGTAGATGATTTGGTAACTGTAGGAATTTTTGAAGGCATTGTTTTCGGAACCGATGTTAAAGGTTGTAGTAGTTTTAGAGGTGGACATACTATTTTTGTAATATTTTCATCGGTTTGGGTTGTTGTGGTTACTGTTGAGGGTTTAGTGGCTTGTGCGTATGTTTGAGATATTTGTGGGACTATTAATTTTCGGGCTTCAGGATACGAGATATTTTTATTGGTTTTGATTATTTGAATTCTCTTTTTCAGTTTTCCATTTAGACACAGTTTTGAGTCGGAAAAGAATGAGATTGTGAACAATTGACGCATTTCTGCTCCAGACAGCAGTCTAGTGGAAGAATGACCAACAGATGCACATCTAGAGCACGCTCAGTTCACGACAGTTAGATGACCGAACCTCTGGCATTTGAAACAGCGCGGCTCCGGTGGCGTAGGGACGGATTTTACAATTCCGCAACCGGCTTTATTGTGTTTGGTAGTTTTGGGTTATTAAATGTTAAAATTAAATGTTTGGTGGGAATAATTGTGGAGTCTTTTATTAGATTCTCCTGACCTGAGTTACACTCTGATGTGAAAACTCCTCGGTGATTTCATCCAGGAGTGCTCATCAAGTCAGGTTCTGAAATGACACCTCTGCAAGAGCAAGAGATTTATGCGAGAGTTACAATTAGTGCTGGGCGAGTTTAAAAAATGTTTTTAGCGAGGAGAAAAAGACTTGTTTGGACAGCGGAATTCGTTTCAATACAGATCCCCAGAACGCAATCGTTTAACCGGATTTCGGTTCACCACCTATTCC
This sequence comes from Trichonephila inaurata madagascariensis, assembly GCA_019973955.1. Taxonomy (NCBI): domain Eukaryota; kingdom Metazoa; phylum Arthropoda; class Arachnida; order Araneae; family Nephilidae; genus Trichonephila; species Trichonephila inaurata. The sequence goes on from BMAV01013200.1 coordinate 16,295, forward strand.
ACTAGAGCTTTTGAATGGCAAATGGCGATTTGTGAGACATGGCATTGTTATGTAAAGATAAAACTAAAATCGTGCATGTGTAGCAGTTTCCTTACCTATGTTAATTTGAGAGGCTCAAGGCCTTTACCCGGGCACAGCAGCTTGGGATCCATAACAACGCGCGTATACCACTTCATCCTGGCGTGCCTCCACCCACCACGGAGTCCAACAAGGAGGCAGTGTGCTCAGTCAATCCGGCCAAAACCAGGCACGGCGCTTACCTGAGTACACCCAGAATATAGTGATACAGTCCAGGGTGAGATCCACCGGTAAACCCGACACCCCTATCTGCAGCATCACTAACCCTATTAGCAGTGTCTCTTCGGGGACACCGAAGAGAGGTACTACCAGCCGATTGACAGGAGCGGGTCACCCTGCCACCCGTCTACAGTGCAAGTGCGGGCCGCGGAACGCAGAGGTATCCCTGAAAGCCAATAACCTTCTCCATATTGGAGAAGCGTGTAAAGGAACGCAAAGGATCCCCAGAACAATCATTTTCCTCTCTACGGTTACAGCACGCACACGGCAAACATGCGGGTTGAAACCAACGTTGTTAGTTGAAAACAAATAAAGAAACATATTTAAAGTATTTAAAGAAATATACGAAAAAGAAATTAAATTAACGCAATACAAATGTAAATCATAATATGTTAGTAAAACGTAAGTTTTTTCATCAGAAAAAACAAAATTTGAACATAGTTCATTTTGTAAGATTGTTTTGTGGTCTAGACAGGAAAGGGAAGAAAAGGAAAATTTGAATGCAAGAAGAAGGGCTTCCCCTGAAAATAGAGAAAGATCACTAGGGCAAATTCTGGTTCGTGAAGCCCATGTTTGCCAAAGACAGTAAACCCCTTAGGAAGAGTGAAAAAGATCACTAGGGTACCTCGGGAGCGTGAAACCCGAACTCAATCTAGCGGAGGTGAGCCCTGAGGGGCTGCGTCCGTTAAAGTCACCGAGTAAAATAAAGCGAGCTGGCAATTGACTGAGTAATTGATTCAAATCCACTTTGTGGCACAACATTCGCTGGTGGAAAATGTCGCATAACGGTGACTGCGATTCGTTGAAACGGGGCGAGAACCGCACAGCCTGTACTATGCATTACATTGTTTCGGGATAGTACAGATGTGATGCAAAAAGTACACTCCTGAAATGTAGCGCCATCTTATCCGTCGTTTACAATTATAAATCTACCGCATTTATCTCCCAAGTATTTCCTTCAGGAATGCCTCTCAAGAGGTGTTTGCGAATGGAATGATGGATCGGAATCGGAAGCTCTTTGTAATGGCAGTGCGCGGCTCCAGGTTGGGATTTCGTTCCGGTGTAAGTGAAATGCCGGGATTGTTCTTCTGATGACTCCGGCCTGTCGCTTTATTTTGCATTTCCGGCTGGCGTCGGCCTCTGCGACGGTTTTGGCAGTTTGATTCCCGTGTTTTGCACCCTTTGACTTAGCTTCCGTTTTCGAGGTGGCGGATACGAAGCCCTGAGTCCACGCATTTCGTGTTTGCCGGTTTCGTTTTAAGTAGTGAGCCGCATATCCAGCACCATTGACCTGTCCAGATGCTCTCTCGTGTTTCGTGAGCAGCAAACCAAGTGCTATGTTTCACCTGTTTGAGCCTGGATACAGGATTTTATTTTTTAATTTTAAAGCGGTATCTTCTTTCAGTTGACCACGTTGGGCAAGATCTAGAATATGATGGGTGGTCCCCATACTGACACATTTTTCTCGAGCTTCATACCAGTGGCTTTATGACTAACCTCAGCGCAGCGAGCGCATGTTGGTTGGCCTCGGCAGGTGTTCTAGGAATGCCCAAAGCGCTGACATTGAAAAGCAACGCAACGGATTCGGAATATATGGTCTACGGGACAATTGAGGTATGCTACCTTTTTAACGGACTGGGGAAGATCAGGCGTAGCGAAGGTCAGGATGAGGTGCTTTTGTGTTAAGCAGTTGGCCATCCCGCCTTATTGTTATTCGCCTGACTGCGCATACTTTTTGGTCTGCCATATTCTAAAAATTTCTTCTGTCAGTCAAGCATTGTAATAAATCCGCTGCGGAGATTACCTCGAGAGAAATTCAGGTTGTATGTGTTTTATTTGAATAATGAATTAAATTTAATTACTTAAAAACTAAAAAGTGTGTATAACTTCAGGACTCCAGCATTTTTCTACAATTTAAATCTAATTTTGTTAAGTTTGGTCAATTTTTAACTTCAGATTTTTACGCGCAGTAACATTACCAGTTTTGAAATTTCTAAAAGTTGTCCAATTTAAAATTCCTTATAATTTTTAAAAATTTTTTAAGAAACAATTTAAAATTTTTGTTTAAATATGTATATAAGTATGATTATGAAGTAGAGAAAGTTTCAAGCTTCCATGCTGTTTTTATAGAAAATTGGTGGCGGGATTCGAAAAGAATGTTTTTCTTGCATTCCTTTTGATGAACTTAAGGTTCCTATGACTCCTTAATAGGAAAATGTTTATTCGAACATTTATATATATATAGGACTTTAATTAAATATCACGTAATGTTTTCATTATGTTTATATATATCAGCTTAGGACTCCTAGCTTGATAATGCCACGGATGAAGCACAACCCTATACAGTTGAAAAGAATTATGCTCCGAAAGGGTAAAATACTACCAAAACAAGAGAGTGATATAATATAGGCTTTGTAATTCATCAAGCCCGAGATTTGGAAATCCATTCATACGAATGCAACCGTGGAGCTTTTGGCATTTTCACATATCCAGTATTCTGATTAGGTGCTACTCTGTTTTCAAATGCAGCAATTTTTATGCTCAAAAAATCTCCAGATTGCACTCTGATCAAGAAGTTGAGTGTTTGAACGAACCAATTAGCAGTTCTAGGAGCATTATCCACAGGTAGTGGGTTCTCACGCGAAAATTTTCAGTCATGAATATAACATACATGAGCAAACATGTTTTTGCGTCTTGGCGGACGACCAGGACAATTCTAGATGCCTGCGTAGAAAGTAATTTAGCGGACTGCATAAATGAGAGAAAAGTGTCTTCGTCCCAATCCCATCAAGACATTGACACCGACGGATATTATTGTTTGACAGCAATTGTCGATGGAGGGTGGTGTAAACGAAGCTGTATTTGCCATGGGTATAATTGCTTCCTCTGGAGTCCTTTTGTGATTATTGGCATGGCAACTCAAAAATTATATTTAGGAATCCAGAAATAAAGTTTGTTTGATTTGTCGAGCTGTCGAAACAGGCCGAATCTCTGATAAGAACCACATTTGCTACAAAACTGGAATGGGCTCTTCTACTGGTATGGAGAGTGGGTCATTGTAGAAGGAGTCTAGTTTTTGTGAAACTGTTCACCATATTCGCTGCACTCGAATTCATGGCAGATGGGGATTCAACATCATTTCCTTCGATCCAGGAAAAATTAATTATGGTGGTCGAGTCTTAAAGTTGAGGCGCCAATCATGCTGTTAAAAGATTTGGCAGAGCATTGGACAAATTGCAGCGTGATACGAAGAGGTTCAGTGAAAAAAGGGCATTGAAGCTCGCAAAGTTTTAAAAAAATATGCATAAATTTTATGGCGCACGAGCACAATAAAATATCACGCTATCCTATGAATGCAAAGCCAACAAATGATTTAATTTTCGTATTAGCCAGAAGCTAAGAAATCTACTAAAACCACATGTTTGGAAAACATGACAAATGCAATTCTTCCCAGACAAAAATCTGAGTCTTCAAACAATGATGTTTTTAATGTAATATCTTTCAGGAAAGTTGAATGCAATTCATTATGAATTAGATCGAACTCTCGTATCATGCTGCGATACCCTTTTTATGGGAATTCAACTACAACTTGGCTGAGAGTTTTATGAGTCAATTTTGCAGCATCTGGTGGGAAACGGTAGACCATTCAAAAGCTGGCATAGAAAGGCGAGCTAAAATTGCAGCTAGCATTTCAAAGTCCAGTTCAACAGTGGATAACAAACGTAAAATAGCGTTATTACTGGTAAAGCCCGAAAAGTCCATTGCAAAAGTTTTGACAGCTCGAAGGAATGAAAGAGACACAAAAATATAACACTTTTCAAAATGAAAAATCGTAAATTCCAAAACAAAACAATCACATAGCAAAAGGAGGTGATGCAAGCTACGGAGATAAGCCTAAAAACCGCATGTTTCTCCAGAAATGGTATAATATACTTCTGAAGTGAAAGTGATTTTGGTTTTATTGGCGCAAGAGCCGATTTCGGCTATACTGCGCCAAACATTTGTTTTAATTTCCATAAAAATTTTTTTAAGTTAAAATTCATTAAAAAGTTTTAAAATTCATATTTAATTGTTACATTTTATTAAAAAGGCAAAAGTGGGAAATACATTGTAGATGTGTTAATCCCAACATGTCAAGCAAGATCTTAAAATAACGGATAAATTTAAAACAAAGAAAGGCATAAAGTAAAAATTCAATTGATACACGACACAGAAATGTAAAATTTTGTTTTTAAAATACAACAAGTATGTTGCAAAATCTTTAAAAAGTTTTTTAATCCCGACTTTTCCGTTACGGGTTGAGTTAACGTGTGAGAATATTCTTTCACGTTTCTAAGCTTCAGTCTGCCACCATTCTTCCGAAAAAACTTTTCTTTCTATTTCCCCACGTATTATTTTTCTTTGGTGATAGCAATAAAAGGAAAAACAATAATTGGTGGTTTTTTAAAAAGAAAACGTGATATCTTATCAAAAAAAACCAAAAAACGAAAACTACCCCCAAAAGCAAACAAATGTCCAAAAAAAAAAAAGGGGAGAGGAGGGGGGAAAAAAAGATCACTAGGGCACCTCGGGGCGTGAAACCCGTACTCACCTAAAGAAGGTGAGCCCCTGGGGGGGCCCGAGTTGAGGAAGATGATTTAGAAAAGCAGGTGTGGATATTTTATTCATTTTGGTGGGGATAAAAGTGGCGGGGGAATTTTAATGGTGGGCATTTTTTTTTTTGTGATATTTTCATCTGTTTGGGTGGAATTGTTTACAATTGAGGGTTTTGAGCCTGGGCATAGGTTTGGACTAACTGTGGCACTATTAATTTCACTTCGGGATGGGAGATTTTTTTGTTTGTTTTGATTTCTTGAATTTTCTTTCTAATTTCCATTTTGAACAGAGTTTAGAATCACAGTATGGGGTTGAAACAGTTAAAAATTTAGGCTCTAGACTGCATTCTGGGGAAAATTCCCCACAGATGAAATCTAGGCAATAAACCCACGGCAGGATTTTTTAAAATTGAACCCCCCGCAATTTGAAACATCGCAGAGGATTCGGAATGTATGGGCGGATTTTGCAGTTAAGGTAGCCGGCTTTTATTGTGGAGGGAATTTTGGGGCTATTGAAAGTTAAAATTATATGTTTTGTGGAATAATGGTAGATTTTTTTATTGTAATTTTTCGCCCAAATACACCCTGATCAGAGAACCCATCAAGGATTTCCGCTTCAAGTGTTCAACAAGTCAAGTTCAGAAATGACACCGGGGGAAGTATTAAGCGATTTGGGGGTTTTTGTTAATGGAAATCAAGAAAAGATTTGGCTAGTAAAATGACTTAGTTTGGAGGCAGAGCTTGTTTCAATTAATAAATCACCGGATCTTCGTTTTACTGACTTGGGGTTCCCCAAATATTCCAATTAGTGCTTTATGAATAGCAAATGGCGTTTTTTTGCACATATCATTGTTTGGCGGGAAAAAATTAAAAAATCAAATTTTAGCAGTTTCATCGACGTTGGGTTTTTTGTTGGGAAATCGAGGCCTTTACCCGGGCAAAGAAATTATTGGATCCATAACAACGCGTATCCCACTTCATCCTGGCGTGCCTCCCCCCACCACGGGAGTCCAACAAGGGAGGCGGGTGTCGGGGGTCAACTGGCCAAAACCGGGCCCGGCGTTTCCGGGAGTACCCCCAGAAGATAGGGGATACGTCCGGGGGACCCAAACGGGAAAACCCCGGGCCCCTTTTTTATCTGCAGCACAACCCCTTTAAAACAGCGTCCCCGGGAAAACCCAAAGGGAAAAAAATTACCAGCCGATTAAAGGGGCGGGCTCACCCTGCCACCCGTCTACAGTGAAGCGTGGCCCAAAAAAGGGAACGCGAGGGTACCCCTAGGCCACTAACCCCCTCCATACTGGAGAAGGGGGAAAAGGGAACGAAAAGGACCCCGAACACCTTTTCCCCCCCCTTTACGGGACGCCGCACACGGCAAACATGCGGGTTGAAAAAACAACGGTGTTAAGCGAGTGAGTGAATGTACGGTTTTATGGCGCAAGAGCCAACCCTGGCTATACTGCCCCCAAACAATTTTTAAAAAATTTTAAAAAATAATTATTAAAAAAAACCCCATGACATATATAAAATTTTTTTATATAGGGCATCCCCGCATGCACACAAATAAAAAGAAAGAACAATTAAAAATAATTTGTTAAATTAAATATAAAAACCCAATTTTTTTAAAATTTGGGGGGATTTGCCCGCCCAAGCCCAGACCATATATTAAATTAAAACAATTGAAAATAAGAATGGAACATGTTGGGGTTTAAAAACAAAGTCAGGTAATACAATTTAAAAAAAATATATATTTAGTTTTTTATTTGTCCTGAATCGAGTTGGTGTTAACTTGGGTATATATGCTTGAGGACCCTTTTTAAAACTTTTTTTTATTTCTTGAATTTATCCAGAGGATTGGCTCAAGTCTTTCCTCTACGTCATAGACAACCCCATGTTTCGTCATCAGTAGTATCCCTCTTGGGGTGCTGGCTTTCTGGGTTTATGGGGGAGTTTTTTTAATTTCAAACGGGTTTTTTGTATTTTTGGGCGTTTTCTTCTACTTTGAATTTCGTTGGGAGGGGTTTAAAATGTTCTTTTTTGGGATGTAGTAGTTGTAGACTCTGATATGGAAACTGATGATTGAACATCAGTTGATAGAGGGGAAATTTATTAAAGTTGTAAGAACTGTAGGTATTTCAGTTGATAACGATGAAGGGAAGTATTTAGGCTATTGCTGGGGGAAGTAGAAATTATTAGTAATGGCTTTGGAACAAAGACCGCTTTGAGTTGTTGGTAGTATTGCAGATGGGGAAAGGGAAAATTAGATGGGGCTTGAGGGATGAAGATGACGTAGAAACTGTAGATATTAACCCGGGAGGTACTTGGTATAGTATTTGCAGAGTGGTGAGTGAGTGAGTGTAGATTTTATGGCGCAAGAGCCATTTTTGTTTTTGCTGCCCCAAAAACATTTTTTTGAATATTCAAAAAATTTTTAAAAACACAAAATAACTTTAAAATGTCATATGATTAAGGTGCACATCTAAATATTAAAATACAAAAAAATCTTAACTAAATTAAAATTTTATAATTTAACACTAAAATTCTAAAAAGTTAAAAAAAAAACGTTGAATGGGGGGGGAGAGTATTTTTATGGCGCAAGACCCAATTTGGGGTTATATTTTGGAAACAGTTATAAAAAAATTTTAAAAAATGTTTATAAAATTTTTTAAAAATAATGACAATACAGTTCTAAAGAAAAAAATTTTTCTAATCACAAAAAAAACCTTTTTTTCAAGTAATTAAAGAAAATTTGGGGGGAGTTCCCCCCACCAAGTCGAACCATATTTAAAAATAAAAAAAATTTGGGGAAAAAGGGAAAGAAATGGAAAAATTTTTTGTTTAATACAAAGTCGGGCAATACATTTTAAAAAAATTAGCTTTTACTTGCCCTAAAATCGGGTTGGGTGTTAACTTGCGTATATATGTTTTTGAGGATCTTTTTAAAACTTTTTTTTGACATCTTGGATTTATCCAGAGGATCTGGCCCCTTTTTTCCTCTACGTCATAAAAACAAAGCATGTCTTCTTCATAAAGTAGTATATTCTTGAGGTGCTGGTTTTCGGGTTTATGTGGAGTCATTTTATTTCTATTTCTGGGTTTTTGTATTTTTGGGCGTTTTTTTTATTTTTTGAATTTCGTTTGGGATGTTTTAAAAGATGTTCCTTTTTGGGATGTAGCTTTTAGATTCTGATAGGGAACCGATGATTGAACATCAGTTGAAAAGAGTCAAATTTATTATAAGTTGAAAGAACGGGGGGTATTTCAGTTGGTAACGATGAAGTGGAAGTATTTAGGTTTTTGTGGAAAGTAGTTGGTTGGGGGGCCCGGGGAGAAACCTGTAGAAAGGTGGACGGAAAGAGCGGGGCCCTTGTGTTGAGGATTTTATTTTGGAAAAAATTGAGTGGTTTCTAAACTGTTGGTCTTGGTTTGGGATGAAATGGTTCAAAATTTTAGAGGACATTTTATTTTTTTTATTTTTTTCATCTGTTTTTTGTACAATTATTTGAAGTAGAAGATTTGGTAGCTTGAGCGTAAGTTTGAGAAAAACTGTGGGCTATTAATTTACTGCTTGGAAATATTTTTTTTTTGTTTTTTTCCCGTATCTGCTTTTCTATTTTTCCCCTTCGGGGATAATTTTGAATCGGATGGATGGGGCTGGGTACAATTAAAACATTTCGGCTCCCAAATACAATCCGTGGAAGAATTCCCCAAAGGATGCACATCTAGAGCATGTTAACTGACCGCGGCAAGAGGTTAGGGGTGACCGAACCCCCTGGCATAAAACAACGGGAAAAGGGTTTTGGGGATTTTATGGGCGTATTTTACAGTTGAGGTAACCAGCTTTTATTGTTGTCGGGAAATTTGGGCTATTGAAAATTAAAATTAAGTGTTTGGGTTTGGGAAAAAGTGTTGAGTCTTTTTTAATTGATTTTTCTGACCGAATAACACCCTTTATTGGAGAATCCCCCAAGGATTTCCGTATCAGGGGGGTCAACAGGTCAAGGGTTTAAATCACCACGACAGGGAAATTTAGGGTTTTATGCGGACTTATTGTTACTGGTTCATTAAAAAATGATTTCGCGAGAAGAAATGACCCTTTTTTTGTAACGCGGACGTAGTTTCTATTAGGGGATCTCCGGATCGTAAACGTTTTTTCGGCTTAGGTTCCCACCTATTCCAATTGGGCTTTATGAATAGCAAAAGGCGATTTTTTTTGGGATATTATTGTTTGGCAAGGATAAAAAATTTAAAAACGTGAATTTTGGGAGTTTCATCGACGTTTGGGTGTTGGGGAATGAGGCCTTTAAACCGGGGCGGGAGTATTGGATCCATAACAACGCCAAACCCCTTCATCCCGGGGTGCCCCCACCCCACGGAGTCCAACAAGGGGGGGCAGGGTGCCGGTCAACTTTTTCCCAAAAAACCCGGCACGGCGCTACCTGGGGTAAACCAGAATATAAAATGATAAATCCAGGGTGAGGATCCAACGGGTAAACCCCACACCCCTTATCTGCAGCACTAACCCCCCAAACAATGTTCCCCGGGGATACCGGGGAGGGACACTTAAACCGATTAAGGGCGGGTACCCCTTTAACCCCTCTACAGTGAAGCGTGGGCCAAAGGGGGAAAGCAGAGGTATCCCTAGGCCACTAATCTCCCCCATACTGGGAAACGGGGCAAAAGGGGAAAAAGGGTCCCCAAAAACACCATTTTCCCCTTACGGGACGCCCACACGGCAAACATGCGGGGTCGGAAAACCAACGTTGTTAGTCGAAAAAAATAAAAATAACATAATCAAAAATAAAAAAATAAATATACGAAAAAAAAATAAATTAACCCAAAATAAAATGTAAACCCAAAAATGTTGGGAGGAAAAAGTAAGTTTTTTTAATAGAAAAAACAAAAAGTTGAAAAAATTTCATTTTGTAAGATTGGTCTGTGGCCCCGACGGGAAAAGAAGAAAAAAGGGGAAATTTTGGAAATTGGGAAAAGGGGAAGGGGCCCAAAAATAGAGAAAAGATCACTAGGGTGCCCCGGGGTTGTGGGAAACCCATTTTTAAAAAGACAGTAAACCCCTTAGGAAAGGAAAAAAATCATAAAGGGGACCCCGGGGCGGGGAAACCCGATCACCTAAAGAAGGTTAGTGAAGGGGGAGTATTTCCCGAAGAAGGGTTTTTTTAAATACCAAAAGGGGGGCAGATTTTGTTTGTAATAGGATTAGTTTGTACCTTTTGTGGTTTTGCGGTAGGGTTTTTTAACTTGAGCATAAGGGTTTTGGGGTAGTTTGAGGCACCAAATTAAATTTCGTGCTTCTGGGAAGAAATATTTTTTTCTTTTTTTTAATTTCCCGTATTTGTTTCTCTATTTTCCATTTTTGGGCAGATTTTTTAATGGGGGAATGGTTCTGGGGCAGTTAAAAATTTTAGCTCTAAATGCAATCTGTGGAAGCATGTCCCAAAAGATGCGCATCCCAAAAACAAATAAGTTCCCCCAGGAGGTTTGAGAAGACCAACCCTATTTGGGAAAAAACGCAGGGGTTTTGGGTAGGGGCGGTGAGGAGTGAGTGTAGGTTTTTTGGCGCAAAAGGCCCAATTTTTGGGTTTTGCTGGGGAAACATTTTTTTATATAAAAATTTAAAAATTTTTTAAAAAATTTTTAAAAATAATGATCAGTTTTAAAAATTAAAAATTTTTCCCTTAAACCGTTTTCAAATAAAAAAAGAAAAATTTTGGGGGGGAGCGCCCCACCGTCCAAAAAATATATTAAAATAAAAAAATGAAAAATTAGAATGGAACATGTTTAGTTTAAAACAAAGTCAGGTAATACATGGTTTTAAAAAATTTAGCTTCTACTTTTCCCGAATCGGGTTGGGTTTAATTTTCGTATATATCTTGAGGATCGTTTAAAATATTTTTTTACTTTTTAATTTATCCATAGGATCGGGGTTTAAAATTCTTCCTCCACGTCATACATAATCATGTTTTTCCCTCG
>BMAV01013201.1:0-54368 GCA_019973955.1 Trichonephila inaurata madagascariensis
CATTAATTGCGGTGTTGGTTTTTCCCGAAAACTGAAATGCGTTCCATTAAAATTAAACGTTTCCCCAAATATTACTAAAGTGACCAACCGTTCTTTTTTGGGGTGACGTCCTTCTTTTATATTTTTACCCCCTTCCCTAAAAAGTCCCTCTTTTAATTTTTTAAAAACCCTTTTTATTTTAAATTTCCCCCAATGAAACGCAACTTGTTTCCAGTGTGTCGAAGAATGATCTGAAACCAATATCACACGAAATAAACAGTCTTCAATGGTGTTTTTTGACTTCATCGCAAGAAAAAATTTGGGGCAAAATTTTATAGCGTGTTAAATTTTTTATCAAAAGAAATGCCTGATATTAAAATCAATGAAAATTTGGGGAAGAAATTAGAAGACGGGTTTATTTTTTTAAATTTCCCCCAAAAAAAATTAAAATCAGCACGCTGAAATTTAAAAAAAAGATAGATGAAAAAAAAAACCTTTTTCAAAAATGTGAACACTTTCAAAATGATAATTTGGTTATTCTTGTTAAATTTTGACGTTGTGTTTACCCTGGAACAAATTTAAAAAGAAAATTAAAAGGTTTTTTTTTCAATTGGAAATGATTTTTAAATTGAGAATTCAAGTTTGGGTTTTGTTTTTTTAGCTGCAGTATTTTGGTAAAATTCGGTATGAAGAAAATTTTTTTTCTCGAAAATTTCCGATGTATTGAAAATGATATTTTGGGAAAAACAAATTATTAAATGAGGAAATACTCTTTTGAAGTAAAAAAATTTAAAAAAGGAATGAAAGCGTAATTAGCGTGCTTTTTTTGAATTAATAAAATGTTTCCCTTATTTTACTTTGTTTCTTAAATTCTTCGGCACCCGAGCGCCCTCCTTTTCATAGAAAAAACTAGTCATTTTTCTTTTTCCCCTTCAAAGGGAAAAAAAATTTAAAAAAAACCAACCAGGGAAAAAAAACAAAACTGAAGTTTGTCCCAAATACGCAAAAAAAATGAATGAAAGTGTTAATACCTTTTATGGATGAAATTCATTTTACCCCCAAATAAGATATTAACTTTCCAGAAAAATATTTTCAAACAAAAAGGGGAATAAAACACTAAAATTTTTTCCCCAAAATGCTTTTGAAAACCAGATAAAAAATCGATTGAATGTAAAATAGAAAAATATCATACGGTAAATATTCATTTTTTTAAATCTATTAGACCTACAGACTTGGGGGTTGGGTTTTGTTTTTTTTGTTGATTCCGTTACTAATAAGTCTTGTGAAAATTCACACCCATCGAGTATAAAATAAGATTTTTATATAGCTGGTAACAAAAAAGATTCACAATCTACGTATGACAAAAAATGTCTTGTTTCATTTTGTGTGTGTACCCTAAATAATTATTTCATCCGAAATATCAAAATGTGGGGCTTATTTTTTTTTTCCTGATTGAATCCATGTCAGTTGCATCCACTGAATTAGATATCCACAAACAATAAAAAAAGCGCAATTTTAAAAAGTCAAAAAAAGGGCCCTTTCAACGTTAGTAGACATTTCCTTTAAAAGGAATACTCTTCCCAAAATATTTTTTTTTTTGAAAAAGGGGAAAAAAAAAAAGAATGTTAAAGAGAAAAAGTGGGGGAAAAAAGAGAGTGTTTGTACAATAAAAAAAAAGGTTATAAAATAAATTATGGTTCTATATTTATTTTTTGACTTGTTCAATAAAAATTCTCAATTAAACAAAATGCAGTCATTTGGGGGAGGGTTTCGCTCCCAGTCTCCGAAGGCGCTCTATGTCTCTTTTAGGACTCGCAGCTTAAAATTCTAAGCATCCAATCAGCCTCGAACTATCGAATTTACAGAAGACAATTTAAATATAATTTGAAATCAGTAAACAATAATGTTTGTACTGTATTAGAAACTAGGCTATCAAAGTCTTAATAGAATTAGAAACCAAAATCAATAAAAATATTGTTTACCTATATTTGTTTGCAAACGTTGCTTCAGGGCGCTTCTTTCGTAAAATCGAAACAATAATTTCAAAATGTTATTTTTTACTGGATCTACCGAGGTTCAAACTATCGAAACTGTACTGTATTGGTAAGAACACGACGACATATGTACACGCAAGCGTTTTATACCCATGGTTCGCTTTTAAAAAGAAGTGTGCATGATGAAATACAAGAACAAAAAATTTTATTTGAGTGAAATATAAACATCTTGTAACATCAAATTCTACAATATCTGGAAAAATAAGAATTTAATAAAGCGCAATTTGAACTTATTGATTTGTATTGAGAATTTTTTTTTTATTTTAGTTAAAATTTGTTAGTTCGCCATTAAAAAAATTTATCAATACATACTTTTAAAAATTTTCAAATTAGCGGATTATAAATTAAGAATTATTCGAAATATTCGATTGCTAGAAAAAAAGAAAAATCTTTATTTGAAATAAAACTGACAATACCAAAAGAATAAAGCACGTTTTTATATCGCGGATGTCAAAAAAAGAAAAGATTTAATGAAAAATGTTTAAATTAAAAAATTTAAATTCGATGTTTAGTCTAAGGCGCAGAAGAAATTTCACACAAAAAAATAAGAATAATTACCGTTAAACAATTAAAATGCGCAGCTTTTTATATCCTACTCTATATTGGATTAACTAAACTCTTTTCAAAATTCTGATAATACTTTTTAAATTTCCTGTAACGATATTCTAAGAAATGGGTCATTTTAATCGATCATTAAAAAGCGACATTTCAAAAACTGCAAATCGTTTGCAATTTTTGTTAATATATTATTTGCCGTTCGCTTATTATGTAGAGCAAAGTTTATAATAACAGCTAATATTTTAAAAGTTAAATGCCTATGAACCAGATGAAAAAACATCGTATTTTCACTCAGAGAAAAAATAAATACTTATTAATTAATTCCTCTCCGTTCCGAAGTGGTTTGTTGAGTCTGCTATTTCAAATTTCTGCTCTTTTGACGCCTGGTAGAGGTGATATATATTTTTAATCAGAGCGGAAATAGGCGAGGTATGTTTCTATATCATTTGGAATCAATTTGTAAAAAATAGTGACCAAAGAGAGATATGAGAATGTTATTTTATCTTAACTGAGTTTTATTTTGAAGGAAGAAATTCGTTTATGCATTGACGCGTACTTCGATTAAAAATCTATTTTTTCTTTTCATTTTTCTTTTCTTTTCGGAATTGTAACTTTTTTATGATATCTGCAACTTGTTCTTAATGGAATGACATAATCAATTTTTTAAGAATAGTATAACTATTATTTTTAAAAATTACTAATCAAAATCTACTAAAAAATTACGCCACAAGTCTTCGTGCACTGAGCAGAAATCTCAACATAGCTTTAAATGTTGTATTTCTTTCTTAATTTGGTACTTGTTGTGGACACTAAAAGATATCCTAATATTTTTAAACGTCTTGGTATAGATTTAATCAGTTTTTGTAATTCCTGCATCGATTTTCCTCCATGCTTCTGTGATTATTGTTTTTACTTCACTTTATGTGTTTATATGTCACATTTTCTTTTTTTTAAATGAAATTCTCACCAAATATGTTCTACAGGGCTAAATTAAGTGATTGAGAGGTGTTTTCAGATTTTGGGGACAGTTATAGAGGCACCAGCAGCGTAATGACGCTGCTGGTGAATGACGCTTGGCGTCATTATCCTGTTAAAAAATGAAATTGTCCCCAATGTCGAATTTTGCGCGGATAATTTAAAATTTCCTTTTAAAGTATTTAAATAGAGCTCATGATTCTCAATACCATAAAAAAAATACAAAATTATCTCATCCTGAAGCCTATTTGCACCCCCACGCATGAACACCTCCACCTCCATGCTTCAGCATGGAGATGGAGGAGTTCTTGTTCCACATAAATTCATGGGAAAAAATTCCTCATTTAATCTACAAACTATTATCTACCCATCGGAACCAAAATTGTTGAATTATCTGCCATCCCAATCAATTTTCTGTCAATTTTGAATTTTCTGAAACTTAATCCCAAGAATCTAGTTGGATCTACGAACCATTAGGTGGAAGTGTTCCTGCGTGGAGGGTGTAAATCGGCTTCAGAATTAGGTAATTTGTTATTTTTTATGGTATTATGAAGCATGAGCTCTATTTAAATATTTTAAAGAGAAGTTTTAAATTATCCACCCAAAATTTGGACATTGAAGACGACTTTAGTTTTTAACAGGACAATGACGCCAAGTGCACTGCTCTCAATGTACGCTGCTGGTGCCTCTATAACTGTCCCCAAAATCTGAAAACACCTCTCAATCACTTTATTTAGCCCTATCTAGTGCGAATTTGATTTTTAAAAAATAAAACATGACATATAAACGCATAATGGGAAGTGAAAACAATAATCACAGAAAATCGATGCATAAATTACAAAAAACTGATTTAATCTGTACCAGGACGTTTAAAATTGGTGGGGACACTAAAAGATATCCTAATAAGTACCAAATTAAGAAAAAAATACAATATTTAAAGCTATGTTGAGATTTCTGTTAAGTGTACGAAGATTTTGTGGCGTAATTTTTTAGTAGCTTTTTGATTATTAATTTTTAAAAATAATAGTTATACTATTCTTATAAAAAATTATGTCATTCCATTAAGAACAAGCTGCAGATATCATAAAAAAAATTACACTTCCGATATATTAATTTGTACTAGCCAAAAACATTAAATTTTATTGGAAATTGCAAGTGTACGAACACTTCTGTGTGTGGTCCTCTGTATAATATCAATCGTAATGTTTCTCTCTCTCTGAATTTAATTTATTTCCGATAATTCAAAACGTAAACGCAATTGGTGAACCAATTACATGGATATATGTAAAGTGTAAAGAAAAATAGCCATTAAAAATTATTCCGCTTTGCTCCTAACTTTACTAGTGGTCAAGGTATCGGATCATGGCTGGCATGTCATGAGTCAAACGTCCTCCCGTTGGTGTGGTAATTAGGAGAGGGGGGCAGCTCAAGTGTCGTCCTCGTCACTGACCATGTTTCAAAATGACAAGGTCAACGCTAAACGCCCTCGTGCAGCTGAACAGTGTGACGTTAATATTCACTCACCCCCTAACTCTACTAAGCATTCAATTGGCGTAAAATGAAACTTAAACAAGCGTGCGTCAATGTTACCATTGAATTGAAACAAATATTTAGGAGAGCGAAGTGAACGAAGTCGTTCCCTATCTCCGACCAAACAATAACAGCGGTATCCGAATGGTCATGGTCACGACCTCGAATCCAGTATTGTTTCTGTCGAGTCTTTTACCACAAAAGACTCGGCGTGAAAAGCACGATACAGTGGTCAAGACTCAAAGCCCTCACGTTGGGATGACACGGAAGCATGGGGAGTGAGGTGGCAGCTCAGATATTGTCCTCTTCACTTCGCAGTTCAAAATGACGACGTTCTCGCGTGTATCCATCTTGTAGCTTCAAGAGAGAGAGAGATGCTAATGAATGATGCTGAATGAATCGAGATGACTATTATTTACTGTCATGTAGCATATGTAACACTTTTAATAACTTCTTCTGAAAGTAATTTAAATCATTTTAAGACAAAGTTGAATTTTCAAAAATTAAAAAAAATCACTATTTTGAATATCGGTTGTGATATTTCTTTCAAGGACTGGTTAGGAAGAGATAAAAAAGAAAAAATACCTAGCACCCTTTTTTTAAAACAAAAATCGAATTGTATGTTTTTAGGAAATGTAGACAGACATGCCATACATATATATAACCCAGTGTTTT
This sequence comes from Trichonephila inaurata madagascariensis, assembly GCA_019973955.1. NCBI lineage: Eukaryota > Metazoa > Arthropoda > Arachnida > Araneae > Nephilidae > Trichonephila > Trichonephila inaurata. The sequence continues at coordinate 5,772 of BMAV01013201.1, forward strand.
AAAATTACCATCTAATGTGTATCAATTAGAATGGGTTTTACTTCATGCTAACGTAGATAAATTATGTGTAAAAACTTTCAAAACACCAAAAAGAGAAAAAGAAAATCAGAAAGAAAAAAAAGTCCTGCATCGAAATATATGTAAGTGATTTCATTCTTCAGTACTATATTCTAAAAAAAATTGCATAATAAATTGAAATGTTCCAAAATTTATTATTGTAATTTTTTTTTTAATTTTCGTACAAACATTTTGTATGAATTTTAATTTATACAGTTTTTCAACCAGTGGCGTAACGGAGAATATTAGGACTTCCCTGCAAAGTCGGGTTTGGGGACCCACCGGTTCTTACAAAAGGATTGCAAAACCAATTTTTAAGTTTCCTAGTTACATAGGAGAATAAATAGTGCCACATTTGCAAAAAATCATTAAATATCTGGACGTGTAAAACGTGAGTAAACAAAACCAAAAAAAAAAAAAAAGAAAGAAAAAAAGTCCTGCATCGAAATATATGTAAGTGATTTCATTCTTCAGTACTATATTCTAAAAAAATTTGCATAATAAATTGAAATGTTCTAGAATTTATTATTGTAATTTTTTTTTTAATTTTCGTACAAACATTTTGTATGAATTTTTAATTTATACAGTTCTTCAACCAGTGGCGTAACGGAGAATATCAGGGCTTCCCTGCAAAGTCGGGTTTGGGACCCAACCGGTTCTTACACACAAAGGATTGCAAAACCAATTTTTAAGTTTCCTAGTTACATAGGAGGATAAATAGTACCATATTTGCAAAAAATCATTAAATATCTGGACGTGTAAAACGTGAGTAAACAAAAACAAAAAGAAAAAATTTAGTGGCCGTGAAAAAAAATCTTGACTGCACCATTTCGATTTGTGTATCACGCGTACAAGAGAAATGTTTATACCAAACGAACCTGTTTACTAGAAGCATTGAATAGCTTTAATTGAAGGAAGGGGAGTAAACGATAGGTTTTGATGGTTGACGGGTGAAGAATATAGAGTAGATCGCATATATGGCTGTGAAATGAAATTTTTTCTGTGATAATGAAGTAAATTAGTTACGAAGCCAATTGACTGAGTGTGGATTGGAATGGAGTGATGCAATGTACTTTTGAAGAATTTGGGTTCAGACTGTTGTTGTCATTCTGAATATTTGAAGAACTGTAAACTAAATATTTGAAGTAGCGAACTGTAAACATTCCTCTGGTGATCAAAAATGTTGTTAAACCAGCCAAAGAGCACTGAGAAGTGCCTGACATTCTACCATTTTCGGGTTGGAAAGTTTAAGAAATTGTTAAAAAGTTACCTTGAATAACTTGTTTTAAATTATAATTTTTAAAAAGTGCTTAATATATTTCGTGAAAAATATACTCATCTACTTTTCACATAGAAAGATGAGTTATCCGTAAGAAAAAAAAAGTTATGCTGTTTTTGAAATCATACTTGCTTAATTCGAATATTAGTTAATAACCTCAAATATGGAACCTTTGAAGTTAATTGTACGGCTATCTCTTCAAAAATATCTTTTTACATGAGTATTGATTATCTCTATGATACTGTCAAATTTAATTAAGATAATAAGGATGGTAAGATTTCTTTCTCTTTCTTTCTTTTATATTAGGTATATAATTGTGAAAAGAAATGTAATTTTTTTTTCAAGAAAAAAATTAAAAACCTTTGATCTATATTTTTAAAAAAAATAATAATTGGGAATAATAGAGAAATTGAGAGTATGAAATAAACAAAAAGAATATTTAATTTTTACCCGGATATTTGGCATGCAATCGCAACCAAAAAAATTCGAATGGACTTTCTAAGAGAGAGTGAATATTAACATTGCACTATTCAGATATATTGGAGGGCTTTTGGCAACGGACCTCGTAATTTTGAACCATGGTCAAGTGACGAGGACGTCACCTCAGCTGGCACCCCCTCTCTAACTTCCACACCACACCAACGGCATGAGTCTCGTCAGATTTAACGCACATCGCCCGGCTACACGACGGGTCCTTAGTGGTACTGGGCTCGAACTCATAATACGTCGGCTACAAGTCCCTTACCTTCACCGCTAGCATACCGCGGCCACATGGATTTTTCAAAGACCATCGTCTTAGAATGTCAATGTGATTGGCTTCCATTCCATAAATATGGATGTAAAATGTATTCGTGTACTATCGCTTCAAATGGCCAACGTTCATAATGAACTGAACTTGAATGATTATTTGTGAAATATTTAAGATTTTTTTTTTTTTGATTCCATTTTTGTGTGAAGGATATATGGATTAAATATATGGTTTAAATATAATTTTCTACAGTTCAATAAAGTGAGAATTTAAAAACATCGCTTTTTTCTAAAAAAATTTTTTAAGAAATAGATAAAATTTAGCGTTAGAAACGAAAATTTGGCGTGTTATTGTTTTTCAAAGGAATAGAGTTATATACACATGAAACTTTGAAACTCTTAATTCTCTTATTGAATAATTATGATTAAAAATATTTGTCATGCGTTATCATTCCATTATTCCTCTTTAAGTATTCTCTCAATATGTTCTTCCAGTTTCTTAGCATTTTGTATGCGCACAGTGCGATTCGATTGTATTTTGAAAAAAAAACATAATGTTATCTTTATAAATTTTTCATTCTCAGACATGATAAGGCAGTGTTTAATTTATACATTTACTTCATTGTTATTAATATGTATATATAATGCTCTTATTTTTAGCAAATAAGAGGCTCTTGAAACATTTTTGCAACAAATTTTCTGCAAAATTTGACATTCATAACAGATACACACTACATGAGGAAACGAAAAAAATTCTTTAAAATAAGTGGCATGCGTCTTAGATTTTTAGGATTCAAAACACTTAGCTTAAATTTTTTTAATTCCATTTTTATCAGATCCCCTTGTGAAATCCTCCTTCAATCGAAAAGGGTTAAGAAAATTGGATAATGAAAGTGAAATTAACATAAGAAATTTAGACTATGAGAATCGTATTGGGAAATTACGGTCATTTTCTAATACCTATTTTACTTAAACAACTTCCGCATGATCTAGTTGTAGAAATTCCATTGTTTAAAGGATTCTAAAAAGATTGGGAATATTAAGGAATTAATGAAATTCATTAAATTTGAAATAGAATCTCGCGAGTCTACACACATTGCACTTGGGCACTGTCAGAAAATCCCAGAAAGATCTAGACACCCTTCACGAAATTTCTCGTTTCGATGACAGCATACTAAAAATTTTAAAATAATTTTCCTTCATCTTCCGCTTTAACTGCGATTGTTAAAAATGTGTGCCTCTTTTGTAATTTTGTTACACACAGTTCAATAAGTAACACCTCTTTACTAATGAGGAAAAATCTAACAAATTAAAGGAAAAGATGTTATCAGTGCATGATATACAAGCATTTAATTTCCCAATGCAAGTCAAAAATTACACTATGTGAAACTTGCCAGAGTTTACAGTATAATTCCCTACTTTGCCCTTGAACCATAAGCAAAACGCCACTTGTGAATGATAAAATAGAAACATCCGAAACCGTTAATATAAAGAAACCGGAATTTGTGAAGGAATTTGTAATGTCTTCTTTTTATTATCTCAAGTTCACCTGAAAATTAAGCGACATTACTTCAAACGGATGAAGCTCAGGTTGTAAATGCTAAAGTTATGGCTTTTATTTGATTCTGGATCGCCAACATCTTTTATTCGTAAAGGTTTAAAAGAGGCGTTCAAGTTAAAAACCACTAAGACAGGAAACACTTTTCTTTTAACCTTCTCGAATCGAAAGCCACTCCAGAGAACATTCGAGGTCGTAAATTTAACCTTAACGAACCCTCCCTCCTTTCAATACATAAATATCGTAACTCTAGTGTTAAACAAAATAACAGGAGGTGATGTTGATTCGAATTTGAACCCGATACTTATACACAATTTAATTCCATTTATCTGTCAAATGGCAGATTCATTCGAAAAATGCCCGTTACACACAAATTCTTCTGGGCGCCAATTTCTTGGTTAATACTGTAACAGAAGAGCCTGCTAAAAATAAATAAGAATTTGTTTATGCTACCCACCCTCTTTGGAGATGCGTTAGCGGGTCAATTGCTTAACCCTGGAAAAGTAAAACAGACATCTGTTTTGAATATTTCTGGCACCGTAGCGCTTATGGTAAAGAGACTGAGAATGAAACTACTGGAGTTAAAACACGTGCAAGTTTGTGATTTTGGAAAAAAAATGGGTGTTATGTAATAATTGTAATAGAAAAACCGACGATATAAAAGAAAAATTACTTAATGACTTAAAACGTTTCTGAAAAAAGATTCATTTGTGGTTTTTTTATATACAAATATTATTTTTATAAAAAAGTAGAATATGAGGATTAGTGAGTTTTTTTTATTAATTCAATTTTAAATATTTATTATTTTATAAAAATTTAAATCGATTACAATTATTGAAACAAAGTATTCAAAAAATTGTCTTATCTACAAATTGATCCGATAACTGCGTTGAATACAAAACTATAATTTCATATATTGCGCAGTAAAAATAAAAATAAATAAATGTAAGCTTACGCGAAAAACGTAAAATTTATAAAGAGTCAGACAAAAATATGATACAAAATGATATTTGGTGTGCATGGGAGCGATGTTCGTTAAATCTGTCGAAGCTCAAACATACTCCTATGGTGTGGTGCGTAAGTTAGGAGAGGGGGTGCCAGCTCGTCAGTTAGGAGACGTGGTGTCGTCCTCGTCACTTGACCATGGTTCAAAATGACGAGGTCCGTCACCAAAAGCCCTCGAGTAGCTGAATAGTGCAATATTAATATTCACTCACTCAACAGATATAAAGATGCTAAATATATATTCATAAAAAACGAAAATTGTGATATTGCGGAATTGGAGACTATACTTTCATCATCATTGTCTAACCGAATTCGAATGAAACAGATGGAAATTAATTTACCAAAAAAGCATTATCAGCTTTTGTTTCTCCTTAGGAAGCAAATACATTTTGTGTACAAAAATTCTCGTATTTCAATTTTTTATAAACATTTTTAATGTTCTAAACATGTAGTTTATTACGATTCAATGATATTTATAATCGCGATCGATTATGAGGAGCTATATTTTCTTTATTTGGATAAATGTCATAAATCTGAGAAGTAAATACATTTCACGAATTTCTCCACTCTGTCAAATTAAAATATGTATTAAGAAATGCGCGTTAAGTGTTTCTACTCTTCAAATTTTGCAAGAAATTTAACTTTTAAAAAAATTATTTTGTCTTACGTTTTTGCATCGTTAAATGATTGAAACTGCACCGATGGCGCGAACTGCACTTTATATTCACTATTGTCGAAATTTAAATTTGGCAGAGTCTATAGATGTGTGTGAGAAAAAATACTCTTGCATTAAATATGAAAAATAAACAAACCTCCTCAGAGACTATTCAGCTAAATAATCTATTAATTTACACAATGATTCGTTCAAATATAATATAATCTCTTTATACCAGAAGAAAAGCTGTTTTTATTCAAAACCTCTACATTTCTTTCTACCAAACGATTTTGAAAGAAACAGAAAAATGTACTTTTTTGTTGAATTTCATAATCCTTTCAAATTTGAATTAAGTCATCCATTTTTCTAATGCTGAAAGTTATGGTCTCTTCACACTTTAGAGGTTTCAAATAGAAAATAAATAATTTTAATAAACCAAGAAAATGACTGTATAAATTCCTTTCCATTGTGTAAAATAGTTTATGAAATATTTTAACATGTGCATTTTTGTTTCGTAGACAACCATTTGGTTACCAAGGCGATGCGAGATAAGAGTTAGCTAATTCAAAGAAAGAAACTAGACTCTTTGGAAGCTTCTAATTTCTGTATTAAAGCCGATTTTTTTCGTAAGAATGAAGGACTAGAATAAACTGTCTGCGTACAAAGAATAAAAATGAAGTAACGGAAATTTATTACTCAAGACAAATAACACAATAATTAATAATAAATTAAACATTCTTTCGAAACAATGCATAATTTTCTATTTCGTCCACAGACAAGTATCAAGTTTTCATAAAAATCTTCTTTAAAGTTGAACCTGATAAAATTTCTGCTTTTGAAGAAATATCTGTGTGAAACCATTTCGTTTACAACAGAGAACGATATACGTTAAGCATTCGTACCACTGAATCTGAAGAATAAACTAACACTTTTGAAACATCGAATACAATTGAAATAAAAATTTTATTTTAACACAAAACGTTTCGAAAATTCGATAGAAATGTTTCCCGTGGATAAAATTTATTCGCAGTTATCTGCCTATACTGCGGAAGCTTGATAAGCAGGCGATGCTTGTAATAAACGTTTACCTTAAATAGAGAAGGCTATAATGACCTTAAATAATTTTTTAAAGAGAAAGATGAATTTCACATTCTAATTCCAAGCCAAAGAGAGAGGGGGTAAAAAGATACGAGCTACTTGTGTGTGTGTGAAACTTTTTTTGCGCATGCAATAAGAGCAATGATAACAATGTGAAAATATCTTAAAGGTAATGAAATAAACAATATTGTATCATTTTAATTACGCAGTTTGCTGGTATATATCAGAACATTAAATTACTTTATAATTGTTTTCTTTTAGTTCCAGAATTTCTTCGAAAACTTGCGAAATTTTTGAGCAATGAAGGGAATAATTTGTTCAGCATTTTTTAATGACGTTTGGATTGAAATAAAAGAAATCAATTTGTAAAATATATATTGATAAATATATTAAGAATTTCTTTAATATAATCGTGCGGGAAAGATTGATATATAAGATTAATATTTTTTTTTCCATCTGAACCTTACAAGATTTACCTTTCGGTGCAACAAAAATAAATAAATAAATAAAAGGATGTGGGGGGGGGATTTGTTGATTTTTTTAAACAATCTTTGAAAAATTCTTTAATTTTAAGAAAGCACAGGGAAGAACCGATTTTAATTATTGTTAGAAAAGATCATTTTCTTGTTCAGTGGCGTAACGGAGAATATTAGGGCTCCAAAGTCAAGTTAGGTATTGGGCTCCCTAGAATCTTGGGTCCCCCTGCGATGCGGGGGGTGTACTTTACGCCACTGTCCTCATTCACACAATATAAAGAGATCACTTTCACAACAGAGTACTTGCCCATACTATACTGCAGTGTGGATAAAACTTAAATGGATTCGAATAATTTTCTTCAAAAGGGAAATTATTTTTCTCTGAGAACACAAGTATCTTTTAAAAATTGTTTGTAACTTCACGTCAAAAATAAAAATAACTGATACATTTTACGGATCTGATGAGTTACGAAATGTTACGTGGCATTCCTTATTGAAGTATATATGATACCGCTTAAGTGTGTAATTCAGTTATTTCATAGAATCCTGTGGTATTTCGTGAAATAACTGTCTTTATGCAATACACGGTGTGTAATAAATAATATCACAATTTACATAGTTATTCTACGAACTAACTAGACATTTTACAAGTTAAATAATGACAAAATTTTGAAATTTAAAAAAATATATTATTTTTACTTAAAAATTAGTCCCTTGTTTTCGAAATTTTCTGTTGATACAGATAGTTAAAATTGCTGGAAAAATAAATTTCATATTACGGAGTGATTGATTGATACGTACCACACAAAGCAAAAAAGAACATAATATACTGTTATTGCTAGATTAGTTAGAACAATAATAAAATAGTAATAGAGAGCAATATGCAGCAATAATTATATTTATATTTCAATGACTTTTATAAATCAGGCCGCTACCTAATTCTGCTGGCAAAAACATTTGCGCTGCTTAGAAAATTAGATCAAATCTTTTATCCGAAGCGCAAAGTATGCCGTATTGAATACTTTAACAATTGCACGGTTGTCATTCTGCACAAAAACTAGTTAAAGCGTAGAATCCAATAATCTGACTTAACTATATTTTTACTGAAATACAACTAGCTATTTTATGAAATAGTGGTTCCTACGTTTTAACGCGGTAACATATATACACATACGAGTACAACTCCTGTTTACAACATTTATTTCTGTTACTATATAGTGGAATGGGTAATTAATTTTTTTGAAAGACTGCATTTGATACTCATTTTCATTCCGGTCATATCTAATTACTACACTTCATTTTGTTCTTTTCATTCGAGGGCCTTAATAATTAAAAAGGGTTTTTAAAAAAAGATGTATTAGACAAAGAAAACGTTTCAATTCACCTGCAAACGTAATAACAAATATCGTTTGGTTTTTAGTTTAAAAATAAAAAAAAACTTTAGGAATTCATTTTGTTCGCTTATAAAGGATGACTAGTGAAATTATCCAGATACGTATATTTTTTGTGATTTATTTTACGATTTCTTTTACAACAGTATATAAAAATATGTTTAAATAAACTTTTGAAATAGAACGAAAGAAAAAAAAAGAAAAATCTTCTATGTACCGCATTTCTCATGTAACTATTGAAAAATAATTGCTCTGTGCCTCGACATGGTACTCTATTTTTAGAGAAATAAGATTTAATTATACAAATTTTAAGCGTGCAGTGGAGCTGTATGTCCATAGATTTCAGTTAATTATTTTGTAAACATTTTGAAAAAAAAATCAAGTCTTATAAAACTGATAAGGAGATGCAACTTTTCTAAGGCAGTTTTGATTGAGATTATGAAGTAACAATTCCTTATTTCGTTCAAAATAGTGAATTTGAATAGTTTTTCAACGGTTCTTTTATTATTGTTTATATTATACAGCTAAGCCACATTTCTGTATACAATTCTCAGTTTCCCACGCGTCGATATTGGATGAAAGAGAAGCGGCGAGGGCAGGAGGGCAACTGCGAGCGTTACTGGGAGACATAACATATGAATATTCTAAAAAAGAAAGTTGTATTAACGAATTTTTTTTGCTACCCCTCCAACGAGAGAGAAAGATGCAAAAATATTTCGCTAAGAATCTTTTTCGCTAATAATTATATTTAAGAATTATCAGTTGATATTTCTAAAAGAATTTTTTTTATATTTGTATGAAATATTGAAATCTGTATACCATGAAGAATAAGAAATGTTCATAAAAGAATATTTAAAAAGCATGTTTTATCTATGAAATGGAAAATAATAGTTTCCGCGAACTAAATTTATGAAGGGATGAAGGGGGAGAGAGCTAAAAATACTATTCTCATAAAGCAAGTGTAATGTCACGTTATCGTATTTATACAATTTACACAGACTTTTTTTATGTTTTTCTTTCTTTTTTTTTAATTGAACAAAAAAAATTGTAAATCATTGAAATTAGAAAAAAAAATGATTTTTATTTAGAATACATATTATTTGTCGCCCTGAATTACTCTGATAACATTTCGTAAAATTCAGAGAAGTAATTTATTTCTATCTTATAAAACTTTAAGATGCATCACGTATGTAAACATCCTCTATCCTTGTCTTTTTTTTGTTTTTAATTTATGAAAGCATCTCTAATATTTCGATTGATTGAAGATGCCTCTTTAATTTTTATCAATGATACTTTGCTTATTTATTTGTTTATTTTAATAAGAATATAAAATCACGAATAGAATTCTTCCCGAATTGCGCAACCATTCAGCAGACACACGAAAAATTTTGATTTCGTGTAAATTTCATTTTTATCTCGACATAATCTTGTACACTTTATAGTGTCTTACAGCACACAAAACGCTAAAAAAAATTTCTCAAATTGCAAATCGATATATCGTATATTTTCACAGGTGAAAATGATCGAAAATTAATTTAGCAATTCGAGCTTTACATTTTTATTTTTCATGGAATCGATTTTCCAATCGACTACTTTCCAGTCTGCTAAAGTTATGCCACGGTGGTCTAGTGGTCAAAGAAATAGACTCGTGTCATAGTTCAAGCCTTGTACCACTGAAGACCCGCCGTATAGAGGGGAATTATGCACTTTAAATATGTCAGGAGTCAAATGGTGGTGTGGTGTGGAAGTTTGGAGAAGGGGGCGCCATACTCAGGTTTCGTCCTCGTCACTTGACAATGATTCAAAATTACGAGGTTCGTCACCAAAAAGCCATCGAGTAGCTGAATAGTGCAGCGTTAATATTCATTCATTCACTCGAATTGTGTTTTAGCTACACAATGAAAAATGAAAATGTGTCCAATGACGAGCACACCAACCCTCTTGACTACATTTATAGGTCAATTTTCGAGAGGACTTTTGAGGATGGACTAAAGGCATACCATCGAAAGGGGGATCTTAGTAAAAAGACTCGCAGTCTCCTGTGCCAAAACCTGTAGTTTTTATCTGTAAATACTAGATGAAATCGCGTGAATAAATTGCTTGTCACTGAATTATTTGCTTTTGAGTTTTCTACCATCCGAAATTCTTCGACAATTGGTAAAGACTGGCTGTTAAGGGGGCGATGCACGTTAAATCTGTCGAAGTTCAAACATCCTCCCGTTGGTGCTGTGGAAGTTGGCAGAGAGGATGCCAACTCAGGTGTCGTCCTGATCACTTAACCATGGTTCAAAATGACGAGGTACATTGCCAGATTTCCTCATGTATCTGAATAGTGTGACGTTAATATTCATTCACTCCCTTGAAACAAAACGCTATCTCATAAATCTCAAACTAATTTCAAACTCAAGCCCATTTCGTTATTTTGTTTCATATTTAATAAGTATTCTTCCAATCGCGAATGGCTCAAAATAATATGAAATAACCCTTCTAGTATATATTCAAAGTAAAAATGATACGATACTGTAAATAAACGAAAATCAATATCATCGAATCGTAGACTTTTTCTATCTATGAAATAGCGGTTACTCTGCCGAACAAAAGAATTTTAAAAAGTAGGAAAAAATCGGCTTTGGGAAAATGCTGAAGTAAAATTTTTTTAACAAAAATCTCTTCACCGTTCGGAGGAAGTGTTTCTGTGTATGAAAGAAATTAACGTCACTGGATGTTTTTCATTGGCTTATAATGAGACTGGTTTTCGAAATCGGAAAAATAATTCAAATGAATTGTAAGAGAAAAAAATTTGAACTTCAATATTTTTTTTTATAATTCGAAGGAAATGATTAGCTTAACGGTAATAAATTTGAATATTTCCATCTAATTGCATTTAAGAGTTCAAAAGTTTTCTACATTTTTTTCCCTTGCAAGATCCCCAGTTTTATCTGGCATGCCCTAGTCGGAATCTTTTATTTATTGAAGTCTATTGAGCTCTAAATATTGCCTCGTGCTACGGTGGCACTGCTCGAGACGAGGCGGGGCTGCGGTAGCCCAGTGGTCAAGGTATCGGATCATGGCAGGCATGTCACGAGTTCAAGCCCAGTACCACTCAAGACCCGCCGTGTAGGGCAGCGATGCACGTTATATCTGTCGGGAGCTGAAACGTCCTCCCGTTGGTGTGGTGTGGTAGTTAGGAGAGGTGGTGCCAGCTCAGGTGTCGTCCACGTCACTTGACCATGGTTTAAAATTACGTTTTCCGTCGCCAAAAGCCCTCGTGTAGCTGAACAGTGCGATGTTAATATTCACTCACTCGCTCGAGACGAGGAAGAAAGTTTTAATATTAAATACGTGTGACGAAATTGAGTTTAATACACTTAGTTTTAAAGAACAGAGATATATATCGATAGTATTATATAATTATAGAAATCGATTTGAAAACTGACTTTACTTATTTCTTGATTTTGGAATTTCACTTGGAATACTTATTTTGATTTTGGAATCTATATTTTTATTTTGAAATTAATAGAATGATTGAGTGAATATTAACGTCGTACTGTTTAGCTACACGAGAGCTTTTGGCGACGGACCTCGTAATTTTGATCTACTGTCTAGTGCTGAGGATGACACCTAAGCTGGCACCTCCCTCTCCTAACCACCACACCACACCAATGGGAGGACGTTTGAGCTCTCGACAGATTTAACGTGCATCGCTCCCCTACATGGCGGGTCTTTAGTGGTACCGGGCTCAAACTCGTGACAAGCCAGCCACGATTCGATACCTTGACCACTAGGCTACCGCGGCCACTTGAAATTAATGGAATGAAAATGATAATATATTATCTCTATATAACTACTTGAATAGTTGCATAAATTCTTTTTCCATATTCCATATTTATGGTTTTTTTCCATTTGATATACTATTTAAGAAATTTCTTTTTAACGAAATTTAATCGAGCTAAAAAAATAAATTTGTGTCTCTGCTATCAAATATTAAAATGGTTAATACTTGGACCTTAAATATTTATTTTAAAAAAAAGAATCTTTGATTTTGAATGTTTGAAAACAACGGGCATATTTTAAGGACCGACTACGATTAATAACATCGATTCGTTTCAGCTCATATTATTTTTTTCCCTTCAAAATTAAATTTACTGAAACAACAACTACAAAAAAAATTGAATTAAATTTGAATCATTTATTGTAGTTCTGTAATATTTCCTGTAATGTTCATTTTCATTTTCTGTGCTCAAAAATGATTTTATTTCATTTACATTGCATTATTATGAAAGGAAATTGTTTTAAAATTCTTGTCGTTTACTAACAGAATTAAAACTTTCTGTATGATTCGAACAAATGTTTCTACGATCGCATTATGTTTATCATTTGATGTTTTAAGTGCCTTTAAGGCAGAGAAAAATCTTTATAGTACGTATTTTGATGTGACTATATGAATTGCTGGTATGAGATCAAGTTATAACATTTATATAAATATTTTTATAAAATTAATTCATGAGTGGGCTTTTTTTCTCTGGGATATTTTTTCTTTGTGTGTGTGTGTTTTACTGATTCTAATAAAGTAGAATTTTTAATCTGTCTCTTTTATTTGTAGGTTTCATATGAAATTTTTTTACAGCATTTTCATCCTATAAAATCAAATTCTCTTTTGATTTGATTTTAGTCTCCAGTATCATAACTTTTTTTTAATAGACTGTGTATTTTAGCGAATATTGCATTCTTAAATATCCATTTCAATTACGACTTTTCAAAAACAATACGATAACATTACAATTTCTTTTCCTTTACGGATAGTTTAAAAAACCCGATTTTTTTATGAAATTTTTTCAAAGTTCTAAAAGATTATCAGTTTGCTCGTATTTATTGTTTCTTGTTTTACTTGCAGAAAATGTTGCATAAGTTTTGACACTATATATTATTCTGTAGCTGTTATTGTACTAATTGATTTTTCTCATCAGTTTTTTTCATCTCTCATTTTATGATATTATGTAGAATGAATATTTAAGAAATAACGAAAAGAAGGTCAAAAAATAAATAAAAAAAACTCCCAATGTTCCTTTAGTTAAAATTTACTCGATTTTAACAAAATTAAGTGTGGTGGATATATTTTTCATCAGTCGAAATATGTTGAAATTATTCTTGTTGTGTAACTAGATCTATTTCCATTTTTTTTTTCTGTTTAGTTAAAACTACAGTGAAAATCGCTTAACATTAAACTGAGGGAACTGAAATACTTTTTCGTGTTAAAGGATATTGCTAAAAGAAGCATATATTCAACAAAATAAAGTTTATTAGAGTTCATTTTATTCGCATAGATATGTATTTATGCGTGTATTTAATAAAATCAATGAAACAAAAACATTCACAAAGAAATTTAATGTAAAATTTTCGACATTTTTGAAGAACAAAGCAAGTGTTGAGTTTTTAGAAAATAATCTGGTATTCTCTTTTTGGTATCCAATTTTGTCAACAAATTGCTCAATGTCGTCCATTTTGTTATTCATTTCACTATTGAAATGTGCATCTAAATAACTGCGCATACTTTTCATGATCCTCATTCCAGACGACGTGGGAACAGGATCTGCATTATTTCATTTTCGTCGACGGAATCTGCATCAATAATATTTTTTGAGCTTTGAACAAAGTTCAAAATGTCTTTGCCCCATCATTGGGGTTGTACACACATTATCATCATCTACTGCAACGAATTCTTCCGATGGTACAGCGGGACAGTTCAGTAATACAGAAACTTCTCAAACTTCGATTGGTGTTTTCCGTATTTTGCTCATTCCCAGAAGGGAAATCTTTTCGAGTTAGGCGATTTTCGTTTCGTTTTAAGAGAAAAAAAATGAATATAGTTTGCTGGGACCGTTGTATTATTTTGTGTTAACGGATATTTCATCTTAAGTGTTTTCGCGATAAACATGTAAATATTTCACTGTTTTCAAATACATCTTTTTATTGTATTGAAAAAAGATAGCACTTTGAGATATTTTTCTTATTAATTCCTTCAAACAGGGGAAGTTTCTTAAGATTTATTAACCTGAAACGTGTCTCTGAGCATACGTATGAGAAATGAAAAGCAATACGGTGTTGCTGCGTTTACTTCTCAGAATCTGACATTTTAACTGCGAATTGCAAAACAAGTTACTACCTCCGAAGTATAAAAATGTTCATCAGGAAATAAGATTGTAATTATTAGAGCTATTCCTTTTTCGCGCACGCGAGGTGAAATGCTTACTCTCATCGCGATTTTAATTTTAAACTATGTTGTTTTTATTAGGGACCCTCTGCAGTCAGGTTTTGGGTTCCAAACCGGATCTTACAAGGGATTGCAAAACCATTATCTTTGGACCCCCTAGAGATTCCTACTTCCCCCTAGATGCGGGGATGCACATTACGCCACTGATTGACATCTGTCTGTTTGATGGTGCCAGATCGAGGCCCATGAAAGTCATTGTGGCAAGGAGCTAGTAATTTACACTTGTCGTTAGCCGTAGCTTTGAGCACCGTGCAGGTGACAGTAAGATTTGGTTCAACCTATTTAGAATGACTGAATCAAACAGTGCATTACACTACAAAACCGATAGGTTCTAGCATTTAGGAAATAGTTAGACAGAGAATGAGGAATTGAAGTTTGTGGAATTAGCTCTGAAGAATGTAGAACCCGTTGAATTTAAATTGTTATGAGTTTTTAAACTTATACTATACCACAAATTTTAAAGAGGTTTTTAACGAGAGCCTTTTTAATAGTTTTTGAATAGCCATTAAAGGTTCCATTTTATTTTTAAAAACCCATTCGTTGACTTTCTGATTTCCCATTAGACTCGTGTATTAAACTATTACAATTTTCAAATAAAAAAATAATAACTTTGTGTTAAAAAGTAAAGATCCACGACTGTAGATATGCATAATACTTAAGCCATTACGTCATCTCATATTAGACATCACTTAACAGTCCGTAGGAACACTACTCCTTTCCAGTAAACGAAACAAAAATGGATTTTTTCATCCAGCGTAGTTACTATTTCATTATATTTTATTTCTTTCAGGCCTGGAAAATAATTTTTTGAAGTAATTAACTGCTATATATATTTTTTATACATTGATTACCGAGGCTTGATTAGCGACACCAACTTAATACCGATACTAGATAATTCAAACAGCGCTACGAATGGTTTGAAGGTGAAAAGACCTTTTAGGGGGCTGCAACCGACTTCCTTGGATGTGCAAGAGGATCAACAAGTGAAAAGAATAATTGATATAATGCAGACGACTGCCTGGAACGACAAGAATGCGGCAACTGAAAGCTGAGTCCTAAGAACTGCATACTTTTACCGTTTATTTTGTGTTCATTTCATGAAAAATAAAGAATTTGTTTCATTGAAAATACTGGCTGATGTTCTTTGTAGGACTAGATGCATTTATATAATTTAGTCTTTCAGGGAATATGTGTTGGTGAATTCTTGTAGCACACAACAAGGCTTTAAAATAATTAAACATTTAAATTGTATTCATACAATTATGTTAATATTAGTTGGATGAGAACTTGATCATAATGTTTGTTTATACATTAAATATCGTCTGAAGTAAAAATGGTTCATTTGTGCATTTTGTTTGAATTTTCATTAGACTGAACAATTTTAGTTGAGAAATTGGAACGAGCGCTTAATATGTATTTTTATGAACTTTTCTTCATGATGCAATCTAGCTGTCATTGCTTAAAAAGTTGAATGTGAAATAAATTATCAATTCTAAATAAACTATAAATTACTACTCCCCCCGTCTTATCGAAATTGCTTTTGAATTATAAAATATTGATTACAAACCGTTCGGTGATTCTCTTGAATATCAAGATTAGGTGTAGAAGTGGAGATAGCATTTTAGGACACTCTAATCAAATGGGTGTGTCTTCCAGTCGGGTATGATTACCTTTTAAGGTATCTGTTCAATACTCAAATTCACAACTCATTCACAAACTGTAAACTAAGTGCGAAATAAATGATGTGGCTACGAGTGTTTCTATATTTAAATAAAACATTTATTAAGTATTTACAAGGATGCATTATAAAAAGCTTAAATATTATCGCGCACGCTCATAGCCGTCTGTTTCCTCCAAACGCATCTAGAGGAATTCTCTTTCCCTCTATCTTCGGAGCGCTTTTCCTCCCCCTGTTGCCACCAGAGAAAAGAGAAACTACGCTTACACCCCTTCCTAGGGTCAGTCACCCCTTCGCTCCTTGGGTGCCTAAGATTTATTAGGCGCTCGCCCCTCCTCGGGTCAATCACTCCTTCGCTCTTTGGGTGCTTTCGCAACATTCTTCCACCTTTGAGTTTTCCTGCTGTAAAAAAAACTCAAACACAACATATAAAATACAACAGTAAGATTAACAATATAGGTGCTACAGAATGCGGATGTTAAAATAAAGCAAAAAATTTACAGTAAACAAAACTTGTACAAAATACATTTTAGGCATATGTCAAACGCTTCGGAGTAGTTACTTTTCTGCCTCTCCTTGTGCGAATGACAGAATCAGTCAGATCTTTTGGTAAATTAATCTCTGGTTCTTGCAGTTCTAGATTATAAAGTCTTTGCACTGGTCTGACCAGGTACCCAGTCTCAGTTTTGACTCGAGCGACTCTAACATGTCCATCTTTTCCAGGAATTAGTTGAATTACTCTAGCAAGAGACCACAGAATCCGATTCTTTAAATTATTTTCCACCACAACTACTTCTCCCACCGTTAAGGGTCTTGATTTCCGGTGACGCTGCGTTTGCTCTCTCAGTTGGCCTAGGTACTCAATTCTAAATCTTTTCCTAAACTGTTCCCGAATGGTTTGAACATGCCTAATCCTCTTATTGATTTCTTGATGATCTAGACAATCTATGTCAGTTACATCTGACGTTTCGATTTCTTGTAAAAACATGGCTGGTGTTAATGGTGATAAATCATTAACATCCTCAGAAATGTAAGTTAAGGGTCTAGAATTGATCACATGTTCACATTCACATAGTACAGTATTTAATTCTTCGTAATATAACGAAGCTCTACCTAACACTTTTCTCAAAATTTGTTTTAACATTTGAATCATTCTTTCCCAAAATCCCCCACCATGCAGCACTGGGAGGGTTAAATTTCCACTTTATTTTTTGGATATTAGCTTTAGACATTACTACATCCCAGTCAATAGAATTAAGTGCGCTATTAGACCCAACAAAATTTGTTCCATTATCCGAATAAATAATGGTCGGTCGGCCTCTTCTCGAAATAAATCTTCTTAAAGATTGTAAAATGCTGCGGTAGAAAGAGATGTAATAAGTTCAAAATGCACTGCTCGGAATACAGCACAAGTGAATAATACTACCCAACCCTTACGCTTATCTTTTAAATAAAGTGGGCCTGCAAGATCAACTCCTACAACTTGAAATATTTTAGAGTTGCTTACCCTATCTTTCGGAAAGAAGATGGTACACTTCCGTTTTGAGCCGAAAATCTTTTGCACCTAGTGCATTTTTGTATTATGTTTAATTAATTTTCGCGCTTTTAAAATCCAAAAATTTTCTCGCAAATGATTCATTACAATAGATACACCTGCATGCATAAGTTCCTCATGTTTACGCACGATCATCAAATGAACAACTGGGTGTTCGTTAGGTAAAATGATAGGAAACTTAAAATTGTCTGTATCTTCTCGAAAACTAAGTTTTGTTCTAGCACGCAAAATTCCAAATTGATCTAAAAATGGTTTTAAAGGACGCAATTTCTCATCCGTTACTCCCTCAAAATTTTCCATTTGTATTAATTTAATTACAATTTTTTCCGCATGATCAAATTCAGAAAATGTTATTTCCGAAGTATTACAAACATCGATTCTCTTGGCATTTTTAAAGAAACGAAATATCCAAGCAATCATGCGAACAACTTTTAGTGAGAAATATTTACAGTGCCAGTTAAACTCCTCAATTCTCTTAGCGGTATTAACCAAAATAGATTTCCTTAACTCTAAATTTATCGTCTTTTCATCGGGGATTTGTTTTGATCTCGGGCATTGAACCGGGTTTTCGGACAACCAGGAGGGTCCCTCCCCCATCTTAAATAAATTAGCTGCTGAGCTCTACAACCCCGAGAAAGAATGTCCGCGAAATTATTTTTTGAAGGCACGTGTTCCCAGCTACTAACATCCGAAAGGTTTCGGATTTCTTTCCCCCTGTTAAAAACAAATACGCCCCAATCTCTAGTACGTTGTATCCATGCTAATGCCGTCATGGAATCTGTCAAATAATAAATACGCACATCTGGCAAGTTTAAGTCGTTTTTAACAGAAGCCGCAAGTCGGGTTCCAAGTGTGCATGATAGTAATTCTAAACGGGGGATAGAAATATCTTTCAAAGGAGCTACCCTCGCTTTTGCCTGTATCAGTTTCACAAAAACATTTTCCTCATATTCTACCCTCAAAAATACACAAGCGGCATACGCTTTTTTACTAGCGTCACAAAACACATGCAATGTTATCTGTTTAATTCCATTAGAGCTCAAATTCAAACATCGAGGTATTTTAATACCTGCAAGTATAGGGAGTTGCTCTAACCACTGTTTAACTTGATTTAAAATATTTTCTGGGAGATTTTCATCCCATTTTAATTTTAATTTCCAAATTTCCTGTAAAATTAATTTTGGTTTTAAAGTCACAGGAGCCGTAAAACCAATCGGATCAAAAATATGATTAGCTATGGATAACAATGACCCTTTAGTTTTATAGCCTTACCTTCATTTTTATGACAGTTAATTTTACATGATAAACAATCATCTTTGAGATTCCAAATTAATCCTAAAACCATAGTCTCAAAGTTATCAGGTTGGTTTTCCAACTCTGAAAATTTTTCAGGATTCAATAAAATGTTTGACTGCCAGCCTCTTAAATTAAAATGAGCTGAAGATAACAATATTTTAGATTCAACTATAAATTTTTGCAACTGTTCTTCGGTCTCAAAACTAGTCACACAGTTGTCAACATAAAACGATTTTCTCAAAATTTTAGCTACATTGTCAAAGTTTCCCTAGCATTATCTAAATGGTGATTTAATGTAGCACCCAGTAAAAAAGGACTGGATGTCACTCCAAAAACTACTCGACGGTGACGATAGATTTTAATGTGGTCCCTATTTTTCTCAATCATACCTCATAAACCTCAAAAATTCTCTATCTTGCTCCCTTACTCCTATCTGTAAGAAAGCTTTTTCAATGTCTGAAATAACCCCAATCTTATATTTTCTAAAACGATTAAGTATAGTCGGTATGACTTCAATAAAGTTGGGGCCTTTCTCCAGACAGTCATTTAGCGAAGGAGAACCCTTCGTTCGCGCGGACGCGTCAAAAACAGGTCTTATTTTACTTGTACTGTTTTCTTTAATAACGGGCCTATGTGGGAGATAATGAACAAAATTTTCTTTGTTATCATTAACTTCTTCAATTATTTTTTCTGATAACCAAAGGTCTAAAACATCTTGGTATTCCTCAAATTTACCCATTGCAATTAATTTTCTTTTAGTACTTTCAAGTCTATTTTCAGCTAATTTCTTATTAGACGATAAAAGTTTATTGTCCAGAACCCAAGGCAAAGCTACCTCATATCGACCACTATAATCTACACTTTAAGAAGAGAAAAATAAATTAGTACTATTAAAATGGGAAAAAATGGACAAATTACCTAAACGGGGCCCGCTCTGTACAAATAGTAAATGATCAAATTCTCTATTTTTCAATTTTGTTGTATTACTTTGCTATTCCTTTTTGAAATGACCTTCAGAATAAGAGAGAGCCATTTTAATTTTTTACAAAAACTAGAGCACTTTATCTTAGCTATTATAGGAAATGGCTTTAAAAAAATTGTATTCACATAAAGAATTATAAATTTTGTAACAAAACAGTGATTGATAAATCTGAAGGCTAAAATACTTCTACTGTTATACAGAACACACATACATACAAAATTTCAGCAAATTACTTTAAAAACTTTTGAGCAATCGCTGTCTCCGTTTTAACTTTTCGAAAAAAACACACATTTCGAGTCAAACGCATTTTAAAGTTTGATATCTTATGTAAAGTTACGACATCTGTTTTACTAAAACATTCGTAGTTTTTGTTCTAGTGAATGGAAAATAAAAAGACTTGGTATTTTTATAAAGCTAATATAAGATGTGGCCTATGCAATAAAATCATAAAAGAGTTTGTCAATTTTTAAAAATAATTATAATTTTAGGGTAGTCGGATACCTTAAGTACGTATTTCAATTTTATGTCAAACGCTATTCTGTACAGTTAATATTTTTGCTTCCATTGGTTGTAATTAAAAAATTTGTTATTATATTGGAACCCACTGTGTACATTATATTTTTATCTTGAAAGAAATATTATCCCTACTAGCTACACAACGTATCCTTAATTTTTGTTGATTCTCCACTGAAAATTTTTTAAATTACATCTTTAAAATAATTTTAATTTTTTACTGTAACAAAAAAAATGTTCATAAAAACTAATTTATTATTGTAATATATAAGCCTATTAAAAAACTGAGAATGTGTGAATAAATACATAACTGATCCTCATTTACAATTCAATGAAAAAAAAGTATATTTTGATTGGGTTTTATGAATGTCACATTTATAATTTCTCAACGTACATATTGGAGTCTTAAATTAAACAGCTAATCGTTTCTCAGAAATGATGAGATGACAAACATGAGATTCCAATCCCAGCTCATTAATTTTAACGGTCATCGCAAGTACGCTTCCCCTTTACTCTCCAACGGAAACCTAAACTGTAAAATGATGATTTAGCAGTTCAGAAAAAAATATACAATCCTATAAAAAAATCCATGCAGTTAGCGTGATTTTGTCTCCTAATTAAGCAATACTTCCTTTTCTAAGTCAATAAAAAAATGAAACGTATTTAACATACAATGTTTTAAAAGTAAAAGATAGCTGATTTTATTTTCAATAACTTTACCAATGGGGGAAAATTGATTTATTAGGAAGACTTGAAGGAAATTTAGAGCTACGATTTTTCATTGCTTTTTTATTTACATCTGACTCTTTTGAACAGCGTTTCTCAAACTGTGGGGCACCCCCAAGGGGGAGGGGGATGATCCTACTTGGTGCGCGCGAGAATATTGAAAAGTCGAAAATAAAGGATTAATTAAGGAAAATAAAGGATTAAATAATTATAATTTACTGAAAAGAAGAGCAATACAAAACACATTCTGACAAAATTAAAAAATTTTAAAAAACCATTCACACTACTTTTTTATGCTTATAAATGTATCAGAGTTCGGTAAAATCTTTGATAATTAATTTATTAACACTAAATTAAAAGCAAGTTTAGAAGTTATTTGTGACTTCCATGGGCTTGTCAAATACAAAATTGAATACTTATCTTGATAATTTGTGCAATTTATAATTAAAGTCGCATTGTACCTTGTGCGCGTCGAAGTACATTATTATTGCATTCAATACACTGTTGTTGTATGAGTGGGGCGTGATGAAAGTGATGACTGAAAATTGGGCAGTTTAAGAAGCACTGCTTTGGAAACATTTTCTCTTGCAGACACAGCCAAACCGAGTTCATTCATACTACGGTTTTTTTGTTTTTTTGTTTTTTTAAAAAATAAACTACATGCATCCTTTCAGTTTTGTATGGTAGTGAAAACATGAACTCAAGTTGCAATGCAACTTTTAGGTGCTTTGTAAATGTAACAGTTACGTAGATTTCGTGATGAGCGATTGGATGCACAAATACAGGGTGTAACTAAACTCTGCGGCAAAACTTTAAGGGGTGATAGTACACATCAAGACAAACAATAGTAAACGGGAAACTTAGGGTCCCAAACGTCTTCCGAAGGAGATAGGTGCCATTAAAGTTTAGAGTCTGAAATTTCAAATGATTATAAAAAACGGAAAAATGGGTCGATTCCTTAGCGGTTTTCGCTAAAATTATTCTTTTTGTCAGTATTTTCTTGAAAAATAAATTTTAAAGGTAAACTAAAAAAACGTCGATAGAGGGAACTTTAGACTTTCGAGTAAGGAAGAACTATTTTTTACTGTTATTTTTTGTATCACATTAAAGGCTTTCAAAAGCTTAGACTTAAACATAAATTTTGAGCTCAGCATCTGATTCGTCGGGGATGGTTAAGTAGCGCAAACGGAATTGTGTTCAGGAGGTGAAATTTGAAATTCCCTTCCCTCTGAACAGAGTTCAGTTATTCACGATCTTCGATCTTCGACTAGGCAGCAACTACTTCCTCCTACACGTAAAATAAACGAGAGAGGAATGACAAATTTTAAAAAAATTATTCATAATAGACATGAACAACTTCTCTGCTCAAAATAAAAAGAAACAATTTGATGTACGCACGTGGTGCGTATGAATGAAGGTTTAATGAATAATGACACGTAGAAAATAGTACATGCCTGATTTTCTAGCGGAATCACAAAAACTGCTCGAAAGAGCGCCCACCAACAAAGATGCAGGCTTCACACCACCGGCAGAGTTAGTAAATACCTCGGGCATCTCCGGGATATGGCCGCCTGCTACAACGGCAATTCTCGCAGCCAGAGCCTCGTCTTAGTCGATGGGGCTTGTATAAACAAGACTCTTCATATGGCCCCAGTGAGTAAATGTGAGTGAATATTACGGACGTAGTGGCAACGGACCACGTAATTTTGTACCATGGTCAAGTGACGTGGACATCACCTGAGTTGGCACCCCCCTTCCTAACTATCACACCACACCAACGGCAGGACGTTTCAGCTTTCGACAGATTTAATCATCCTGCCCTACACGGCGGGTCTTGAGTGGTACCCTGAACTCATGACATCCTACCATGATCCGATACCTTGACCAGGGGCTACCGCCCTGGCCCCGAGGAAAAGTTGGCAGGAGGGGTCAGGTGAGCGTGCCGCCAAATTTTAGGATCTCCCAGCCCAATCCATCGCCCGGGATAGCTGTACCCAATGCACTTCGCCCATCTGCTCAAACGTAGGCGCTGGCCTGTTGGAACCACATACGGGCCTTTTTGTTGGGTTTGGGAAAACTTTTAGTAGAGCTTTACATCCTTATATACAGTTAAATCCTTTTGTGTGAATTACCTTTGATAAAAGGGGTTTTTTTGGGGGAGGGTTCATGTCTTTTAAAAGGGGAATTTAAATTTTTTTTTTAAATTTTTGGTTCCCCCTCTTTTGTTTTTTTATGTTTTGGTAAAAAGGTTTTCCCCAGTCGGACCGAGCATGAAGATCGTAAATAAAGGAACTTTTCAGGGGAAGGGGTTTCAAATTTCCCTTTTTGAACACAATTCCGTTTGCGCTATTTTTAACCATCTCCAACGAATCAGATGCTGAGCTAAATTTAAGTTTAAGCCCCAAGTTTTTGAAAGCCTTTAATGTGATACAAAAAATAAAAATAAAAAAAAGTTCTTCCCTTCCCTCAAAGTCTAAAGCTCCCCTTACCGACTTTTTTTTAGTTTATTTTTAAAAAATTTTTTTTTCAAGAAAATACTGACAAGAAGAAAAATTTAAGGAAAAACCCCCCAAAAAAACACCCATTTTCCGTTTTTATAATCTTTTTAAAATTTTCCCGGAAACTCTAAATTTTAAAGGCCCCCATTCCGCCGGAAGACGTTTCCCCCTGGTTTCCCCTATTTACATTTTTTGGCCTTGATGTGGGGCTAACCCCCCTTTAAAAATTTTTCGCCTTGAGTTTAGTTATACCCTGTATAAAGGGATTAAATCAGTGTTCCCCCCGGTCCGGGGAAATCAAATACTACCGGCCCCAAAGGAAACTTTAAAAATTTTTCTTTTTTTTACTATGGTATTTTTTTTATTTTTTGGTCTATTTTTATGAAAATCACTTAATACAGTGGACGAAAAAAATTTTTTTTTTAATTTTTTAAAACATCCCCCCAAATTTTTTACTGGGTGTATGAAAATTGAACAAAAACCTTTTAAAAAAAATTTGGGAAAAAATTTGAGTATTTTTTAAAAAATTTTAAAAATTTTAAAAAATTTAACAAAAATTTTTCAAAATTTCAAAACGCCCCGCGTTTTTTTTTTTTTAAAATTTCATATTTTTAACTTTTTTTAACTTTTTAAAATTTTTAACAAATGTAGAGCAATGTAATGTTTTATATGATAATTTACAAAAAGGGTAAAAAAAATTTTTTAAAAAAATTTAAAATTTTTTAAGGGATTTCCTACAAAAAAATTTTTTAATTTCTTTTTTTTCACATCCTATCACTATTATTTAAAAATGACCCAAATTTATACTAACTTTGTAAACACTTTTGGAAATTTTTTGTTAAAATTCGAAAAAAATTCCCCCATGGAACTTTTTTGAATTTTTTTTTCGAGGCAAATTTTTATTCGGGAAAAAAACAGCTTTTTTTTAAAAAAAATTAATTTATTTTTTTAAAAAAAATTGGGATATTTATAAATTTGAAATTGAAAAAGCAATAATATCATCAAAATAAGATAGATGCGGGAATGTATATATAAGGTTCTCCAATTTTTTTTAAAAAGTCCTTTTTAATGGGTATATAAAGGGGATAAAAAAAAAAGTAAGAGTTTGGAACTTTCTTTTTAATTCAAAGAAATTATAGAAGAATGTATTTCATTATTGTTTCATCTCAAAATATATATTATAAAATTTCTTAAAATTCTTTTGGGGTAAAAAAAAAATATTTCAATACGACTAAATTAAAAAAATTCAACTTTTTCAAGAAGAAAATGGGTTTTTTAAAAAACAGCTTTTTTTCCTAAAGAGAAAATTCCCTTTTTTTAAAAAAATTTAAAAGACATAAATATAAATTTAAATTGAAAACACTAATATCATACAAAAAAAGGGATAGAGGAAAAATTATATATAAGATTCTGCAATATTTTTGAAAGTCACTTTGACACGAATATAAGGTGATAAAATTAAAGTAAGAACATTTTTTAATAAAAATTTAAACAAAAATGAATTTCATTATTTTTTCATCAACCAGTTTAAGTTTTAAATATTTTCATTAATCAAATAAAAGAAAAAAAAGTATTTCAAAGTTTAAAATTTCAAAAAATTCAAAAATAAAAAAATTAAAACGACAAAAAAAGAAAACTGTTACAACCCCCTGAAAAAAAAATTTAGAAAGCACCGGCACTATAGGTTGCATCTGTATTGGTGGCACTTTTTCCCTTTTTTTTTTTGAGGAAATTTTTTTGTGAAATGCGTCGTTTATCTTGTCTTTTTAGCCCAAAATCAAAGAAAAAAGTCATTTGGATGGGGTCCCCCTTTCGATTCAAGGGGGATTTTACAAAAATTGGGGCCCATTTGGGATCTTTTCAATTTAAAACGGAACCGAATACCTTTTTTTGGAATTTTTGCCAAATGCAGCTATGCAGACCCCTTTTGTTGGGAATTTTTTTTATCTTTTCCCCCTCCTTTTAAGAATGGTGTTAGCTAAACATTGATAAAGGGATAATTTTCCACTACTTGTGCCGACAAATAAGTTTTCATTGGTAAAAGGGGACCCTGGGGTTTTTTCCCTTTTGGGTATAGCTCTTTTTTAGAAACACCAAATTCCCCCTTCCCCGGGCACCCTTTCCATGCATATAGGCTTTTTTTCAGTTGATGAGCAATGCATCAGGCTGGCATATATAGCCCGTTTTCCCAAAAAAGGGAGGGCCCCTTATCTTTTTTTGCCTTTTTATAGTAATTTTTCAACTTAGTGATTTTTTTTTTTTTTTGTAAGGGCCCCCTTTTCCCCCAAGGGCACTTTTTTTAACCCTTTCCCTTCTTTCAA
The DNA here is from genome assembly GCA_019973955.1 of Trichonephila inaurata madagascariensis. Taxonomy (NCBI): domain Eukaryota; kingdom Metazoa; phylum Arthropoda; class Arachnida; order Araneae; family Nephilidae; genus Trichonephila; species Trichonephila inaurata. The sequence goes on from BMAV01013201.1 coordinate 31,878, forward strand.
TTTTTTTGCGTAACGATGTGCCCAAATTTTTTTCTTAAAAACCCGGCACCTTCCTTTTTGGGGTTTTTATATCAGAACCATATATTTTTTTTGTCCCACAAAAATTTAAAAATTTTTATTCCACCCACCCCTCAGCATGGAAACCGAAACTCATTTGGCAATCACCAATTGGGCCGTCTCCACAAAATTTGTGCAGCATGCATCTCCATGGCTCCAGAAGTTCCAAACAAAATTTTTTGGGCACCCCCTCATCCGCATGTCCTTTTGGATATGTGAAAAACCCCACTATTGACTCCCAAAATCTCACCAGTAACTGCACAATTCTGACGGGATTTTTCGACAACACTTTAAAGTCAAAAGGCCCCAAGTACTTGGCTTCCGATGATTTTCCCCAATCCTGGGGTTTGATTTTATGTCCTCGCTTTTGCCAAAACCCCCCATATGAACACCCCCTCAATTTTTCCCGGGTTTTTTTGAGAAGCATCAACACGGAGTTTCTAGGGTGTTTTTTGAATTTCCAAAATTTTTTTTACCTCTTTTTTTTTCAAATTTTTTGTTGTGCATACATTTGGCAAAATGTTTTTGTCCATTGTTTGGCATGTTAAACTTTTTAAAAAGTTTCCAAAACAGCATGCCCCTCTGCCTATTAAAAGGGACCACCAAATTGGTTTATATCATGTGAATTTTTTTGGGCCCCTTCTTGGGAAACCCTTTAAAAACACTTCCATAGCTTTCAAAAAAACTGATTCCAAAAGTTCCCCCCTTTGTAGAATACCCCGGAATGGTGTTGTTTTAACAAAGGGGGCAGTTTTTAACCCCCAAAATTTTCGGAAACCCCTTTTGGGGTTCAAGGAAAAAAACAGCCTTGTGGGTGAAAAAAAGCTTGCCTCCCCGGTTGGGAAAGACCGGGTTTGGTGGCCTTAAAACTCCTTTCAAATGGATTATTTCTTTTTTTTTCATCCCCCAGTTTAAACTTCCGCCATCGCCCTTTTTGCTATTTTTCAGCCAACATCTTTTTCCTTTTGGTGGACGACCTTTAGGTTTTCTATATCTCGATGATATAAGATCCATATAGTTTTAAACAACAAAGGGAAATTTAAAATGAACTTTAGTTCTGAAAAGAACTTTTGTTTTGGTAAAATCAATATAAAGTTTGAATAAAATCGAACGAAAAATGCAAACGCAAGTTCGAACGAATTGTAAACAAATAATGCCAATTTGGTCTCAGATCATTAAAACAAATTGTTGCCATCCAGACCTTGATAAATTATCACTTAAAAATAAAAATTAGAGAGGCTATGTCTACAGTATATAAAATTCGCACTATCAAAGTACATGACAGCTTTGTTAGCATGACATCAGAATGTAAACAAAGGGGCGTGGTCATGGATGACTAAATCGGAACTACCCCATAACTCAGTAAAAAATGCATGAAACCACAAAATTTTTTTGCGTTTGATAGAGAGAGACTAATATAATATTAAAATAAGTCAAAAAAATGTTTTCGATATTTTAGTCAATTTTCCACATTTTAACTGTCCACTGTAGCCTTAATATATTCCTTTTTAAATCACTTTATATTCATTTTTTTGGTGTAGCTATATTTTATTCAGAAGGCAGGATTAAATACAATTAAATTAAAATTATTAAATCAAAACGGTCTAAAATATAAACAATGAACATCCTCCCCCTCAGCGGGCCGCGGTAAAATTAACAAACGTTGACCGGTCCGTGGCTATAAAAAGCTTGCGGAGCACTGATATAAATAGTTAATGCATTAATTTACTTAATAGTGTCGGACCCCGATTTAACGAATTCATCGGGATCGAACATTTTGTTCGTTCAATCGGTGTTATTCGTAATATCGGGGTCAAAACAAAATTCAAATTTTTTGCATCTATCTTTTTGAAATTCTATAATAAGCAACTACACAAAAAATATCTATGTTTAGAAATTACATTTTATTTTTTATTCAGCGGCTAAAAATACTATTAATGAATTATTACGAACCATTTAATAGGAAATTTTAAAGTACTGGCCATTAGATGTTTGACAGTCTTTTTGATTCCTGACTCAAAATAGTTTTTTTCGACTTTATGAGCAGAAAAAATACTTCGTCATTTGCATCAGGTATTTTTCCAGTTTCCAAACAATGTAAGGCATCAGAGAATGTAACAGTTTCAGTTAGGATTTCATTATCAATTTCTGCATCAGAACCGACTAATCAACAATAGTTCGAAATTCAGTTGCACCGGTAGGCAGTCCGTCAAAAGAGGCAACATAATCGTTTAAGTCTTAAAATATTTCTTGTGTTATGGAATTTGGTGAGATAAGAAAGGAGTATCTATTTATTATATGTGCACATGCTCCAAAACTTGAACTTTATTATAGATTTAAATCATTTGTTATGTATTTTTTTTAAAAGTTTTCTTTTTCGATTATGTACAGATAAAAATTGATTTTTAATACACATATTTTAAATTAAATTTTTTTTTTAAATTCTGATTTTACTATATATATTTATGGTTTTGTGCTATTCCTATATTTGTATACATTGTTGTGGAAATACTGAATTCTTCACTATGTTTTAGTTTTTTATTGAGTGCGTTAGAAATTTTATAGCAGGGAAAAACTTCTTAGAAAAATCCTTTTAGCAAATTGTATATATTTTTTAATTGAAACGTGTGTATACTTGATTTTTTCCGAATTTTTTTAGTATTGTGTGTTTTCTGTAAGTATATGCTTTTGGTTTTCAATTTTGTACATTTTTTAATTAAAAAGTGTCAATACTCGTAATTCTTTCTCTTCTATATTTTCTTAGTAAGTATAAGTATTTATTTTATTTTTAACATGCTTAAAAAGTCATATTTCTGGCCTTCATTTACTTTAAATGCTATAAAAGTTATTTCTAGGCAGGAATAGTTCAAATGTGATCTAAATGTAAAGCCAAAAGACGCTGAAATCATATTTAAAAATCGGCTGTATTAAACGAAATTTGCTCCATTTCAATAAAAGGAAAAACATCTCAATTTTTTTTAGAATGGTGTACATTAAAGATATTTTTTTGTTTTAAAAATTTAACACACAAAGGCTCATTTCATAAATTCACTTTTTAGAGCTTTTACATTTGTAACTACATTGTTTTTCAAGCATAATCCCTATTGGATTGCCTTTGGCAACTAAAGCCCTTTTATTTCATTTTGATGTGTTCCTCCTATTCAGTCGGAAAAATCTGGTTGCACAATAATGTGGGCGAATCGTTTTATTTTTAGAGGATATTTGACTAATGATAATTTAATTTATCCAGATCATGAACAACAATTATAACTGATAATGAAATTAAAAATTTAGGATTTATAGTCTCATCATTACCATTATCGTAATTGTAATCATCATCATTGTAATTTTCATGCATAATCCCTATTGGATTGCCTTTGGCAACTAAAGCCCTTTTATTTCATTTTGATGTGTTCCTCCCCTTCAGTCGAAAATCTGTGCACAACTAATGTTTCAACTTTATTTTAGAGGATATTTGACTAATGATAATTTATTTTTCCAGATCATGAACAACAATTATAACTGATAATGAAATTAAATTAGATTTGAAGTCCCCATCATTACCATTAGTAATTGTAACATCATCATTGTAATTTCATGCATAATCCCTATTGGATTGCCTTTTGAACAAAGCCCTATCATTTGATGTGTTCCTCCATTCAGTCGGAAAAATCTGGTTGCCAATAATGTGGGGGAATCGTTTTTTTTTAGAGGATATTTGACTAATGATAATTTAATTTATCCAGATCATGAACAACAATTATAACTGATAATGAAATTAAAAAGTTAGGATTTGCAGTCTCATCATTACCATTATTGTAATTGTAATCAAGATTAGCGTGATAAAAATTTTATAGAAAAGGGCACTGTAATTAAATTTAATTACATCTAACACAGGCTCATAGATCCACTGAACTATTTCTCCTAACCATTGGTTGAGAACCCCTTTTCTAGAATTGTTTTTGAAATGAAATAAATCCCATCTCTCTTGTCATTCAGTTTGGTCCGCCATTTCTTGAGTGATTCAATTCTTAAATCCAAATACAGTAATTGATTTGACGAACACTACAGAGGAAAACTGTGTCCACATGATTAAAATCTGGGGAAGTTTGACCAGTGACGTAGCGGAGAATATTAGAGCTCCCCTGCACAAAGACTTTAATATTTTATAACTTGTTTAAATACTTATTTGGCGTCAGCGAGGCTCGAGCCTAGGGGCTTGATTAGGTGGCCCGTATCCATGATACGGATCTTCTAAGCTACAGGGGCCCCAACATGTGTAACTACAGTTCCCTAACAGGGCTCCATGTCTAAGAAAGGGCCCCGAAAGAATTTTGATACAAGCCCCCTCAGAGCTAGCTACTCCAGTGCTTGAGCCCCCTAAAATCCTAGATTGCTCCCTCAATGCGGGGGTGCACGTTGGGCCACTGAGTTTGACAGAGAATTTTGTTGAACAACTTATTCCATGAAAGTAAGAAATATAAAAAAGTTATTGTATGTTAGAATCTCGAATTCAATGCATAGGCACTGTTCTTAAATGCACTTGCGAATTTGGCAGTTAAAAAACATAATAAATAGGTAACTTAGCAGTAAAAATTAAAATATTAAGTTTATAATTAGTTCCTAAAATGGCTCAAAATAAATTGTTATGTGTTTTCCAATCACTTTCAAATGTTATGTATTTGTAATTTTTTCCTGAAGTATAACGGAAGGGAATTTCTCAAACGATTTGTAAAGAAATTAATACAGTCTTCTAAGTGTTCTATTGCTGTAATATGTAAAATTCATAAATTGTTCTCAAGCATGCAAGAAATTTGAACAGCTAGTTCATCAATATTTCCATCTTCATTTAGAAAAATGTTAATTGAGTTGTATTTCGTATGTAATGTAGTTATAAAAATTATATATAAGTTCTGTTTGAACTGCATTTACATTCTGAGGATAAATTTTAACTAGCAATGGTATAAGGAGAAGAATAACAGCATAAAATGCCACAACTCAGAACATGATATTGGATTCTGGTTACACATTGAAGGAAAAGGAAAACAGTAATAAATTTGAAAGCAACAATTTTTTAACAATTAGAAAATAGAGAATATGCGTACTCCATGTAATTTCGTAGAAATGATTTTTGAGTTTTAAGGTATATTCGCCGTATAACGCGCACCCCCTTTTTACGAAGAATCCTGAAATGTACGCATGCAATGCTCTTATTTTTTGAAGTCATTTATTCGAAGTATAAATCCCAGGACGTTAAAGCAATAGTATATTTTTAGAAAAACAACTTTTTTTAAGTTCGTAATGTATGTCATTTCTTTTAAATAAAAAATATTTCGATATATGAAGAAGTTTTTTATTTGTTTGTGTTCATCCCTTGTTTTCAAAGCTATCATTTTTATACTCGGCGTATAACGCGTACCCGTAATTTTCGATCTTAGTTTTTGTGTTAAAAGTGCGCGTTATACTCCGGATTTTACGTTAAGTGTATCGCGATCATTTTGTTGTATGAATCCAATTGACTTCGTCCAAAAATTATGAAAACCCCGAACGTAAAGCTTTATTCATTTAGTCACGATTTGATTCCAATATGCTGGTATGAACTGTCGCAGTCATGAAACAGATCAAAAACAATTTAAAAAACTAATAACGTGACGTCAAGTTTAAGTAACCTGTGTGTGTGTGAGGTTCATAACGTCCATCAAATTAAATTACACTTTCGACTGAAATCATTCTGGATATTCATGTATCTGTGTGATTAATATCGAACAAGAGAAAAAAATCGTTCTAGTAGCTGTTTCTGAGCTTGATTTGCACCAAAAAGTATAAAATAAAATAGACGTGACTTCTAGACCACACCACTCGAAAAATTACCGTTACTCTTAATCTTTTAAAACGGCTTTTGTTTTGAAATTAGATAACGTACCATAACATCGCACAAGCGAGGAATTTTTCTCATCGAATTTATTTTCCATCCAAACTAAGCCTGCTTATAAAATAAGTCTACTTTTATTTATTATACTTCACCTGCAAAGTGTTTGCTCAGCAGAATTTTGATTCATTTTTATTATGTTTGTTTTTTCTCTAACCGTCGGCGCCCAAGCCTTCAATGGGGAAGAGGACAAGCTCTACTTTTTTTTTTCACGATGCAGCAATGAGTGATATTTCATTTTACCAGTGTTACATAATCTTTTTGATTTGCATGGAATATTCAATGCTAAGAGTGGGTTTCATTTTAAAGTGGGTAAAATTCGAGTTCAAAGATTCCATTACATACAAGTGAAACCAATAAAAGAGTGTTAATAAAAGAATTTTTTTTACGTTCACCACACACTAATTACATGCAAGCAGATTCACCAGAATCGTTTTCAGTTGCATTTCAAATAGTTTTTGAGTTATGCATTAACTAGTTTCACGAACTAATCTAAAATTTACGCCATCGATATTATATATAAAAAATTTCAAGTTTCTTATCTCTCTCATTCTTATTAATTATTATCTCAATGTGTATTGAATTATGTGTTATCTGTTGATTACATAACTATAAGAGTGATATTTTTCTCACACTCAAATTGTATTTTAGTGACTTTCAATCGAATTTGTGCAGTATATTTATTTAAAATTTTTTAATTTGACTTTAAATTTTAAAATGTACCAATCAATTTTTGATTTTCTAATGAGCGTTAACTCAGAGGTTATCTTTCAAAATTGTATTTTAATGAATTTTATACGTTTTATTTTAAACGTATTACAGTTACTAAAAAAATACCGTTTTTTTAATGTTCAAAAAGTAATACCATGATTCAGTTTATACAAATCTGGCCGTGTATGTATGTATTTCGCTAGTTTGTGACACAAGCCAAAAACTCAATGTTGCTTATTGACGGAAAATCATATTATTTTACATGCTTTTAACTGGAACTCATTTGAGGTTCCTGTAAGTTTTATTATATATAGAAATAAATGTTCGTGCGAATTTTTTAACTGGAATTAATATTTTATTGGAACTACGCGTATCTGAAGGAAAACTTCCCACAAATAATAATAATAATAAATTGATATAGATTCACATTTCCAAGTTAAGTTTACTTTCCCTATGAGATTTTTTGTCTTTGAAAAGCGCAGGTGAGCCATGAGTTGGTTAGCATTCCCGAAAGCGTAACATATAGATTATTAATTTGTTTTTCTCAAATAAATAAATAAGAAGACATCAATTCTACTCTTCATTTCGGAATGTACAATCGAGAGTTAATTTTAAATACAGCATTTCAATTCAATTCTAAAAAAATCAATATAAATGTAGAAATGTTTCAGTATCATACTGTTAAGCAGTTCCTATTCTCTTGTTTTTTACGTTTCTATTAGAATATGGCATAAAATACTTAAGTTGAAAATGTTTTTTTAATACACGCGTGGAAAAGAGCAAATCGCGCTTTAAACGGATTTTAAAATTTTATCTTTAATTTATCACACAAAATTACTATATTACTCTATGTCCTCCTAGAGGTTTTACCTGACCTTCCGCGGAATTTCAAACAATAAAATAGAATGTTCTGAATTTTAATGTTTGAAAAAGAAATTTATTTTAAGTTACGTTCCATTTATGAATATTCTAAAAGTACGCATAAATTGGAAAAAAAATTTAAAATATGCATGTGTATTTTAAGTTAAAAATTTTAAAAAAGACTAGAATACAGAACTACGGCTCCATTCTTCGCATTAGTATTATATAGTTTTCAAAATTTATATTTTAAAAATCTTTTTTAATATTTTATAATAAATGATTTTAGTCCGACCAATTTTTTTTTTCTTCGGGCCACTTCATAAAATGATTTTTTTGCTTATCGCTCAACTAAACGATGAACATAAAAATGTGAATAAATTATATAATCATTACCGTATTTTTAAACACAAATTTAAAATAATGTAATGAATTTGAGTTATGATTGTTTTAAACCGGTTAGGAAATTCTTTGATTTTATTACGTAAAATAAAAAAATAATAATTTGTGGAAAATGTCTTTCTCAATTTATTATGCATAATCTTCGCATTTCATTGGAATAATAATCTAGATTCTTGCATTATAAATAGGTAAATATTTATTTTAGCAGAATTAAAAGAGCAGACGTTTCGGAAATTTTAAATTCTTGACCGTTTTTGACGATTAAAAACGTCATTGGTTTTTTTCACCTCATATTAATATTAGGTAATTTGTTTTCCAATGGAATTTTATGGAAATCGATTTTGGTTAAAAGAAGAAAAGATTTATTCCTTTTTCTTGTAAGGTACGTGTAAATTTAATGTTAAGATTCTTTTTTTTTTCAATTTATTCTTCATTCTTATTAAATTAATTCAGGATTTCGAGTTAGTTTTCGAGCTAAGAATAAATAATCGTTTGATAATCTGATTTTCTTAAAAATATTGATTTTTTTCCTTTTATTTTCTTGAAATTACCTAAAACGGTGTTAACACAAGCAGCATTTTTTAAAGATATTTCTACAAATTGAATCAATGTGTTTTTTTGGTATTTCTGTTCGAATGAATCTTTTAACGCATCTTTTGAATTGCGTTAAAGAAGTGCATTTTTCATTTGTTCCCTGTTGACAGACTAGGATGACCTGCACTTCTGTTTTCGAATCAGGTTTATTATTTAAAGATGAAAATAAAAGAAAAAAATAACGTAACATTAATCTCGGCTAATTTTAGAGAGAATCCTTTGAAACAATACCCTTATCACAAAAAGATGAAAGATTTCAAAAATATGTTACGATCTGAATGACTACTTAAAAAATATAACTAAAAATAATACTTTTGAAATTAATTACAAAAAGAACAATACCAAATGAATTAAGAGAAATAAGTAAGAACTTACAAAAAATTGTTTTTTAATAATGCTTTATATATTTTCAAATGATGACTAATGATACTCTTTTTTTCTTACAAATAAAATATTAATTAATTGAGATCTACTTCGTTCCATTAGACAGACTTTTGTTTTTGAAGTGTTGTTTTCTTTGGAATATCTAAACCAGCGATCAACCTGCGGCCCACATGCGGACGTTTATGAGTGGCCGGTTCATGACCCATTGCTGTCAGAAATTTAATTATGTGAAAAAAAAGTATTAAAAATGTAACACAACCTGTCTGGAACATTGTTTTTTATGACATTCCTGTTTATTGATATGTTTATATACTTTTATCTATATAAAGCTTTCTCTCATTATGTTTAGTGGCCGCGGTAGCCTAGTGGTTAAGGTAACGGACTCGGGGCTGGCGTGTCCTGAGTTCGAGACCAGTACGCCGTGTTGGTACGTTAAATCTGGCGAGAGCTGAAACGTCGTACCGTTGGTGGGGTGTGGAAGTTAGGAGAGGGAAGGGCCAGCTCACAAGGTGTCATCCTCGTCACCTCACCATGGTTCAAAATGACGAGGTCCGTCGCCAAAAGCCCTCGTGTAGCTGAACAGTGCGACGTTAATATTCACTCATTATGTGTTTATCAAGTAACCTTTTTTATTTCCCATTCTTTAACTTTTTTTTTGCATAAGAATGTGCCCAGCCTTCTTGCAATATGGTTCAAACTTTTCTCCTTTGACGTCAGATCCATCAATGCTATTTTCTGCTAAAAATTCAAAGGATTTTGAGTCGCAATTATTCAGTAAGGAAACAAATCTCATTTGGTATTCATGAGTTGATTGTCTCCAGATCATTAGGGCAGTGCGTATCTCCATGGTTCCAGATGTTCCATTAAAATTCTTGTCATGTACATCAAAATGTCCTTTTTCCATTCATGATATTCCCATAAATCCCACACGCAGTTCTGATAGTACTTTAACATTACTTCGCTTAAAGTGAAATATAAGTTCACTAAGGAGAGATTTCAGTAGCTCTATATAATTCTAAGATATATGTGTATGATCCTGCTTTGTCAGAGCCAATATACGAGACCTAATGATTTCTATACTTTTTAGAGGAATGTCGAATTTGTGTGAGTTTCTCTTGCTGCTTGTCAGGGCCTTTCAAACATTTTCCCTTTGCCTTCTTTTTTTATCAATAAGTTATGTATGTTTAAGTAAATATTTTTATCCATTGTCGGAATTTTTAGCAATAAAGATAATTTCTCAAGCATCATAGCTTCTTTTTATTGAAAATAAGGCGCTAACCAGCTTGCTATTTATATCACAAGCGAGCTTTTTCCCTCCTTTTAAAAATTTGAGTAAACATTTTCATAACTTTGATTATAGGGCTTGCATAAATGTTCCATCTTTAAAGAGTACCTCCATGGCATAGTGTGTTCTTTGATAGCAACACAGTGCAAACAGCTTTTACAAGGAACTTTCTACAATAATTCAGAAAATATAGCTTGAGTTTTAAAATGTGATTTGTTTGGGGTTGGAAAAATGTCACACAATGGGACATGATTGACCTTGTTGTAGGATCTCAATATTGTGCTGTTCTTCATCAAAAGTTGGTCAAGTGTCAGATGATTTATGCCATAGCGTATATTTTCAAATAATATCTTTCTACTTTTTGCATGACGACCTTTATAGTTTTTCTATATCTGACTGTTATAAGAATCGTATTTATTGTTCTTATTAACAAATAAAACATAAAATGATCTTTAGTTCTGAAAAGAACTATTCGTTTTAGCATAATCTATAAAAAGTTTAAATAATATGAAACAAAAATGCACATGCAAGTCTGAACGAATTCAGCTCAGTTTAATGTTAGACCCTTGAAATATTGTAGAACTAGACAAAGCATTTTGCTCCAAATGAACTTGGAGATGGAAAGTTTCTCTCAGAATGTGTGGAACGATATCGAACATTTTTTGGATGCGTTCTTTGACTTGCATCGCGTGTACAATTGAAGAGTAGGACCCATCGCTTTGTTGTGAAATAAGTTCTCTCTTTGTACTTGAAGAAGTTGGCAGGAAATGTGTGCTACTTTCCCAAACACAGCGGAGAGAGAATGCTTACGAATGCCATTCTGTAAAACAGCACGAGGGTTATTGACGACGAACCTCGTCATTCTGATCCACGGTCAAGTGAGCTAGTACCCACCTCTCCAAAATACCACACCACGCGCGGGATTAGAGCCGTGACAGATTTAACGTACATCGGTTCCTCTACACTCAACGGCACTCAGACTTGAACTCATGCAATGCCGATCACGAGCTCCTAACACACTCGGAGGAAAATAAGTTAAATAAAAATCTAGTTAAAATAAAAAATAAATCATAGAATGCTTACAATTTAGAGAGATGGTATCTTGAAACTTCTATCAATCTGCGACATAACCATCTGTCGATAGCTATGACGTGGGGGTTCCGCGTAAGTTAGAGGTGTGGGATTATCGGAAGGATGAGACATTCTATAATTCTTAATACAACCTTTATTAAGAATTTATCTTAAATTACTTATATAACGAACAAACTCATATTAAGTGAGAATAAACCAAAGTATGCCGATTTATTTGTCAGATCGCACAACTATAGGTCACTTATCAAAATATAACTAATTATCTACCTAATCTCGCTTCAATATTAAACTATCGTTCAGAATATAATCCTCCTACCTTGGTTGAAGACTCAACAATACTGATACTTGCAGGTAGACTGATGTACTCGTGTGCAATTGTTCCTCCTTGTAATTATTAGCGAGGGTGGGCGTCTCCTTGATTCTTGAGTAGGCCGTCTAAACACAATTCCAACTGTTCCACACTAAGCTTCCTCTAAGATTGCCATTTTTTCTCACTAAACTTTCTATCCTTTTAAAGGATATCTTATTTGCATTGTTGCTTCGTTTTTCCTCTTGGAATTGGGTTGGAAAAGTTTTGCCATTAATCGTGGCCGTCAAAGAACGTAGGAGTTATGTTAGAAGAAGAACGCGAGAGATGTCACAAATCTATTGTTCGCCGCTTGAGTGTTTCAGTTACCACACACACAAAAGGAATTTTATATCCTGCTCTTTGTTTATTCTTCATTTATTGCTTTTATACCGTCTTTTGATGTAGTGTTGGAGATCTTCCACTGAATTCCAAGGGATAATATTTTAAGAATCTGGAAGAGCTTTAGCTAATTGAATAACTTCTTTATTAATCTCGATTTATTTGTGTGCAGGTATCCAAATGAATGTTATTGATTAAACAGTTTTGAGAAATTCTTTTAGAGTGAAAACTGCTATATTCTATTTTTTATGGATAGTTTGGAATCCAGAACGGATCCACTATCAGTTAAAAAGAAATATTTTTATGCTTCCGAAACCCAATACTTAAAAGCAGTCCATATATATATGGCAATAGCTTCGGATGAAAAAAATTGATTAAAATTCTCTCTCTAAAAACTTGATCCACTTGTCTAGGGAGAAAAAGTTCTATTGACGTCGGTCTGGTGGCTCTTTAGAATTACAGACAACTAATGAAGGAAAAGCACATAATATTGATTTTAGCAATTAAAACTTGAATGGAATTAAAACTTTTTGCTACCAAACTGTACCTCATAAATTAATATTTTAAGAAATTATAATAAGTGAGATTTTGTCAAAAGAAAAAATAAACAACATGACAACTTTTTAAGAAAGTAGAATGTAAGCTCAGTGGTATGATCATGGATGAAAGGAATTCGCAACTACCCCATAACTTAATAAAAGCGCTAAAAACCAATTTTTTTGTGTATGTTTTTGATAGAGAGCTTAATGTTGTTGTTACTAATGCCACACTAGTCTGACGATGTCAGGTAGAGGCCCACGGAATTCATCGCGGCAAAGGGCTGAATGCACGCCTGTCATTAGCCGTAGCATTGAGCACCATACAGGTGATAGTATAGTATGCGGTTAAAATAGTATAAAAATTGAAACCAAAAATTATTTCAATATTTTAATCAATTTTGCACTTTTTAAATTTTTTCTGTAGCCTTGGCCTTATGACACCTCCCCCTTCTATTAATCCTTTTGTTGCGGCCCGCGGGAAATATCTATCATGTGTATGTGGACCACTGAGAAAAGGGTTAAGTATATCCCTGATATAAACCATTTTGTTGAGGAAATAAAAGAAATAAAGCATTCATTCGAAATAATTCCCAATTATTGTAACCAGTCCTTCTTCAGAATATTTTATTTATTTTACGACTCGGATTCTGATGAAAGTGCTCTGTGTGTACAACTTACGAATGCCTTAATTTATTTTTCTAGATACGAATTTCATGTCTTATTTTTGAATAAAAGGGAGGGGGAGGAAGAAGAAAAAATATGAAAAGTTTATTAAATTTGCTTACATAAAACAAGAAAAATAAAAATAGCGACGTAAAACTGCTAATATTGACAATGGATCAAAATGAGAAGAAATTCTTAAAAACTGTAAAACAAATAGGGTAACATCATCGTCATAATTTTACATTTAGTGTTGTATTATTTTCTGAAATATTTTGTAACATAGGGGGTATTTCCAAACCAGAACGTTATTTTTTTAAACTGTAGAATTTTTTCATAAACATTTCCGTCGAGCATTTGAGCAAGTAAGAAAAATATTTCTTTTCTGCTTCTTTCTACGATGCACTAATTAAAGGGAAAAAATTAATTTAATAAATTTATAAATGAATATGTATTAAAAATCACATTAATAATGTATTCTCTTGAGAGGATTTTGCATATTTGAACGTCCAATTCGCTTTGAAGTCAAACAGAAAGGAAAGAAAGAATTCAGTGACAATTCAGCCCATCTGATTCTGTAATTTAAAGAACAAATCAATGGCTGAAATTCTTAGAAAGATATTATTCCCAGTTTCCCTTATATACGATGACTTCACTCCAGAATACCTGTCCATATATTTTGAAGAAAATATCAAACGAAAAATGAAGTTGAATTTTTCTTATGGTGCGTAGAACATTTGGATGAAGTATTAAATAAAGTTCTGTTTCATTTCGTTTGCATGTTTCTTGAGAAAGAACAATTCCAGATTAACTTTTGTGAGGCTGAATAGTTCTGGAAATTTTATTATGTGGCATTTCGTACAAGAATAAATAAAATTATTATATATTTGATGATCACGTTTATATTCTTAAAATTTATGTTTTCGTTCTCACATAAATTCAAATGAGGTATCCATTTGTTGTAATGATTCCATTTGCTACCATTTCTCATGATTACAATTCATTTAACTCTTGTGCAAGAACTAAATGTGAGTCAGGAATAACTAGTGTTCTTAGCGAATATTGTTGCATTAAATTTGAGACCCGTATCATTTGTATGTCTTTAATTAGAACCACATAAAGAAAAATATCCCAGTTTTAAGATTTTAAACTGAACTGTCTATTCACAAGAGAAACATTTCCAACAAATTTCTTCTTTCGTGTAATACTAAATAACTTCAATTAATATTTTTTAATGTGTTCATACATTAGTAATACAATGGCACCGTTTCCATACAGGTTTTTATTAAGTTCATTTCAATGCTTAATGGTCATATAAAAACATGAGTTCGAATTAAGCAATCGATTTGTGGAAAATCATCAAAACTATTGATTTTTTTTAAATAAAAAAGGTCTTTACTTCGTCTAATAAACTGAGAAATGCATTCAGAACTTGACCGCATCTGAGCTATCAAACAGTGTAGTATGTTGAAATTCCAGAATATTGTCACTCGATTTCTTCTAATGATTTTGGAAATTCTTGTTTATTGAAATATCTCGCGCTTATAGAGTGGATTACTTTTATTACTGTAAAATATTTTAAAACCTTATTTCTAACATATAACTTGCTAATGTATTGTATTCAAACTCAAACTCAGTGGCGCAACAGCCCATGAGGGCCAGGGCCTACTGTGCTCATCCCAGTATACTTGACCATTGGGCGCTGAGGTGCATGAGCAGGTGTCCCGATCAGGTGGTCAGTCTGAAGCTAGACTCCCAGTATTTAAGTCTCCAAGCAAGCTTGATACTCATTTATCCACCTGCTGCAGTAGGGATGAAAGGCTGAGTCGACCTTGCCCAGCCCGAGAATAGTGTATTACATTACACAACAAAATTCTATCGCTGAATAACAGATCCTTTGTTTGAGCTCCTGAATATAATCAATGTTTTTCCTATTTTGTTGGGTGCACCGTAAATTTTTTTAATGAACGTTTCAAATCAAATTAATCTTTTGACATTGTATGCGTGAAAATCATTCCTACTATTTTGCTTACCTGTTAAATATTAATTCATTACATGCTGTTTCATAAAACATGAATATTGAAAAGGTTATTTTAACATTTCGGATTGATATCTTGAATACTAAATATTATATCAAGCGAAATGTGCTGGATTAGATAGAAAGTAATTTATAAGATGGTTCGCTAAAAAACTCTGAATACTTAATTTACGAGTTAGTTCCAAAAAACATTCATTACTAGACATAAAAACAGAATTTAAATATGTGCATGTATATTATTCGACATTTTATTAAAGTCGTTCAATTTTACTAGTTTTTTGAAAATTTGTGTTTGAATACTATCAGAGTTGGGTTGTGCTAAGTGTGACCACAGTTCTTTCTATCATAGCATATTTTCTGTTCACATAAAAGGCAGATAACAATAAGTAAATAAAATATACTGCAATGAAGTATTTTTCTTAAAAACAAAATATTTTTCTTTCGATTTGCGTATGTTGAAGAAATCAGGTCAAGAAATAACTTGTGTAAGAGATTTCTTGATATTTATTATTATTCAATTTATCCAGACCACAAACAGTTTTCATGCCGAATGGTATCGTATGAAGTCAAGATTGTTAACTACCGTTTTTCCATGTTTTCTTTTCAACCGCTGGTTAGGCCACAGATCCCTTTTGTTTTACTTATGTATATTTTTTAACGCAAAAAAAAAAAACACTGGCAGTTTAATGGAATAATATTTGAATAAAAATTTCATGGAGAAGTGTGTGTTCTTTAATAAATAAAATAATACTTTTCATCATAAAAATTCTAAAATAAAAATACTTTTGAATTATATATACAGTGGGCCACAAAAGTGTTCATACACTTGCATTTTCTTATAAAACTTAATGTTTTCGACTAATAAAAATTAATATATTGTAGCCACTTTTATTGGCGTAATTTTTTAGTACCTTTTTGATAATTAATTTTTTAAAAATAGTATAACTATTTTTTTAAAAAATTAATTATCAAAAAGGTACTAAATAAATTACGCCACAAAAGTCTTCGTACACTTAACAAAAATCTCAACTAAGCTTTAAATATTGTATTTCTTTCTTAATTTAGTACTTAGTAGGATATCTTTTAGTGTCCACAACAGCTTTTAAGCGTCTTGGTATAGATTTAATTAGGTTTTTGTAATTTCTGCATCGATTTTCTACAATTCTTCTGTGATTATTGTTTTTATTTAACATTTTGTGTTTATTTGTCACGTTTTCTTTTTTTTACATCAGAATCGCACTAAATATGTTCTACTAGGCTAAATAAAGTGATTGAGGAGGTTTTTTCATAATTTGGGGACAGTTATAGAGACACCAGTGGCGTACAATGAGAGCAGTGCACTTGGCGTCATTACCCTGTTAAAAAATTAAGTAATCTCTAATATCCAAATTTCGGGTGGATAATTTAAAATTTCTCTTTAAAATAATTAAATAGAGCTCATGATTCATAATACCATGCAAAAATACCAAATTACCTAATTCTGAGGCCAATTTACACCCCCACGCCAGAACACCTTCACTTCCATGCTGAAGCATGGAAATGAAGGAGTTCTTGTTCCACATAAATTCATGGGATTAAACTCCTTATTTTTTTTTATTTACAAGCTATTATAGGCCCATCGGAACCAAAAATGTTTAATCGTCTCCCATCCTAATCAATTCGCTGTCAATTTTGAATTTTCTGAAACTTAATTCAAGAATCTAGTTGGATCAATAAAACATGGAGATAGAAGCGTTCTTGCGTGGGGGTGTAAATCGGCCACAGAATTAGGTAATTTGATATTTTTTGTTGATATTGTGAATCATGAGTTCTTATTTAATACTTTAAAGAGAAATTTTAAATTATCCGCCCAAAATTTGGATATTGGAAACGATTTCATTTTTTAACAGGATAATGACGCCAAGCACACTGCTCTCAATGTACGCCACTGGTATCTCTATAACTATCCCCAAATTATGAAAACACCCCTCAATCACTTTATTTATCCCAGTAGAACATATTTAGTGAGATTCTGATAAAAAAAGAAAACGTGACAAATAAACACAAAATGTAAAGTATAAACAATAGTCACAGAAGAATTATGGAAAATCGATGCAGAAATTATACAAAAAACTGATTAAATCTATACCAAGACGCTTAAAAGCTGTTGTGGACACTAAAAGATATCCTACTAAGTACTAAAGAAAGAAATTCAATATTTAAAGCTTAGTTGAGATTTTTGTTAAGTGTACGAAGACTTTTGTAGCGTAATTTTTTAGTACCTTTTTGATAATTAATTTTTTAAAAAAATAGTTATACTATTTTTAAAAAAATAATTATGTTATTCCATTAAGAACAAGTTGCAGATATCATAAAAAAATTACAATTACAATATATTAATTTTTATTAGTCGAAAACATTAAATTTTTTAAGAAATTGCAAGTGTACGAACATTTTTGTGGCTCACTGTATATATACTACATGTGTATGTGAAATTTTAAACGCTTCGTTCTGCTAAGACTTTTGACTTAATCAGGTCGTGAATACACAGAGTTGCTTTTTTTTAAAACTGTTTTTAAAGAATTTTCCAGTTTTTATTTTGGAACTGACTGATTGATAATGAAAATTTCCTATGGTCCACTTGAATAGCCGCCGAAATAATTCGTTTTTCGAATTATATCCCTGACTATTTCGGAAATTTCATTCTTGCGCGATTTGAATTTTCTAAAAGGTAAAAGAAATGCGTTTCATTGCTATTGAATATTAATCTGAATAATATGTCGACCACAAATGTTTATTTAAAAAAAGTGCAGACGATTTTGAAAGTTTGGATACTCGTTCATATTTTAAAGACAGACGACGATTAACAACATCGATTCGTTTCAGCGCATAATATTATTTTTATCCTTCAAAACTGAATTGAGTGAAACAACACCAACAAAAAAGAGAATCAAATTAAATTTGAATTATTTTTTGTAGTTTAATATTTCCTGTAATGTTCATTTCATTCTCTGCTCAAAATTGAGTTTATTTCGTTTACACCGCATTATTATGGAAGCAAATCATTTTCAAATTCTTGTCGTTTTGTAACAGAATTTAATCTTTCTGAATGATTCATTTATGTTTCGAAAAAAATACTTCTTCGAGATCGTATTATCTTTATCATTTGATTTTTTAAGTGATACTCCAGCACAGAAATCTTTTCTCGTATTTTGATGCGACTATATGAATTGCAGGTAAGAAATCAAGTTTTTAATTTTCATATAAATACTTTTGTATAAATATTTTTTTGACATTAATACATGAGTGAGGTTTTTTTCTCTGGGATATTACTGATTCTAATAAAATAGAAAAATTGTAATCGGTCTGTTTTATTTGTAATTTTCGTGTGAAATTGTTTGCAGCAATTTCATCTTGTAAAATTCCAATCTCCTTTCATTTTATTCTATCCTCCAGTATCATAAAAAAAAAAAAATTTTTTAAACAGACTCTGCATTTAAGCTAATATTTCATTTTCAAATATCCATTTCGATTACGATTTTTCTAAAACAAACCGATAAAGTTACATTTATTTCCCTTTACGTATAATTTAAAAAACCCGATTCTGCTATGAAATTTTTTTAAAGTCCTAAAAAATTGTCAATTTACTCGTACTTGTTGCTTCTCGTTTTACTTGTAGAAAAAGTTACATAAGTTTTGACAATAAGTGTATTATTCGGTAGCTGTTAATGTACTAGTATGATTTTTTGTATCGGTTTTTTTCACATATTTCCAGATTATATTATGTGGAATAAATACTTAAGAAATGACGAGGGAAAAAGAAAACTTCCAACGTTTATGTAGTTAAAATTTACTTTGAGCCAACTTGGAAAAAGAAAAACTCCCGATTTCAATTTAAAAATATATATTACAACTGTGGTAGATATTTTTTGCATCACCACTCGAAATATTTCGAAGTTATTCCTATGCACGCAATTGCACCCATTTCCATTTTTCGCTGCTTAATTAAAACTACAGTGACGCGCTCAACACGAAACTATGGGAACTGAAATATTTTTTCGTGCTAAAGGTAAATGCAAAATGAAGCATATATTCAACAAAATAAAGATTATGTGAGTAAATTTTATTTACATAGATACGTACGTAAATAAAATTTATTTGTACTTAATAAAAAGCAATGAAATAAAAACATTCACAAACAAATTTAATGCAAAGTGTTTTGAAAAACAAAACATTTATTGAGTTTTTCGAAAATAATCTGATATTTTCCTTTGCATTGATTTTTTAGTATTAAATTGTCAACAAATTGGATGATGTCGACCATTTTGTTATTCATTTCACTATTGCCGTGTGCGTCTAAATAACTGCGCATACTTTTGATGACGTTCTGCGTTTCGGATGACGTGGGAACGGGAGCTACATTATTCATTTCATTTTCGTCGTCGGAATCTGCATCAATGATATTTTTTGAGATTTGAACAAACTCCAAAATGTCTTTGTCTGCACACAGCATCATCTATTGCAACCAATTCTTTCGATACACAGTAGGACAACCAATTCTTTCGATACATGCCAATAATACAGAAAATTCTCAAACTTCAGCTGGTGTTTCCCGTGTTTTGTTCATTCCCAGAAGGGAAATCTTTGCGTGCCAAGAGAAAACAAATGCATGTGAAAATACAAAGCAGTTTGTGGGGACCGTTTTATTATTTTGTTTTATAATATTTCACCTTAAGCGTGTTCCCGTTAAACGTACTTCACTTTATTTCATATGTACATCCGTTTATTCCAAAGAAAAGGAAGTACTTTTTTATTTCTATAATTCCTCAAACAGAGGAAGTTTTAAGATTTATTAACCTCAAACAATCCTCTGAGCATACGTATAAGAAATGGAAAGCAAGATAAGTGTTGTTGCGTTAACTTCACAGAAAGGGACGTTTTAACTGCGAATTGCAAAATGATTTACTACCTCCAAATTATGCAAATATGCTGCAGGAAATACGATGCTAAATATTACAGATATTCCTTCTTCGCAGCGGAATGCTTATTCTCACCGGGATTTTAATTTTCAACTGTGTTGTTTCTATTGTCACCACTGGCAAAACAGAAAATATTAGGGGCCCCCTGCAAAGTCAGGTTTTGGACTCTAAGCTGGAACTTACACGGGATTGCAAAACTGTAACCTTTCCCCCTCTACGATGCGGGATGTACGTTACGCCACTGATTGCCACCTGTCTGAAGGTGGCAGGTCGAGGTCATAGTGGCAAGGAATTAGCAATTTACACCTGTCGTTAGCCATAGCTTTGAGCATCATGCAGGTGACAGTAAGATTTGGCTGGGTCCCTCCCTCTATTTTGAGGGACAAAGCCATGGGGGTATCAAGAACCTCCCACTTTTCTTCCCCTTCCACCAACCTCACGAGAGGACTTGCGGCTCGATTGCTATTTTGTGTACCCCAATGCCGCAATCCAGGCCCAATGACACAGCAGTCAGCGTCACTAATCCATATACCAGATGGATGCCATTTTCAACTGTATAAACGTCAATCTTAAAATTCAAGCTTCATTTTACTTTAGAATCACGTTTAAAAGAAGAATTAAAATAAAGATTATTCATACTTTTTTCCCTAAGGAATACGATTATTTTCTCTGCTTTAGGTAAAAGCTAGTTATCAATACAGCTATGCAATTCTTCCGAAAGTTGAAAACCAATTGTCGAAGAATTTCGTATGGTAGAAAACTCCATAGTAAATAATTCAGTTAGAATCTATTTACACGACTTCATCTAGTATTTGCAGATAAAATCAATAGGTTTTTGGATACCGCGTCTTTCTCCTAACATCTCCCCTTTCCGCTGTATTTCTTTTTGTTTACCCTCAAAAATCCTGTCGTGAATCGACTTACAAATGCAGTCAAGAGGCTTGGTGTTTACTTGACTATTGGGCTGTCGTTCAAATGAAAGGGCATTTGCTAAAGCAATTTATGCGTTCTGTAATGTCAAGTGTTTCTTCAATGTTTTACAAGGCACTTTGGTCATTAGAAAGAATTTATTTCCATGTGTACAAAGAAGCCATGGTACGAGGATCGCAAGCGTTACAACATAGTTTATATAATGCATCACATCGAAGCACTTGCTGCAGACTTAATGGTAAAAAGAAGCTTTTAAATGTGCTAAATCAGGATAAATCGTCGTTGCAGTTACTTAATGAAAGATGGAATTCTGCCTTTCATATAAATGCGCTCTAAACACATAGTACTTATTCGGAATCACTGAATCAAACAGTACATAACTAGATATATTACAATACAGTTTGCTATGCTCGAGCATTTAAATTAATTCTAGACAGAGAATGATGAATTGAAGTTTGTGTGAATAATCTCTGAGCACATGAAGAATGTAAAACAAATGGATTGTAAGTTATTATGAGTTTTTAAACTTGTACCACCAGAGAAATTTTAGAGTTCTCTGTACGGCTAGGTACATTTACAATTTATTCTTTCAGGGAATATTTGTTGGTGAATTCTTGTTGCATATTATGGCTTTAAAATAATTAAACATTTAAAATTGTATTCAGATAATTGATTTAATATGAGATGGATGAGAAATTGGTCCTCACATATGTTTAGAGTATATTAAATTTTGTCTGAAGTAAAAATTGTTCATTTGTACATTGTTAGATTTTTTCATTAAACTGAGAAACTTGAGTTAATAAATTGGTAAGAGCATTTAATATAAAATATTTTTTAAAACTTTTCTTGATAACTTAATCTAGCCATCATTGCTTACAAAATCGAATGTGAGAAATAAATTATGTGAATTCTAAATAAAATACAGATTATTACTCTCCTCCCCCCTTATTTAAAAGCTTTACTACGTGAAATTGATTTTGAAAAATATACAAAATATAGATTACAAACCTTTCGGTGATTTTCATTAATATCAAAATTAAGATTAACATTTAGGATGCTCAAATCGGGTTGCCGTGCATTTCAGTCGAGCATAATTAGCTTTTAAGTATTTCACTTTTATGTCAAATACAATTCTGTACAGTTATTATTATTTTATATATATATATATATATATATATATTATTTTGCATTCATTTGCTGAATGTTGGTTGAAATTAAATAATTTGTAATCTGGCGTAGCTAGTTCTGAGTGGGCCTGTATCAAAATGCCTTCGGGGCCCTTTTGTAGATATGGGAGCCCTGTTAGTGAGACATGTTAAGACCCTTGTTGCTTCCCTGATTGTTTCTACCAGCCCCCCCCCGGAAA
>BMAV01013202.1:0-14037 GCA_019973955.1 Trichonephila inaurata madagascariensis
TTTTTCGCCTTTAAAAAGAAAACGTAAAATGTACCAAATTTTCTCTTTGTTCATTTCCATTTTCAACACCCTGTAACTCACAACAGAATGGACCAAACAAAAAGCAGCAAAAGAATTTTTTTAGTGTGAAATGTCACCTTGACAATGAGAATAAATTTGAAATTGTTTGATCCATACTTCACGAGATATCGACACTACAGTCATCTACCGAAAAAAAATAATGGATTTCTTTTTCCCCTACCCAACATAAATCAATATTTTGTGAAACCTTTTTTAGAGAGGCACAGTTAGAATATATATTTTAACTAAATAAAAATACTTTAAAAGTCAAACTTCTTGTAAATAGATCTTTGAAAAAAGAACCTATCTCTAAAGTATTTCTGTGTGTTTTCTTCTTTTAGATTTACTTATACTGTTTAAAAATTATTAGTATACCTGAGCAAAATAAAAACGATCTTATTGATTTTGGTGAACTATAAAAGATAACTCTGTATATATATAACTCTGTACTCCTTATGTATAAAATATATATACATATACAGTCAGACCCCAATTAAACGAGCCCCCATTTAAAAATTTCGGGATTTAACGAATTGTTCTCTTTTCCTGAAGAAGGTAAAAAACCCCTATTTAATGAATAATAAACCCCGAAATTAAGGAATCATTTCAACATTCGAAATTTTTTTTCATTAGTTTGTGTTAGAAGAAATTGAATTTTTTTTCAATAAACTTTCTTTTTGTCTTGTGTAGAAAAAAGATTTTTCTTGTCTGTTGCCAATTTCGACGGTAAAGGGCGCAGAGCATTATTAGACATTACAGGTGCAGATGTAACCTATCGTGTGAGTTTTGAATAGGACAGAAGACTACTTTCTTATCTCTTCCAACTCCACTATGCAGAGGATGTTTTAAGATAGTAACGATTATATTGCATTGGATGACGGACTGCCTATTGGTGCAACTGAAATTCAGGAAATGGTTGATTGGTCGGAGCCAATGAAGAGCGATTTTGGTGCAGAAACTCTTATCAAAATTTCCTGTTAACTGGTGCGCAATAATTCATTTGTACTATTTTTAGCTGTTGAATAAAAAGTGTGTGTATTTCTTAACTTGATTTTTTTTTGTGGTTGCTTTTTTATAAACAAGAAAAATTTGCAAAAAAATTTTTTTTGTTCGGATCCCGAAATAACGAATAATTCCTTTAACGAACAAAATGTTCGGGCCGGAAGAATTCTTTAAATCGGAGTCCGACTGTATATATATAACATGACTTAGAGTACTTCTTACAGGCATGTTTGTGAATAGCTGGGATTAATTAACAACGTAGCCGTTGATCATAATTAGTTTACTGTAATGCGTCAACAAATTATTCTGTACTTCATATAGCTGAGGTTAATGGGTTTGATTCATGAAGTCACATGGTAAAAACAAACACGTGTTTTCCATTGAATTCAAAACAAACATTAAACTAATTGTACTTTTCTATTTGAAAAACTCAGATAAAATTTAAAATTTCATATTTGGGAAAAAGATTTTTTAAATTTTGGGGGAAAAATTTTGAAAGTTTTTTTTAAATTTTAAAAAAGGTATTGTATCATATTTTAAATAAATTTTTGATACATAGTTTTTTTAAAGAAAGTTTCTGCAAAGAGCAAATTTTTGGCCACCGGAGCCGTGAACTGATTAGTTGGAAACACGTTTTTACGTGTGACTATGCGTCATTTTTTTTGAATTGATTGGCTAAATCCGTGGTTTTTACTATCATGTGATTTGACGTCACATTTTCCTCATTGTTGGAGCATTAGCTAATCGGGTTTTCCTTTTTTTGAAGGTAAAAAGATGCATGACATTGAATTACTTGTCCATGTTTATAAAAGTTAAATGGTTTAGAAAGAACTTAAAAGTTAATACTATATTATTTACCTAAAGTTCCCTCGGCCAATGAGAGCCTCGGGAGGATAAACTGCCCGACCAGTGGGGTAGCAGCTATTCGTGGCATAGTGTGAGTGGAAAACACTTGTGATGTTCTTTCCCCCCACGGGGGGAGGGCGCGTGATTGGGTTTGGGTTTTTGGGTGGCTTCGACCCAAGGGCCGTCGCCGTGTCGGGGGAGAGTCGAAACGGTCACGAGTTCTGACTATGATCTTTTCACGCCACAATGAACCTACTGATTTAAATTTTGGGGGGATCAAGACCACAGTAGCCTAGTGGTCATGGCAATGAACTTGTGGACGGCATTTATGAGCTCGAGCCCTAATGACACTGAAGACCTGTCGTGTAGAGGGGCTGATACACGTTAAATCTGTCATTCTCCAAACTTCTCACGTTGGCGTGGTGTGGAAAACTTTGCTCGGTGTCATCCTCGTTTTTGACTGTGTTTTTATGAAGTCCTCGCCAACAGTCCTCAATTTTCTTTGGTGATTGAACCCCACCAGAAAGATCAGTCATAATTAAAAAAAATAGACAATTCGAATTGAAAAATATATACAGTCTCGCACTTTTGTTCTGAAGCCCGGTGTCTAATTGGTTGTGTATCGCGTTTCCACGCCACTGGTCCGGGGTACAAATCCCGGGCAAAGGGGCTCAACCTTTTTCCCTTCAGTGGGTTGTAAATTCCAAGCTTACTTGGGGAACTGGGCACAGGGGGCTTGGGGTGGATGAAGGGTTTTACCGAATTATCTGCACATGCACCCCAGAGCCTAAGATAACGTAATCTGAGATAGGGACAGTAGGCCTTGCCCTCATGGGCAGTTGTGCCACTGAGTTCAGTTCAGTACTTTTGTTTTAGAGTATTCGTTACTTTTCTTTTCTTTTTAAACTTCTCCTGCGCATTTGTGCATTGTACACTTTTTTATTCGCATTCTTTTTTCTTGTTAAAAAAATCAATTTATCAAAAAGTGGGGCCCGCGTTTTTTTTTAACATGTCCTTTTACTTTTGGGGAAAAAGTATGGCAACTGTTTTCCAACCAACCCAAAAGTAAAGCGAGAAGGAAAGATGGGGCTTTTAAAAAAAAAGGTTTAAAGTGCTTGGCATTTGGGGAATGTTATGTTGTGCGTGTGGCAAGTGTGAAGAGTGTTTCGCGAAAGTTAGGTGACAGTCAAGAGGTTACTTGGTACAAAAGCCCTTAGTCAAGGTGGGTACCATTGCACGCCAGTGAACCGCTACTTTAACGGATCAGATAGTACTTAGTGGGACATTAAAAGGGAGGGTACCCTTTAAATATTCGGTCTGTGATCGCATTGGAATTGAGCTTTGGCGAGTTAGTTTTTTAGTGGTCGGGTTACATTTTTTGGATTATATATTGCGGGTTTAGCCACCGTAGATTCTCTCACATATCATATTTTTATCTTTTTTTTATTGGGAAAAGTTAAGATCTTAAAAAAAGTCATATTAAAGATAAAGGGGGTTTTCTAGTTCTTCATTTATTCCTACACCCTTGGCTCACGCTGATAATCTAAAAAGAAAGGGGCACCCAGGGGGGGCGCTTTTTTAAAAAGAAAAATAAACGTTTACTTAAAAAAACACACGCATAACCGTGATCTTATTGTATATAATAGTTATATCGTAGGAAGGCTGTTATTTTGTTCTGTAGCAACATACATAATACATTTTTAAATTTGAATAAATAATCTTTTTATGTTTTATTTGTATGTATACTTCAGCATAAAAGAATCTGGGTGCGACAAATCTGGTTTGTTTTTGCATAATTATGCATCATTGTTTCGATGATCGATAAGATATTTCGAACCATGTAGAATAATAAAAAGCTATAAAAAATTATAGGCTTATTTTAAAAATAGTTTCATTTAAATAGTTTTCAACACACTTTTGTAATTTACTGAAACATTTGTTGCAACTCTTTTTCATTGAGCTTAATGGCACTCTGATCAGAAGGATTAAATCTATGCTATTTTTACAATTCACCCTCATTAGAATCTTTAAGATATGTATAATACATTAAAAACGTTCTGACCAAACAAGCTACTAAATAGTAAAGTTATTTATTGTAATATGTAATTATATCACTAACATTACTTCGAATAAGGAGCGCTGATTTAATGCAGTTTGTTTGATGCTCAACCAAGGTATATATAAATGTGAGTGCAGATACATTCTTATTACAAAAAATAAGTAATGTAATTCCTGTCTAGAGCTAGGTTTTCTTATTCTTAAAAAGCTAAAAACTTTGTTTACCGCCTTGTGGTCTCCATCTTCCTTTTTATAAAAATTCGTTTCAATGTCTAGACCTGTAAGTAAAGCTGGAATTGTAATTTTACTTTTCTCCTTTGTCTATGAAGAAGTTGGGAGTTATTTGTTAAAAAAATGAGACGTAAAAGGAATCGCTTTTGTAATGCTTAAGAAAAGCAGACAAGTTTTGTCGTCTAGTTTTGAAATATATATATATATATATATTAAATTTTATTATTTTTTTTAAAAATTTTTTTATGGGATTTGTTTTGTTGGAAACGTCTCGTGAACCTCGATAACAAGAATTTTAAAACTTTCGTAAAATCCTAGTTTAGTTCACATCTTTGGTGACATATTAAAAAACAAGAAATATAAAAAAAAGTTTTAAATCGATTCCTACTCAGGTCAACCATAAAAAATTTCATTTTAGTTACTTTTTATTAAATAGTTACAATGAATATAAATTTGTATATACACATATGAGACAGAATTAAAATATTAAGTGGCAAAATAGAAAGTGACGTTCCTTGAAATTTCCCATTTTCCTTTCTATATAGGGTGTTGGTCTATTTTTTTTATTTGTTATTATTTATTCATTAATTAAATTTAATTATGCCAATAAAATAGTATAGTAAAAAAGAAATCATATTCTCAGAAGTTACTCCTTCCCAGTTGGGATTCGAACCCACGACATTCGGATTAGAAGTCCAACGCGCTATCCATTTCGCTACAGGGACACAACGAAGGATTTTCCTTTCTTTACATGCTTCAGAACTATTATTTTTAATTGTTACTATTTATTCATTTTTTAAATGAACTATTGGTCAGTTGCTTGTAAATTTCACGTAACCAGATATAGGTGATCGAAGTTCTTTTTGAAATTTCATACTTCATTAGGAATTGGTATCTATTTTAAGAAAATGCTTTCCCTATTTATTGGAATGCTGTATCCCTGCATATAATTTATCCGCTCTCAAAGAATCTGGTTCTTCTTGTCCGTCTACATAATCTGTCAAATTATTGATAATGCCACAGTCATTTCAAGTTTCATCTTCAATCAAGCGCGGGCTGTTGACGCGGTGAGAAAAAGCAACTGAACGTGCATTGTCAGGAGACTGTTTATAACAAATGAAGAGAGTATATATGTATACTGCAGTGGCGTAACGTACACCCTCGCAACCCTGGGACTCTAGGTGGCTCTAGCACGACTGACACTAAGTACGTATTTACCTAATTTATAAAATATTAAAACATGATTTTGCAGGGGCACTCCGTTACGCCACTGGTACATTGATAGAAAGCATTTAAGTGGCTCCAAAGCGGTTGAAATTCATATACCACATAAAAAAAGATCTCACAGAAAAATCGCACAAAAATAAAATCACACAAAAATAAAATCGGATAAAAAAGGACAGCACAAAAACAGGTTCTACTGTATATTCGTCCCCCCCTTTTTGCTTAACTTTTTGGGCACTAACGTTTTAAACTCATGTCAATGATTCATTGTCAAAAATTCACTTCATGCCAGAAATTAATCGCCAAGAATTTCTCGAATTGTGGCAATCTCGAAAATAGGTGCTTAGTTCTAGAAATCTCAATTTCTCGAAATAAGCAACTTTTGATGTCATCTTTAGGGCAAGATTTTTCGTCGGAAACACACACAAATAATCGCCATAAGCATAGAGTGAATAATTAAGTACCAGTTACTGATTTCAATTTGTTTAGTTATTAATCCAAGTTGTGTTCATTTTGCAGTATTTACTAATGGTATTCAAATCATTATTACAGACACAGAAAAGAGTTTGAAAAAAAATATGAATGTTCAAGCACAAGAAAAGAGAATACAGTAGGGCAAAATACTTGCTTTTGGGCAAATGCTTTAGACCTTGACTCAATTTAAAAACTACAATAAAAGTTCTGATGATAATGCAGATGCTAGTTAACTATTATTTTGTTTGAAAAAATTAAATGAAGCGTTTGGATAAATAGTCAGCGTGCACGAGCGCCGAAGGTCTAAAAAAGCCTACGCAAGGTCCATTAAGTATTTCAGATACATTCAACAATCGGAGGACAAATGTAACTTTGACACAACATGGTTCAAAGATTTCCTCAACTCTTTCGACTCGTTTAGTCGTCATTTAAAATGGAGTAGCTCGACAGTTGCTGCTCTATCTAAAATATAGGAATAACCTGAATGTAAAGTTTATAAGAAATATGAAAAATTATCCAAAAATATTTGATTTTTTCAATACTTGAAAGGAAAAAAAATGAAAAGGAGAAAACGGTATAGAAAGTTATTATTAATAAAGTTATATTTAAAATTAACTCTATGCAAATGTAAAAAAGATTCAATAATTGTAAAAATTGTGATCTTCAATGTGCGCAGGACATTGAATGGATGGAAAATTTTTAATAAGAGGAATTATAAAAATAATATACTATTAAAATTATAAAAAAAAAAAAGACAACAGAAAACATATTCAATAAAGAACAACAGAAAAATTAAAATGTTCAGTAAACGATAACGGCTGAAAAAAGTTTTGAAAAAAAAAAAAAATCAAAATGATGAAAAACTTAAAAGTTTCGCCCACGTGAATATTCAGTTGTTAAGATATTAATTATAATTCCTTTTTTTTTCTCTAGAAATTCATCCCCCCCTACGGTTTTTATTAGTAGTTTTTTTTCTTTAGTAGCAATTTCTGGAGGGGGAGGGTGAATTGTTTTTTGTCCACACAAAAGGTTATGCGTTGCTGAAGATAAAAAGTATCTGGATTTCTAATACTTTTGAATATTTTTGTTTCATATCGTTAAACCACGTTTGCTACAAAAAAATTCTGAAAATTGTCTCATTTTTGTGTTTTTTAGCTTGACTTACAGAAAAGATATTTCTTTGTCGAAAATGTTGAAATATATATTAGGAACACTGTAAAATAAATAAATAAATAAATAAATATCTTTTTTTAAGCAGATTTTTTTTTAAATGCCAGGAAATTTTGCTTTTCAATATTATTGGCGTTTTACTCTAAAATGATCAAAAATACAAACAAATAAATACAATTTTTAAAATCCCTGCATTTATGTTTTGCTAAAAAAACAGAAAAAAAAAAAAATAATAATAATAATTCAGCGTCAATATATTATTTCTGATTATCAACTGTCACAGCAGATCTTATAAATTAGTCATGTTATTAATAACCATATTATTTACATTATTATTTAGTGGCATCAAATAGTTTCCACATGTTCAAGAATTAATGGAATTATTTTTTTCTACTTTTTTTTATATTGAATTTGATTATGAAAATCAATACAAAGAGACAAAATCAATACATTTAGAAAATTTTCATTGAAAAAACTTAAACTACATTTTTTAATTAGAACATGATAAAAATTTAAAGAAAATGTTAAAACCGAATGAAAAAACGCGTTACGAATTTCCGTCGCTTCTGACAATTCGCACCTATCATTTTGTTCCGAGATTTATTCGACAGGTAGTTAGAACGCAGATAATTCGATAGATGGCGCTCTTTATAAACATTCATTTTCTGTATTCAAGAAAACTTTTTTCTTGGAATATATTGCTATTATATATATATAAATTTTAAACAACTTTAATTCAAAGAGAAACAAATAAAATGGCCCATTTAACGACATTAAATCTAAATGTAAGATTTACATTAAAGAAAATATAGTCGCGTTCTGCTCTAGGTGAACGAGGCTACATTTTTCGCTTCTAACTTCTTCGCTCGTACCTGTCCAATCTCTGCATTAATATTTTGAGTCGTGGTCGTTTCGTATGTGTATTTAAATATGGCTTCGCAACGGTGTCTTGTGCTTGTTGTGGCTCGTGGATTTATTATTTTATCGGTGTGATTTTGGATGTTTGTTTAAGAAAGATTAAAAAGGAACACCTTGATCTCTGTGGAATATTACGATCATTTAAAGTGAATTTATTAGCGTGTGATTCTCATGTGTTTTTATGTTTTGGTGGTGGATATCCAACCTTCTATCAGGTAAGTAAATAGCTTGCACAATTTCATCTTAGATACCAATTTTCGTCGGCTCTCCTTGATATTAAAGGTCAAGTGTATTTGCTTATAATATATATCTGTGAATCCCTATAAATGTTTCTGAAATTTTAGTTCTTGAAGTAGATTTTGTTTACATGTCAACATCTTTGAACTTGTAAACACGATGACATAACCTTGAGGTGCGATTTAAGTTAGTCTGTAAGTAATTATATTTTTCAGTATTAAAATTTTTTTGAAATCAATATTTGCGATGCTCATGTAAATAAGCCACATTTCTAAAGGCTTGTGTTTGAAATCTCTGTGTAATTTTTAAGTTTGAATGCTATTGCGAAACTTTTCAAAGTAACAAATTCAAAAAGTAGTTTTCATGTTAGAATGGAAATTTTTCTTTTAAATTCCAAAATTTAAAAGTTTTGGTTAAATATATAAAAAAAAAGTACGCAGAACGATCGACTTAAACATTTTAAGCATCACGAACAGTTCTGGTTTGCTCAAAATCGAAAAGATTAAAAATAAAATTTTATGTTTTTAAAGTAAACATTCCATAAAATGAAAATCTTTTACATTTGAAAAGTATTCTACTGTAGGAAATTGTTCGTTCAACTCATTTAAATTTTACGTGATTGAATGAATGAAAACGTAAAATTGACATATAGTATATTTTTAGATTTTTATTTATGTATGATTTCATAGTTGAAAAATATTAGTTTGCTATTGAAGTAAGATGTTGCCAATATCAATTACGAAATATAAAAATTATCAAATGAATTTACCTCTCTGAATTTTTGTACTTACATACTATTTTAATGTATGCAGTTCTTTAAAGCATTTTTCTTAGTAAGTTTATTTTTGCTAGGATAAAAGAATAAGAATTTTAAAATATATTTCTGGCACTATTCATTACATGAAATTTTAAATAAACTGTTCTAGATTCGTGTTTAATATTAAGGTGAAATGAAATGTATATTGTTTTTTTAATACACTTCTACCAAATCAATATTTTTGAAGAAGTTTTCTTTTGTATATAATATTTTTAGAAATGCAGAATTACTTTTAAAAATGTATTGCTGGTATGTGTAAGTATATAGAATTGTGTCTGTTAATGGATTTCATTGCAGAAAAAAAAAATTTCATGTAAAAAATTTGTAAGTTTTTATCCTTGCTTTATCCAGGAGATCTATCATTTAAGATTAATTGCAGGCCATATTTTACAAGTTATGACAACCTATATCTCAAGAAAAATTGCTAAAAAATTTTCAGCTCAAACAAAAATTTGTTCCTGTTCACCAAAGGTCATCAATGGCATGGAGTTAATTTATAAATACCTAAAATGTTAAGATATTAAGAAAACATTAAAAATAAAAAAAATATGTAATATTTACCTAAACTTCTTAACAATTCAAAATTAAATTTCACAATATATTCAAAGAGGTGATATAGGAACAAGAGAAATAAGACAATATATAATAAAAAATAATTATGTATCAGAATTTCTCTGTTGTTTCTTTCAAAAGTGTATATAGTTCTATGATGACTTTAATTCCTGCCTCAATTATTTTGCTTTGAAATCATACTTTTTTGTCAGTATATTAAATTCCAGTTTAATAATGCTTCATGCAAATGTATTCAGTTTATTTATGGTTAAATTGTAAATAAGGCAATTTATAATAGGTAAAAAATGGTAAGGTTTTTAACATTTAACCTAAACGGTAACATTTTTATAAGGTACGGTATGAATAATTTTTGTTCACAAACAAAGGTCAAGTTCATTGTTTGAAAATTTATCATATAATACCACTAGACTAATAGAAACAAATATGTACAGCAATAGTTATATATGTACCTTAATATTTGTGTGTGTGTTATAATATTTCATACTGAAATTATAATTAAGTTAGAAATATGAAAGATAATCAATTTTAGACTGAGAAATAGACATTTTTCAAATGTTTTAGGTAACTTTTGATCAATTCACTTGATTTGAAATCATTTAATTCTTTCAAATTTTTTGTTAAATATTTAAATATAGTCTGTAATGTTAAGCCAAGTTTTTTATAATTTATTTAAAATAAATTTGTATGCTTTTTAAGAAAATATTTGCTGTAAGAGTAATTTTTATTATTGATGCTTGTAGAGAATTCACATGTAAACTAGTTTGAGAAGTAAAGACTACAACACTGAGATTGAAAAGTTTTTTTTTTTGTACATCCTTCCCTATGTTTTGCTAATTATAGTTTTCTATTTCGAAGGAATTGAGATCCTTAAGGTTTATTGACTTAATTTTTTCCAAATCCAAAGTAAAAGTTGATAAAATTACCTCAAAATTTTTATGTTGTAAATGTTTTATGAGTGTGTTCTGAGTGAGTTCTTATACATTTTAATTGATTTTCCAATAAGAAAACATGTAAATGAATTTTTCTTTTGATTGTAAATGTTTTATTAAATTTTCCTTTATTGATTATTAATTTAAAAATTGACAAGGTTCTCCCTCTACGTTTTTAATTGTCTTTAGAATAAATTTCAATTTCCATCATGGGTGTTACAAAAAAAAAAAAAAAGATTTAGAGCACATTGAAAAAAAAATTTTTTTTCATATCCTTCCCTATTCTTTTTTATGTACATGTAAATGTTTGGTTGGAAAAATTATCATACATTTTTTTTTTGATAATCCATTGCAAATTGAGCAGAATGCATGCATATATAAAGGGGAAAAGTCGGTGGCTTAACGTACACCCCCGCATTGCGGGAGGCTCCACGGACTCTGCGGCAGTGTTCCCCAACCTTTTTACCGTCGCGGACCGGTCAACGTTGGATAATTTTACCGCGGCCCACTGAGGGGGAGGACGTTGATTGCTTATATTTTGGATTGTTTTGTTTTCAATTGCATTTAAACATGCCTTCAGAATAAAATATAGCTATACCAAAAAATAATATAAATTGATTTAACAAGGAATATAAAGGGCTCATTTCTAAACGACGCAAGATTTGCGAATTACAATACGTCTCATTATTTTGAATCACCGTCAGAATACAACTGATCTAGGACCCTACTCTAGACATCCACGCGGCCACGGCAGTCTAGTGGTCATGGTCACGGTTACCAACTTGCGGCCTTTGTTATCGAGGCATAGGTTCAAGTCCTGATGCCACTGAAGACTTGTTTAGAGGCGCTGAAGTACGTTAAATCTGTCGTGTTTCAAAATCCTTACGTTGACGTAGTATGGAAGCGAAAAGAGTGAGGTGCCAACTCAAGTGTGTCCTCATCGCTTGAACGAGGCTCAAATTTGCGAGGTCCGTCGCCAATAGCCCTCATTTTGCTTTAGTACGACGTTAATAAATACTAAATCTCTCGCCATCCATGCCAATTTGAAGATTTGGGGCCCTAACAGATTTAAGGCTCATCAGTCCTACTACACTACAGACCTTCTGTGGAATCAGGGATCGAACGAGTGACTCAACGAAAATATTACCGATCCCTAATTCAATGCCATATCTCGGCTACCGCGGCCTTTATAGTTATCATAAATAACTCTCTCTCGAGAAAAAAAAAATTCAATCAATTGATGACCTACATTAAAAGCAGAAATATTTGACCATATTCATGTTGCGTTTTTGTTTCATAAAGTTACTTAATTGTATGTGTTTTTCCACATTCTGATGTAAAGGATCACTGTTTATCTTAAGGACGCCGCCTGTAACAATTAGATCCTTTATGCAATATATTAAACTGAATGTTGAACGTTCTCTCGTGATGATAATGTGTTGTTAATAAAGTTAAAGTCAGAGGCGTAGCTACCACCGTATCAATGATACGGGGCTCCCAATGTGTGAGGTTAATTCATGTGATGTCATAGTCACATGATAGTGAAAGCCACGTGATTCTAGCCAATCAATTCAAAAACATGTGACGTCATAGTCCCACGATGAAAACTATCTTGTGTGTTTCCAACTAATCAGTTCACGCGCTCCGGTGTTGCCAAGTTTTGCTCTTTGCAGAAACTTTCTCTTAAAAAGTACGTATGTATACAAAATGCATTTTATTTAAAAGTATAAGCATACAATACGACTTTTTTTTTAATTTAAAAAAATCTTTTTGAAAAAAATTTTTTCCCTAACATTTAAACATCTTTACCCAAATATGAAATTTGAAATTTTATCTGAGTTTTTACAAATAGAACAAGTACAATTAGTATAATGTTTGTTTTGAATTCAATGGAAAACACGTGTTTGTTTTTATCATGTGACTTCATGAATTAAGCCCATTAGGGATGGCGATTCTTTTCGAAAAAGATCGATTTTTAAATCGATTCGAATCGTAACCTGATGAATCGATTTTTTTTTCATGTCTGCATTTAAATAATATAAATACATTTTATGAAAAACAGGCAAGATACCATAATAAGCGATTTTTATCTGTAAAATAAGGGAATTTTTTAGTTCAGGGAATTCGACAATTGCAATTATTTTTATTCCCATATCAAAGAATCAGGTATAAAAGAAGACATTTATTTTCTAAATGTATTTGTTACATTAAAAAGTTTAGAAAATAGATAATATAGTTTATAGTTCCCAATGCTTAATATCTAAGCTTTTTTTAAAAACAACCGTCTGTCAAGTCTACTGGGATTCAAGCGGTTCCGCTCATCACTTGCGATGTTGCCAGCGATCGAAAAAAGGCGCTCACAAGGAACAAATGATCCCACGATATTCATATACATCATGGCTATTGAGTGAACCAGATGATAAATAGTTTATTTGTTCTTGCCAGGAAAGAAGAGGATCATACTTCAGGTGCATAACTGCCTGCGATAAATAGTGCTTAAATTCTTCGTTTAAGCCCTGACTTTAAATAAACTTTACCATAAAGAGAGAACATT
This sequence comes from Trichonephila inaurata madagascariensis, assembly GCA_019973955.1. NCBI lineage: Eukaryota > Metazoa > Arthropoda > Arachnida > Araneae > Nephilidae > Trichonephila > Trichonephila inaurata. Next base: position 13,094 of record BMAV01013202.1, read on the forward strand.
AAACTAATTGTAAATAATATTTTATAGTTTTTACCAAAAAAAAAAAAAATCTTATGTCGATTTTCTAGGATGAAATATCGATTCCCTGAATCGATTCAGTGCCACATATCGATTTAAAAAATCGATTTTCTTTTGCCCGAGAAATCGATTCTTCGATTAATCGATCTCGGATCGCCATCCCTACTCCCAATTCTTAGGGGCTCTAAAATATGTTAGAAAACGATCGATAAATGTTAAGAGGCCTCAAAAGAGGGTCCCCAAGGCCCACTTAGGACTAGCTACGCTAGTGGTTAGAAGTTCCAAGCTCTTTGTGAAGACCAGATGGTTGTTTATAGTTGTAAGGTTTAGTGTGTGTATTAAGTAGAGTACGCTGTGTAATGTCACCTCAATGAAATACAATTCAATTCTAGGTATTGCTGTGATTTATACTTGGCGTGGATCTCCATACATATTTGCATGCCGGTTATTTATAGATCGTTTCTTTTATCAGAGTTTACTGTCAATTATTGGCTGTCGACTGCATTTGATACATAAATAAAACTGAGAATTAAACGATCACTTTAAGCCGCGCCCTGCTGGATCAATAGATAGATCCATAACAATGAAATAGTTCAAATTTTGAACTACCTTTCATATTCAGCCACACCCGCGAGTATTGTAGCAATCTCAAAGTCAAGGTTACGTCTACGGTTTCTTGACTGTCAGAGTAAAAAAAAAAAAATTATAGTTCTATTTCATTTTAACTAGTTTTATTTCTTGAAGATATGAAAGCGAGCTAAGGTCTATTACATGACGTTTTAGAACAACAAAAATATTTGAGATGTAAATATTTGATTTTCCCCCTCTGAATAACTGAAATTTTGGGATATACCTACTTATTTTAATCTTTGCAAGGTGCTAAGTTGTTTTTATTTGGAAAATCATGTCATTGATTGTAGTGTAGC
>BMAV01013202.1:30217-43824 GCA_019973955.1 Trichonephila inaurata madagascariensis
TATATATATATATATATATATTTGCCGCGTTTTTTAGCTTACCTACTTAGAATTAAGGTCCAAAAAGTATGAAACAAAATATTTGCATAAAATTAAAATTGTTTTTTACTAAAAAGATACTAGAAATCCTCGTCTCCCAAACAATTATAAATTAAACATAATATGGCTTAAAGCTATATGTAATCATATTTTGATATTTTTGTACCTATATGTAACCTTTTTTTATTGTGCTTATAAATTTTATTTTATTGCTTATTTTGAAAGTGTTTGGAGTCGCACAGAGATATTTAAATTCTCTTTCTCGCACTATTTGCAGTGAATTCCCGCTCGTTTTATGCGAGTGTTTACAGAAGGAAGAGCCATTTTTAAACAACAATATTTATTTTATACTTTCAATCCATTGAACAACCTCTGATTTAAGTCGGAAGCACAAGTCAGTTTTAAACTACTTTAAATACTTATAGTAATAAAAGTAAATAGTATTTATCAGTCTTTTAGTCAGTCAGAGCCTACACGAGTCGTTTAATACTTTTCTCAGGAACACTGACGATTCAAATATAAATTCTATATTCTAACTATAACCCTAGCCAACTTCACTTTCTCTCCAATTAAACTCACTTGACTTTCAATAGTTATGTTGCATGGCATAAATAACGGTTCTTGTATAGAAAGAGGTTCTCCAATCAAACAATGTTTGAAAAGTATTTTCCTTACAGTAGTGGTTCTTTGACTGGGGTCCGTGGACCCATGGGAGTCCGCAGTGCCTTTCTAGGGGGTCCACGAAGGTCTCTCATTTATTGTTAAGATTTTCCTCTTGTGCCGACTCTGAAAGGCATCATAAAAAACTTGAAAGATGTCCATCCTAAAGATCACTCAATTGCCCCCAATGAAAAAAGTCTACTAGAAGATGTATTTCAATCAAAAATGTTAAATCGGGTTTTTTTTTTTTTTTGATAAGTTTTTGTTTACTATATTGTGCCATTATTACTGCGAAACAATTTTCAAAAAATTGTAGAAACATTTGTGCAAAATTTAACTGGATTTATAGCTTGCCAATATGATAACGATTGTATTTAAATCACTCAGCAATGTGTTGGAAGTCGGGGAGAGGTATTCAAAATCTTTGGGGGGTAGGGAGCGGCGATCGAGAGCTTAAGAACCGCTACACCACGGGCACTCAACCTTTTTTCCAGCCGGGCCGCATATACATGACAGTTATTTCATGCGAGCCGCAACATGCGGGTAATAGAAAAAGCAGACTGTAAGACCAAAGTAACATTGACAAACAAAATTGATCAAAATATTAAAACTCATTTTTGGCTTTTATTTTTAAATTATATTAACTTTTCTATCGAACAGACACACAAAAATATTTATTTTTCTAAGTTTTTACCGAGTTATGAGATAATTTCTATATTTTCTTTCATCTATGATTAAGCCTTTTGCTTACATTCTACTATTAAAAAAAAAAATGATAGCAAAGTTGATACATTTGATTGCTTCATTGATAGAATTTCCTGTTAAATTTTTTTTACATTGTTCTCCAATAATTGAATTTCTTATAGCAAGGGCCATGACCGGGTCACATGCGGCCCGCGGGCCGCAGGTTGAGTATTACTGGCTACACTGTAGGATTCGTAGAAGACCCGAATCAATCCTGTTAGAAATTTTCGCTGAATTTTTAAGTTTTGCGCTGAATTTTTTTTTTTTTAGTAACTTAAACTTTTTAAGTATAACAGAGTAATAGTATGTATTAGACGTATAATATGTATATGCTTAGACGCATATATATGTGTTAGGCGCAGAATGTAGGATATCGGTTTGTTGTAATAATTGTTTGGGTTAGTTTAATTAGAAGTAAAGAGAATATTCATCATATTAAAAAGAATATTTATCCTAATTCGTCTTTTTAATCGCAAGAACTTCCTCATTTAATTGACTTGAGAAATAAATTTGTTGGATATAGATATTTCTCTCAAAATACATCTAAGAAGTTATACATAAAATCATTCAGAAAACCAACCTAAAAGTGGAAATTAATACTTGGCTTATAAATAATTATTTTTAAAAATGCTTGAAGAATGGGAGTATATTCAAAGTTAATAGTTTTAAGTCCTTTCCATACAAGAGAGAGAGTTTGAGGAATAATATATCTTTTCTTTTTTTCTTACCTCTTATTTATGGTGCCACATTCTAGAGAAAATAAAGTTTATTATATATACGAAAAAGAGAAATATTTTTTCTTCTTCTAAATTTAATTGTGTAATACTTCTAAAAAAAAGGCTGAGATCTGTTTTTATATATTATAGAAACAAAGCTATACAGTTAAACAATTTTATTCATATTACTTAATGCTTACTATAAGAAATTGTATAGTATTAAGAATATGTTTACTGAATCAATAAATAAATTAAAAATTTTTTTTATAAGTTTTAAAGATAGAAACAACGAAATTTCCTGCTGTAAAAGAGTAGTTTTAAATGTGTTTTGAAGAGCAATTCAAAACAGTTTAATGTCTTAACTATTAAAGAAACTCGGTGTAGTAAATATGTGAAAACACGAATTCTTAGAATGAAAGCAAATTAAGAAAGGAAAACTTATTTTGAATGGAATTTGTTAAATCCTACAAGGACAAATAAACAACTTATCCCAGGGGGAAAAAATTGAGTTTTTTTTAAAGTAAAAACATGTTTGTATACAGATTTTTTGAAGATCTGTTTGGAATGGAAAATGTTTTAGTTTATTTAAATCATGGAATTGTTTTCTTACGCTTCATAATTTATAAATGATTACCGTGTACTGTATTTTGTGAACTGAGAATGCTATTCCTTTTTGCATCGTCATTTTGTAAAACGAATTTTGATGTTTATTGTTGCATATCTTCTGAAAAAATGTTAAGTGTTACTAAAACGGAAAATATTCTCACTTATGCATCTTACTTCCGCCCTTTTTTTTTAGCCACCGGATGACTATTGTTTTACCTACTAAAAAATTGTACCTGATCTTCTTTTGTGTGTGAAATGCCTGTTTTCGCCAATAATGAAATTAATATTTCTAAAATAATATGTTCTCGCAGTGGTTTTTCTTACTATTCGTATTGTATTAAATTAAAACTCGTATAAAAATTAAGCAGTATTTTATTGATTCGTTAATGTATTGTAATAATTGATACAGAATGAGGGATTCAAGAAATAATTGAAATATATTTAAATTTGTAAGAGTTTTACTACAGTTGAGAGGTTGCCATGGTTATCAGAGGAAATCTGTTTCTTCGTCAATTTCATTCTTTTTGCCAAATTTTTCAGTCAAATCATTTTACCACAAAACATGTTTATATAAAGCAGCGTATTTGGTGAAAGGTGTTTGTGATGCGTTTTCAGAGCAAGAAAAAAATAAATTCGACAATTTGATGCACGAAATGCACTGTGATACTTTTTTTTAAAATTTAATTTTAAGTATGAATTCTCCTTTTAAAATTTTATCGTAGAACACTTTTCATATAAGTCTTTAAATATCATCCAGGGTGGTTTTTCATTACTTTTTTAAATTTTAAAGTTTCAACTTCCTTAAATTTTGAACGGTTGTAAGAAAAGAAAAGAATTGTATTTCTCATACCATAAAAATTTAATTACATGTTCATGAGCATGTGATTTTATCGTTAGATGCACTGATTGGATTCAAATATTCACATTTCATCCGCTTATTTATGTTAATTAACTCCATTCGACGTACAAACATAAACAATGACTCTTTTTCTTTTACGCTTAAAATCAATTCAGTAACATAATTATATCGAAACTGTACATCTCGATACAAGAGAGAAGACTTTAAAGGCATACCTACGTCCAATCGGATTACCGTTTAATGTTCAGATTGTTAACAGCACCCAGTCCATTTCACAATAGATCTTCCGCATCCTAATCTCGTGTGTAAAAATGGCTCTATTAGAGGAAAAGTTCGAAACCGGTGCTAATGTGCATCTGTAAGAAGAGTCGTACTATCTTCTTCACGATCCATTGCCCTGGCATGTTGCCGGTACCGTACCTAATTGTCCTCTTTAGTCTTTATCCCATCCCTCCCCCCTTGTAATGAACCGTAATCTCTGCCGATGAATGGTGCGTCGCATGACATGGAATGTTCCTAATGTCATCTTTTTTACCGTTAAAGCCACCCATTACGCCGTTCTTTGTTTCCCAGCCAACAGCTGTGTCTCATCCCCCTTTGCCATTCTGTCCAAATTACTTCCTCGATGACAGAAAGTCCGTCGACCCATATAGTATCTCAATTATTAAACCTTTATTGTGTTCCATCCTTTCTCTCCCCCGATGCCTACCTTTTGCACGTGGTGGATGTGGGTCGTTGAACCTTATCTGTTTTTCTTTTCAGTTCTTTTCTTTTTTTTTTCTTCCTCCCCGGTAACTGTGTGGAACCGTTTGAACAGTCCCTTTCGGAAGTGGACAGAACGATCGATCTCGGAAGTATGGAATGTATGTATGTCCATTGTCAATATTTGGGTTTCGGGTTTTGTGCGGGGAAGTGGTTTATGTATGTATAATTAGAAAGACTGGAATGCTGAATTTCGGAAAGGGTTATACTGGTGTGCATACAGAATACTTCCTGATTGAGCTTTTCAGCTGTTTCGATGGGTATCTTCGATATGCCATTTTGGTAATTTAATCAGTGTTCGAAAGGCTTGTTTGGCGGGAAGTTCTTCTGGTAGATCAGCGATAGCACCGAGATGTCCAATTAGGCAGTGAAGTGTTGTCTTCCGTATTGAATGAGAAACATCTGGGATTTTTTTTTCCTTCCTCCTCCGTGATATTTCTGTTGACAAGAAACAGGGTAATAAACTTAGATGATAGGGTCAAGTGGCTGTTTTTTTTTAAAAATTCCTGATGTATTAATTCACACATACACATTCCTTACTGTATGTGTGTAATGTAGAAATTCGATGAATATTGACTTTGCTCAAATGATAAGCATGGATTTTTAATTTTGTCATTAAATAAAATTCCTAATTAGGTATAGGAAATGGAATATACATTTTCTTGAATTTTATTTCTTTTTTTGGACATTTTTACTTCCATTCTTTTGAAAGAGAGAACATATTCTAAATTCGTAACGTCACAACTCTGTGTTTCCGGTTGAATGTCGAAGATCACTAGTGCCCCTTGCTTGATGCTATGCGTTGGCTAAATTCATGATTGTCACATGATGAAAGCAGTCACGTGTTCTCCCATCGAATTTAAAACCGATATTAAACTTGAACTTATTGTTTTATTTGTAAAATTTGGATAAAATTTCAAGTTTTATAATTGGTTAAAGATTTTCAAGTATTGAAAAAAAAAAATCATCAAGAAGTTGTAAGATAAAAAAAAAAGTTCTTACTTTATTTCGTGTACATTTAACTCAAATGTATTTTGTTTTCTTCTGTACGTTATTATTGTTGACAAATGTGTGCTTTTTAAAATAAAATTTCTGCAAGAAACAAAAGTTGGCAACGACGATGTGCTTGAACTGATTGGCTTGAAAACCGCGATTGCATTTATCATGTGTTTATGATGTCACATGAATCTATGAATTTAGGCCATTGAAAATTCCAGACACAACAACAATAATTTAAAGTTTAATATAATAAGTTACTTTTAAACTATATATTAAAATACCCAAACCTTTTTTTTTTAAAATAGTTTATACTTTTGGAATGTCTGATATATATTGTTAACGAATACGCATGCTTTAAAGTTTTGTGGGAAGCAAAACTTGACAACAATAAAAAAAACTGGCTGGGAACACGATTGTGCATCTATCATATTACTGTGATGTCACATAAATCTAACCCATTTCATTACTCAAATTTTAAATTGAATTCTCAATCTTCTCTTCATATTTGGGGAAATAATGTTCTTTTTTTTTAAAGTATAGAATAGGCATAAAAAAATGTCGTTCTGCAATTTAGACAAAAATTTTAAAGTAGTAAATGTTAAGTCAACCATAAATTGGTGTAAGTAAATAGCTCACTGTCAAGTCATCGGTAGTTAGCACAATCATACTTTTGTTCGAATTCCTAAATAATGTATTTCGAACATTTTTATTTTTTTCCTGCTTTGAGTGTTTGCTGATCCAATTTGTTATTGTATAAACGTTTTGATTTTAAGATTTAAAACTATTTAATCATGTTTAATGTCTACTTTTATTGAATAGTTTCGAATGACTTCACATTCCATTGGTTTCTTTCTTTTTAATTATGTGATCTGAAATGAAATTAATCCCTTAGTAGTGCACGAAACAAATGCGAGCTTATCTTGTCTTAGAAATCTGAATACAAAAACAGACTAATAGTTTTCTTCTTCTTTTTTTTTCTTAAGTGTAAGCATGCGATCAATTTCTTTTTTTAAAAAAAATAGTATCTTTTAAGACCGTATCTTAAGAGTTACGGTCATTTTTCAGTGCAACACTTCCTCTTTTCTCAAAATATTTAAATATAATGGAGAAATACTGTGGCAATCATGGGTCTCTCATAAACAGTTGGTTTTGTTAAAACGTAATATCAACAGTTTTATCCTAATATATGCACAAAATCATCTTTTTTTTATTATTATTCCTCGCGAACTTGTGCTTTAAAACCGTACATAAAATTTAGGATAAAAATGATTGTTTATATTTTTAACTTCTTAAGACTATTGACTGCCCAATAGTTCTTTGTTTGAAAATATTTTAATATGATTACTGGAAAAGGATTTATATTTTTATTAGACTTTATAGAATGGCAACAGCTGTCGTTTGATTGTTTTTATATATAACCGCGTCTTCCTGAACAAAATAAGTGTATTTAAATTTTAACTTAAGTTAATTGCTATTTCAAAAGCATTTCGTTAAATTAAATAATCAGAAACTAACACCTGTTTATAAATTACTAATGATTCTTAAACATTTATGATTTAATGTCATCGATATGATGTCTACATTTTTCATACTTAAAGACCAAAAAACGAATATTAAATTTATCCCTTATTCTAAAATTTTCCATTCAAGTAGAGAACACTAATTTTAAATTAACATCTTATTACTCACCGTCTATATTTTTAACCTCTGCTGTAAATTGTATACCACGCCACAATTTAATCCATTTACGTACAATATATTTTTAACAACTCGATGTATTAAGTTCATTCTATACTAAGGGTTAGAAAGTATGCACTTTTTAATTACATTATTTTATTGGTTTACCCATATTTGTTTTATTAGCACGTATTATAATGAAATAAAGATATGTTTAAACATGATTGACTATGTAAGCTAATATTATAATGCAATACATTTGTTCTACAAAAATAGTTAGGCGTGTTGAATAACACTGCCGGAATTGTCTTGTAAAGTCTCTTTTCCCACTTATTCTTTATCTTAACCGATATTGATTTCCCCTTTCTCAAAAATTTGAATATAAAGACTTAAGAACGTCTTTTTAAAAATAATTTCATAGTAGTAATAATAAATGATTAAACTCTGCGATAAATTAAATAAATTTAAATTTTATTGTATTTCTTTTATAGTTTTTCCGCAATATTTAATTTTGTGAAATCTCTGCAGCTATGCAAAAAAAAAAAAAAAAAAAATTTAAAAAAAATAAAATTTTAGTAAGGCCCACTTCCCATATTGTTTGACCCTATTTATTGACCCTATATATTAAAACTCTGGAATAACTGAACTCTAAACCACAGTGATCTTCAAATTTTGTCAATTCACGGAACCTTTGAAACTAAGAGGTATTTAAAGTAGATCAACATGTTGTAAGCACTTTAAGTAAAGACAATAAAAAAAAAATGTTGTATTTGTTATTAAAATTTTCTAACGCGTAACATTAATGAAATTAATTCGTGCTGTGTGTGAAGGTATCATCTAGCATTGTGTTTGTTTTTTCATTTTTTGTACCATCTATCGAAGTTTTGGTCTATTGAAGCTGTCTGCAACCACATTTCATATTCTGATTTAGTTCGCTTCTCTAGTTTGTTTTTGTTGCCGCATGCGTTGAGAAATAGTTTAAAATTAAATACATTGTTCAGAAGGAAATTAAAATGCTCCTAATGGAGAAAAATCTGCGTATTCTGCAAATTCGCAACCTAAAATTTAGGAGCCGTTCTTGTTTAAATTTAGACTTAAGCGTCGAATTTGTTGAATTGTTCCTTCTTCAGTGGCAAGCTTTCTGATTAATCCATTCATGCTTGAAGAGCACACGATTTTTACGATTTTTTCCCGTTAAATATTTATTTATGTTTATTTTTACAGTCCCAAAGTGCCTTTAAAAATTCAATCTTTTATAAAAATTTTACTAAAATTTTGGCGTTTTGATTAAACAACATAGTCATTGCTTACGGAGCCTCTGTCAAAGTTCCAGGTTGAAGACTTCTGCCTTAAGCTAAATAAAAATAATAGAAATTAATGGAAAGAGATAAAAATTATTTACTTATTTATTTTTTAAAAAGACCCACGGAAAGCGCAAAATATCAAGGGAATCGGATGCTGTGTTCATGTTTTCTAAAATAATTTTTTACTGTGAAGCGGAATGATATTACGAGATTTGCTTTCATGTCAGTCCTTTTGATGAAAAACATACTGTAACGAAGCTGATGGAGAATGCAGTTTTCAGTGCCTGAAACATTATGTATTTCTTTTGTGTCTCGTATTGCAAATAAATGTATTCGTAATGTGCTCTCACGTAAACGCCTTAAATAAGGAAGATTACTCAAATTACGTCTATTCATTCTCCTCCTCTGTTCTAGCCGAGCTCATCTTCAACTAATGGCAATGACACACTTACCCACTTCACTTCTCATTAAGTATTAGGTAACAACAACATTTTTTTAACGCAATCACGAGCCCCATCAAGGAAAAAGACAGGTGAAAATGAGAAAATAAAACTAAATAAAAGTTTTAGAAAAAAGAAAATCAATTATTTTTAAGAGCCCGAATGGTGGGTATCACCATCTTGAAAGCCATTCTCGCAGATCTTTATGAAGATGAGCAAAATGTGCATCATTGGGTGGTTTGGCTTATCGTGGGATATGTTTGTTTTCAAGCGGAAGTATAATTATTTTTGCATACATATCCTTGACACTTAAAAACTGTTGTTTTTGGAAGAGAGAATAAGGTTTGAAAGTTATACCCCTCTCTTTCGTTGATGAAACTGCCGAAAAACTGGTTTCTTTGGAAAGGTTGAATCGTTTTTGTACAGTTTCGAGTGAACCTGTCCTATCGAGCTTAAATATGATTTATTTAAAATTTTGAATGCATTAAAGTTAATTTGCGTGTGTGTTTGCTTTGGAGACCTTGACGCTGTAACGTGTTGCAATGTATATATTCATTAATCAAGCCAAAAACAAAGCAAACAACGGATGTTTATAGCAGTTATGATGTCAGAACATAGTTCTTAATTTTTCTTACATGTAAAACTATAATTTATAACTTTTATCTGAATTTTTTTTCGTTGGTGGTGATTTATTAATAAACATTATTCAAACATTTCCTATGTGTATAACAATTCGGAGAGGGGGAAAAATGCGAGGCCTTATGCTTAAAAATTTTATGAAAAGTTAATTTATTTAAATTTGCAGATGTAAAGCTTTTCTTTTGAAAAATTTAAATAACAGTACTCGTATTTTTTTCTTTCTTTAAAAATAACTATGCATGTTTTATAAATGTTGTATTATTGTAAAGTTTTACATTAGAATGTACCGAATGCTTTACTGCATTATTTTATTAAATTTACGAGGACAGTGTGAATAGTGTGTTATTTGATGTAGGTAATTGAAGTGTGCCATTTTTTTTTCTTTTTATATTTAAAAACTCTTGATATTATTTCAAAATTAGCAAAATTATTTTATAATCTTATAAATAAATTTATAAGATTATAAAATAACTTATGTAGTACTCTTATAAAGAAACTTGTAAGATTATCAGATAATTTAGAAGATTTGAAAGGAACGGTGAACTCACCTAAATTATTTTGCTGAAATATTAAATTAAGTATTTATATTTCAAGATGGTGTACTTAATTCATAATTTAGATATCTCAGAGATATTAAGACCGAGGTCCGTCGCCAATAGCTTACGTGTAGCTCCGATGTACGACGTTAATAAATAATCATTCAATCTAGATTAGATATATTAATTCACACAAATCAGCGAGAAAGAAATCGAAGAAATGTTTTTAAAATTTATTAAATTAGCTTTTTCTTGATTTCGTATAGTACTTTTAAATTTAATGTTGATTACTTGAATATACTATTGCCTTTTAAATTGTCATACTCGTTTGAGTTGAATTATGTTTAATTTTTACAGATATATTTTTATTTTCCTATCCATTAACTTATCTGGGTAATGTAATCCTTGAAATGAATACTTAAATTAATATGAAAACGACATAGTATTTTTCCTGCAGTTTCGGATTCAAGAATATTTTCATGCCTGTAAATCTTTATTATTGATATCGATTACATCAAAAACAACTTTGTGCCAAATTATGTTACCTTCTGCCGAAAATTGAAACCGAAAATTTAGTTTTTCTCTTTTCTAAATATTGTGCTGAAGTGAGTTTAAAAATAAAAAACTTTAAAAAACATTTAATGCTTGTGAGTTAGTCATATTATATATGTAGTTATTAAATGTGGAAAGAATACATGATTAAAAAAGTTTGTGGAAAAACAATAGAAAATGGGCCAAATCTTACTTTTATGATGTTGTAAAAAATGTAGTGATTTTAAATTTCTATTGTGCATCTATTACCTGGTGCGCATTCAATCTGTCTAGGCTCAGCCTTCAGGTTGGCGTGGTGGGGAGTTGGTCAATTGAAGTCACTTAACCGAGTTTTAAAATGGCCAGCTTCGTCGCCAATAGCCATCTCATAGCTTATAAGTGTGATGTTAAGTAACAATCAATCAATATTATTTAATTATTTGCCATTTTGCTTTTCTTTTCACGAAGGATTTTCTTTTCACTGTACAGAATGTTAAGTTTTACTCCTTGTTTAATTTTATGGACTTTTAATCCGAGTGGTGTTGTAGAGCCCCAATTAGTTCGTATTAATGAGGTGCTTCCAATTTGATCTGATATTTTAAGGATCTATTACGAAGTACGAACGACAGGTGTTCCAATCATTGTATAGCTCTTTCAAACACCTATCCGAAGAAGTAGAACCGCCATCAACACTAGAGATTCATTTTTATTGCATAATTACTTAACTTGGTACCTCTACAATATTTCCTCCGGTTCCTCATTAATTATCCCTTGAAATCCGCCTTGGGTCAAACTTGTAAAAGGGAGGAAAAAATCTTCCCAGCTGGAGCGATGCGTTATGTTTTATCCACTTCGTCTGATAGTGGAATTGATTAATTTCGAGGTGTGGCCTTAGTATTCAGTCAGGGGTAAAAGAGAACGTATTGACTAATCTAAAGCTGCAGGGAATGCAGCTGCGAGCGAAAAAGGTGATGTAATTTTTCTTGTTCTTCCTTTCATCCCCTGATGCGGTATGGCATTGGAAATGAATACTCGGATAAGAGAGTAAATGGGAGAGTAATACTTCTCTCTCTCTCTCTTTTGTATTCGTATCGCCTGTAGAATGCGTGGATTGATTATTTCTTTGGACGGTGACACATGTGTTATGTCCACGGATCGGTTAATCTTCCCGTATATTGTGAGAGACTTGAGCATTTCTCTTGTACCACACCTCCGAGTATAATTTTATTTGATAGAATTAATGTTTGCATGGATTACAGTGTATGGTTTTATTACAAGGTAACATTAAAAGTTGAAACTTTGTTCATATGTGCCTGGTTATGTTGGTTGTTTCTTTTCAAACACTTGTGATTAAGATTTTTTTTTCTTGATGCTTATTTAAATTTTTTCTGTGCAATATATAAATGTTATTCATATTTTCTGTTTTGTTTGTCCACACACATATGCAATAAACCGCCGTTAAACCGGGTGGAATATAAAAAATCACATCTAATTAACGAAATAAAAGGACGAGTTAAGTTCTATGTTGCTTTTCTTCGATTTAATTTGTCTTGCAATTAATTAATGTCTTTCATTCTTTTTTCTTTCTTTTTTTTTTTATTTATTTCTCTAATGATAAGATTTGCTTTTAATGTAAAAGTTATTTAAAAGTTACTTTTGAAAAAAAAAAATTTTTTTTTTTTATTTTTAATAAAATTGGGCGCAAAAACTTTTTTTACCAAGGGGGTTTGTTAAAAAAAAAAACACGCCACTAGCTGTGATACCCTAGAATAAAATTGTGGCTTTGGGAAGTCCAGTCAGAGGTGGATCAGGTCCAAAATACTGTCGCGTAGAAATTATGACTATTGCGCCTAAAGTTTTACTAGACCTCATTCATATGATGCTGTTTGGAAATGAGAAAAGTGAGTTACCATCTTCAGGATGTTATCATCGTTTTGATGGTCTAATTTTCGAAGTCTGTTACTTCTAAGCAGCTTTCATACAAACCAACTAATGCCTCGATGCTGTATCATCATTATTGATTATTTTCATTTAAATTTCACCCATTCGAAGAGAAAATCGTGTCATGCTTATTTTATATAATGTACAAAATGCATAACTTTTGTGTTTTATTTTTTAATTTGGTATTATATATACGTCAAAAACTGATCGAACCGTCATTCGAAAAACTAATGGAAATCAACTAATCTAATTGCGTAGTTTCGTGGAAGTCAAGAGTCAAGACCACACAAGTCCCATCCAATTTGTAGCTGTTTCGCTCCCAGCCCATTGTTTGCTACATTTGGTAAAATATGGTTATCCACTACGTCCTCACAAAATAATATCCATCACTTTCGATTGCACTGGCCTAGAATTTTATTTTTCATCTCGCCTTCCCACGTCGGTGTCTGTCAAGGACATTGCCTGTTCCCAAACAATCGTTTGGGGAGGGCAGAGAAACAAGCGGAAAGCACGTTCGACAACACCCAGTCTTTTGACAAATGTCTCCCAACTCCAACTTTCGCTTTTTTTGCTCTTTTCGCACCTTTTTTTCTCCTCTCGTTCTACTTGTAAAGATTGAGAAGGGGGAAAAAAAGATAGACATTTCCGAATAGAGATCTGGGCAGTAATAGCTGGAGTACGGCACATGCTTTCAATTAGTGTCGATGACGATAAGATACTTACCGTAAAATCCGGCGTATAACGCGCACTTTGAACACAAAAAATACAATCGATCTTAAGAGTGCGCGTTACACGCCGGGTATTAAAACAATAGCTTTAAAAATAACAAAGATGAGTATAAAAAAAAATTAATTCTATATGTTTATTTAAAAAGAAATGACTAGACTTATGAACTAAAAGGGTTGTAGTTCTAGAAGCATATTTTCACACACACACACACAAATCTGGGTTAATACCTCAAATAAATTACTTAAAAGCATAAAAGCAATGTATACTAATGTTTCAGATTTCTTCGTTAAAAAGGGAGTGCGCGTTATACGGCGATTGATTGATTGAATATTAACGTCGCACTGTTCAGATACACGAGGGCTTTTGGCGACGGACCACGTAATTTTGAACCATGGGCAAGTGACGTGGACGACACCCGAGCTGGC
>BMAV01013202.1:53824-83709 GCA_019973955.1 Trichonephila inaurata madagascariensis
ACTCAAACGTTTTCCCTTTGGTATGGTGTGGTAGTTTGGAGAGCCAGCTGAGGTGTCTCGTTCTTGTCACTTGAGCAAGATTCAAGTTTACGAGGTCCGTCGCCAATAGCCCACTTGCTGCTTTATAGTGCGACTTTAATGAACTTTCTCTCACTCACTCAAACTGTATATTAGTTTCGAAATTTACGACAAATTTTACTTTCTTTGCTGTGCTTTTGTTTGCTGCTTTGCTCTGAATTTTTAAAGTTGCTCTTGCAATCAATAATTTTCTTATTCTTTTTGTGATTTTGATGAGATTTTTACTTTAAGTAATCTTGGAAAGAACCTATAAGTTACATCAGAATAAAAGCAAAGTGAGAGGTTTAAAAATTCAGGACGTTATGTTCTAGATGACTTACAGAAACTTATCTAAACTGTGTAGAATAAATTTCTTTCTAATTCTTTATGTAAGAGCTGTGCAATAAATATCCAAGGGCAGATCTTAATATCTAAAGTTCTCACATTTAAAATCAGCCTCTGAACAGATGTGTTTTTTAAAAATTCTCTCTTCCGAATATAACAGAAGATTAAAAAAAAAAAAAGGAAAGTGAAATCTTTCACAAGTAGTACTGTTTGTCTGATCGAGAACATCTTAAATTGTACGTAATCTCGTTTCTTTTTGCCAGTTTACTGTTTAATCTACTAATGATCTTCAACCGAGTCTTATCGTGGGTGGTCGTAGGCCGGATTGCCACACTTTAATCTTTGTATATGTTGGGGTATAATTACATATCAAGAGATTTATTACGGATAAATTGTATCTTGAAAGATTTTTGAAAAAAAAATCAGTTTTTTTTGGTTGATATGCTAAAAACGCTTTTTGTTTTTACTCCAAATTAAGTATCGTGGCCGCCGTACCCGAGGGTCATGGTCGCGAACTCGTGACGGGTGTTGTACCTGCTGAGACGGGAGTTTGAACCTTGTACCACTGAAAATATAGCATGCAGAAGATATAGCTCACCTTAACCCTTCATCTACCGCATTATGATTTACTGCAGTTTTTTTTCATGCAATATTATTTTTTGAATCACTACATTGAAAATTAAGGTATACATAAACAAAATGCTCAACTTTGGGAAATTTAATCCGATAGAGAGCTAGTTAATTAATTAAAGAGATGTTCAACTGTAAAATTAATTATATACACTGTTCCCTTAAAATAAATAGTCAAATCGTTTTCTTAAGTCTTCATTAACCTACAAAAAAAAAACTCTTATCTTTTGACATTAACTATTTTTTCGGAACAAAAATGATAATCTTCGCAATTCGCTGAAAACGCAACTTCTGCTGTAAAACTATCGTCTGACTGCCAAGTATCGTCATAGTATTCATAAAAATGGCTATTCTATTTAATTTTAAAGTGAGTGGTACTTTTATAACTACCGTCGGTAGAAAAAGGATTAAATCTGTTGTGGCTCAAAAGACCGTCCGTTGGCACTTAGTAAGAGAAGGAGGTGCCAGCTCAGGAGCCGTTCTCGTCGCTTGACTCTGTTCAAAATGACGAGGTCCATCTCCAACAGCCTTCGAGCTGCCTTATAGTACGACCAGTGGCTTACTCAGAAATATTTTTCAAGGAAGGGAGACTTAAGGATGGAAAGTTGACCATTCTTGTATCATGCTCCGATACGCCGCCCAGCCGATTCTTTTGATTTTGTTGAGTTTTGGGAACAAAAAGAAACAATACAATTTAATTATTTAATAAATAATTAGCATTAAATAATAAATTTAATTATTAATAGCAAAAACTTAATTAAATTTAACTTACTATATACGTAGGATTATAAAAACCGAAAAGATAAGCGAAAAGAAAATCAAAGTCTATGGGAGAGGTCCGGACCCTCCCCCCCCTTGTGTGCGCCACTGCGTGCGACCTATAACACTTTCCGTGTAGTGCTGTTTTAGGAGAGTAAGGTGTCAGGTCGTTACTTGATTGTGATTCGTAATTACCACCACGTCCTTTACCCTCGTCTTGATTTTAGTGGGGCATTAATAAACAGTTAATCAAGCCAACCGTCAGTAGCTTAAAAAAATTCCATATTTTATGTTATTTTAATATAAATCCATTCAAAAATTGAATAATGATTCTGAATTAAAAACACACTTTTTTTTTTCTTAACACGAACATAAAGTAATATCGAATCTTCGTCCTTTTCGCAATAACCTTGTTAAAAAGAAGAGTGAAATCACCCTCTTTCGCTTGATCGAGAATACCGTCAATTGAGTGAAAAACCTCTTCTTTCGCCGATTAATCCTCTAATGATCTCCCGCAGAGCCCTATCGTGGGTGGTCCTAGGCTAGGCCTGCCGTACCCAGTGACATCAATACCCTCTTTTTTTTATACGTGTGGACTTTGCCACGCGTTACCTTTACGTGTGCATTAAGTCGTAAACGAGGAGCTGACAAGAAAAGAAAGTAATTCTCTTTCCACCATGTCACGAAGTCCGTGGACTTCTCGGGGTGGTTAATTTTAAACAATGCCTTTTTTTTAATGGTCATTCTAATGTGGATCACTTGAACTGGGTAACACGGGCAGAGGTCGTGAGGAAGGTGTCTTCTTTTTCTTTTCTCCTAAGACGAGATGAAAGGGGTAAGGACCCTTTTCGCTTTTGCGTGTTTCTAGGTGAAGGGCCTTGCGATTGCATTGCGTGTTGAAAGCAGAAGGTTGACTAGTTTCATATTTATTAAACTGCGTATAATGTTATGGGTGGGTCAGCTAATTATCAGATTTGTTAAATTATATAATGTTACACATTGTTGTGGAAAGCATTTCGTGCACGCAGGGCATTCTATCCTCTAAAGGAGTTATTGTTTTAGCTGCTAAGATATTGACCAGCTAATCACTTTTCAGTTCATTTCGTTGATAACGATATTCTTATGTTATACTCTTTTTTTTTAAATTTCTAATTTAGTGAATATACATATTTTTTTAAATAATGGGATGAATGGTTTTTTAAACATCTTTTTGGAGGGTTCATTTCGTTAAGTCCAGTGGTTTAAGAATTGCATTTTAACATTTTTTTGCATCTATTTTGCGGAATGATCAAGGGCGTCTTAAGGCATGGGCTAACTGAGCCTTGGTCATAATGGAGGCCTCGACTCAGCCTTAATAAGATCATGATTCGAATAATCTCAATGGTCAAAAGTTATTTCTGGTTGTCTTCTTCGAAAAACTGGGAATTTCGGATGATATGTCAACTGGCTACATAGTCGTCAAGTATAAGCTTAAAGCCTGTCACCATACATCATCATTACTCATTCAGTCAAAAGTCGGCTATCAGTCCTATCAGTTTGTGCGATCGTAAGTCATGCGCATTTATTTTTTTCGGTTTATTGTTCATATAAATTTTTGACTACGTATGCTATATACTGTCTACTTTTAAGAGTCATTGAGAGGGCCTACGTTTGTGTAGGGATCCAGGACCTACGTTTGTGTAGGGGCCCAAGGCCTACTTTTGCGTAGGAAACTAGGGCCTCAAGGCGGCTTAAGACGTCCCTGGGAATGCTAATGCACAGTAATTCCTTGATTTACCCGAACCCGGACTTTCGCGATTTTCAAATCTCGCCGATTCGTCTTTTGTTTGAACGCTACACAACTCATTTACCCACTCCCCGCTTCCTGTTTAGCTAATGTTTATCTTCGGGCGTATTGCGTGTAAGCTTCGCTTAGCCATAATAATTTGTTATTGTGTGTTTTTATCCTGGGATACACATATGAAATACGAGTGGAAGAATATAAACATACAACACAAACAGAAGAATGTAAACATTTATTACAAATGATGCTGATCCCAGCATATAACAGAAGGGGTGCGCTGCTTTCCGTTCGACACGGAAATCCATTACAGGCGAAAGTCCGACTTCTTTTCCCGAGGAAAATACATTCATGCGGATAGTGAATTCGAACCCGAACCTACTCGTTTACAGGCCGAGGGTCATATCCACAATACTGGCTTGGCGGCAGCCATAATAATTTATTTTGTGTTATTTATTTCTTATCTACGAAGTGTGTGTGTTATTGCATGTTATAATTGTCATATCATGTTTGTTATATGTATTTATAGCTACTGAACTTTGAGAGACAGTTATGCCTTACAAGCGAAATAGAACTAAATCTTTTGCACACACAAAAATAATTTATTTGTATTTATATGCGAAATTATACCCCGACTTGCGTGAGTTCTACTTACGCGGTTATCACACAGTCCCACCCATCGCGTAAGTTTGGGGGTATTACTGTATTTAATTTCTTTTACTGTTGCAACATTAAATATTTTTTTTTTCCCAATCGTGATATTTGTTTAAAAGTTTTCTGCTTGATATAAAACAGTGGTAGCCAACTTTTATAATTTCATGGAGCACTAATTGTATGATTTTATATTTGGCGGACCACTAATGCATATATGCCACTGTACAGTAGACCACTATATATGGTCACTTATTTACGTCTTTATATACATTTTCTTATCACTGAAAAGGAACTTCAGGAAAACAATAACAAACCGGTAACGCGCAAAGCAATATCAACAAACTGAAATGCCGCCCAACCAGTATGGTGGATATGACCCTCGGCTTGTAACCGAGTTCGAATCCCGAGTAAGGCATGGTTGTATCTTCTTCGGGAAAAGAAGTCGGACTTTCGCCTATAATAGATTCCAGTCTCGAATGGAAAGCAACGCATCCCTTCTGTTATATGCTGGGATCATCATTTGTAATAAATATTTATATTCTTCTGTTTGAATTGTATGTTTCTGTTCTTCCACTCGTATTTCATATGTATCCCAGGATGAAAACACACGACAACAACAACAAACTGAAGTGGTATGCCGCAAATTACCATGATTAACAATTACTTTCAATTGTCGCTAGATACGCCGGCAAAAGTAGCTAAAAAGTCGCTATTTTAAGAAGGAATTTCTCTAAAAGTAGTTACTAAATTTTTTTTTTTAAAAAGTACAATTCATATTTTGTAATACATTATGCTGCTCGACATTTTTGAACTTTTTTTCATAAAAATGTAAGTAATATTTCAAATTTTCTGTGGACTATCAAAAAATTTTCACGTACCGTCGGTTGACCCCCGTTCATAATAGAAAGTCTTGAAATTATATATATATATAAATTACTTATTTTTTTTAAAAAAAAATTTTTTTCTTCTATTTTTGGGATAAACATGCATGGGGATTTCTTTTTCGAAAACAGAAAAATATGTTTTCTTAATTTTCAATTTCCAAAGAATTTTTATTGAAATATATACGATTATTAGTTTTGATTTAATGAAAACCATATATTTTTTGGACTCTCTCTCTCTATTTTTTTTAGTGTTAATATCACGTGGATTTACTTGTGTTCACTGAAGAATTTGAGACTTTAAAAATTGTTGCTGCAGTATCATCTAATAATACGATGTAAATGCCTTAAAAATTTTAAAGGTTAGACCGCTGCATCCTCTCTCTCCATAGGATCTATAGTTAATTTTGTGTAATTTTTTATCTGTACTTTCGACACAGATTATTTTTTATGCTCTGTAATTGATATACTCTTATTTCGTGAGTGAAAAATTTATGTTTTCTGCAGACGAAAGTGTATTTTTCCTAGCACACGCATAAAAACTTCTGTTGCATACAAAATAACATCATTCATGACGAAAGTAACCTGTTTTACCCAACTGTTGTAACTTACACCTTTTATAGCCCTAGAATTGACTCTAATTATGATTTATACGATTATTTGAAAATTCTGCTCCGATTTCATATTCCATTTTAAAGCTGTTATAATTTCATCCTTATAAACTTCGTCATGCAGGTGGCACTTCGGTCCAGCTGTTAACTTCATTGGAATTCGGGTAATTAGTGTCAAGATATGAGGAAAAACTCCCTTAATTTCGTTCCTTAGATTTTATTCTTTCACTGCAGCTGTGTTTTACGCAGTTTCTATTTTTAAATGCACACACACATTGTCGCTTAGAGAAAATTACGGCCGCTTCTGTTTCTTTCCCTTGAAATTGTGTCGACTGGAACTTTGATTTGTGCGCTCGAAACCGCCAACCATTTCGTGTGTTTTCTTCGGTTATCAAGCTGGGTTCACCCGCGGCCTTTTGCCTTTGTCATAAGTATTTCACACTTCGTTCACATTTTTTAAAAAACCTTTTCCTCTTCTAGTTTTCTTCAATATTTCTTCTATAGTTTTTAATGAATTGCTTATTTTACCTTAATAAGGACTTCCATGTTCTTTTCATTCCTGTAATCCATATCTTTAATATTAACTAGTTTCTACAATGTTTTGAAACTGGTGTTTTTTTAAACCAGGGGTTTGCAAATTTTTTCGCTTAATTGCTAATCGCTCCGAATATGATTTTCCAGTTTTATTTATTATATAATGAATTTTGTTTCAATCCTGGTTATAAATGAATAATTTACCTCGTATATGTTGTTAAATATAGACTTATGCCAGCTTGGAATTCCATTTTGTTAAAAACTAAATGAATGATTATTATTGTGTGAATCTCTCTGTTTATTTGTGATAATTTAATTATATCGTTGGTATTATAATTTTTGTTGTATTGGTTAAAGTAATAATCTTTATCCTTATTCGATTTCACTTATTTACTTGATTTATGGAACGTTTATTAGCTTTGTCGCTACTTGAAGATGTAGGAGAGATGTTGGCGAAAGACCTCGCCATTTTGGACACCATTCAAGTGACGAGGACAACGATTAAACTGGCATTCCACTTTCTAAATGTTCGCATGGGACCGCGAGGACTGGCGGCTAGCGTGTCATCAGTTCGGGTCCTGGTATCACTGAAGACCCGTCGTGTACAGGGAACCATTTCACGTTAAATCTGTCGAGGCTCAAATGTCCTCCTGTTGGTTGGGTGTGGAAGTTAGAAGGGAGGGGGCAGATCAGGTGTCGTCCTCGACGTTGAGTCTCGATATACTTAATGTGCATCACCCCCCATCCGTGTAATGTAGAATAACCTTCTTTAGAATTATTACGAACTCCCAGGAAGGAATATTTGCATTAAATATTTCAGCCTTTGGAAGCTGTTTGCGAAATATGTTGAAGTATATAGATTTTTTTATGTGTAACTGAGTGTAATTGTGTACTATTTATATAATTCTCTGAATATTATTTGATAAATGAAGAGATCGTTATTTTTTTTATTGAATTATTTTGATATACCAGCAAGAAGTCTATCCAAAGAGTACAAGTGATAATTTCTTTTTATTATTATTATTGCTAGCGATATTGACCAAATGTAGGTTGTTTGAGAAATTTTGAATACCCTACTCCCACAGGATATTTCATTATTTTAGGCACCCGCAATATTTAAGCAACTTGACAAGTGTTCCTTTCTGAAAGTTAGAAAAGAGTTTAAATTGTATTTTCATTTATACTCGGTTGTTTATTTAACAAAGTTGCTAATTCCAGAAAAAAGTTCGTTATAAGGAATATTCGTTAAGGATTCATCTTTTATTATACTTTATATTGGTTCGAGAGAAAAGTTCTCAAACTAGGGAATTTCGCAAAATAGAGGTCCGACTACATTATTAAGAAAAAAGGACGATTTTTCTAACTGTCAAGGTTTTTACTTTAAATGCATAATTATTTTTTCTTTTTAATGTGCAAAAATTGTGGATCTGTCTCTACTATTTACATTAAAATATCGAAATTTTTATTAAATGTTATGGATGAGTTCTATACGATTTCCTCAACATATCTTGAGGTCTGATTACAAAAGTCCAGCGTTACTGGTCCATGTCTTTTTTGGTATATATCTTTTATCTCTACGATGGCGTGTTCAATTTTTCACTTCCGATATTGTGATAGGAAATATCTATATTTCCGGGCGTCGTCTTGGAGTTTGAGTTAAAGAATATTTTCGTCCACTGAAAGGTAATTTTTTCTCTTCCTATCGCTATCTTTCGGGAGTCCCTGCTTATCAGTGTGTCAAGCATATTAGGGGAGAGACACGCTGCTCTATTAGGCCTTTCTTATCTCCCTAAAAGCACCTGGGGCTCGCGATAGGCCTGCTCTTATCTGATGTCGCTCTATTTTTGTTGGAACTTTTCATCACATAACAAATCTTTCCAGTGTCAGGATTACAAGTGACATTTTTATCTTCCGTCTCTTTCTCGAAATTTACTCTCCTGTCGCCAGAAAGCGTGCTCCTGGAAATTTCCCCCCTACATTCTTCTGCGTTTTGTTTACTGTTAGTTATTTTGGCTGTTGAGTCTAGTCTGGTTTGCGCCCCATTATCGAAGATAAGCTTGTTATGTTTCTATTTTTTCAAGTTTTTACATTTAAAGTAATGCTGGTTTTTCGTGAAGTGATATTCTGTTTCAGATAAACTATTTTGTATAGTTTTTTTTATGGTTTAAGCGGTATTTAAAAGGAAATTTGGTAACAGGTATTTTCTTTTTGCAGTAGAGAAAATTTTCTGATTTGTTTGAAAAAAATTGTCGTAGGAAAACCATTGAAGTTTTTCTAACGGAATGCCAGAATATTTTCTAAAATATTTTTCCATGTTTCTTATATTAAAATATTTTTATCAGTAAGAAGTACCTTTCAGTGAAAAGGAGTAGATGGTGTTGTCGAGTAGTCATGGTCGCGAACACAATCAGTCCCCCCCCCCACGAACTTAAGGGGTCGGGGCGGGGTGGCTCCTAAAGACCCTTTTTTTGGGGCAGGGGGGCAAACCCAAAGGCTGACTTGGGCCAAATAAACAAGGTTTAATTTAAGGTGGACCTCAAAGAAAATCAAATTTTATAGAAACGTAGGTTTATTTCGAATGATACATTATAATAAACATTTATAAAAGAACAAGAAAAATTTACTATTTTCGTTCTGACACTTGACATCTCCTCTGTGCTACTATATTTCCTGTTTCCTGGGAAATTTTGATATTTTATTATATATTATTGTGTGCCAATATATTGACCGGGGCAATACAGTTTGACACCCCTGCTGTGAAGGTATGACATTAAATATGTCGAGGCTCAAACTCATATTTGGAGAGTCCGGCATGGCCGTAATGACCTAGTGACTACGGTCACAAATTCATGGCTGGCATGTCATGAGTTCGAACCTTAGTATCACTAATAACTCCTGGTTGCGGTAGCCTAGTACTCAAGATAACGGACTCGTGGCCGGCGTGTCATGAGTTCGAGCCTAGTACTCTTGAAGACCCGCCGTATAGGGGTTTGCACGTTAAATCTGTCGAAGCTCAAACGTCCTCCCGTTGGTGTGGTAGTTAGGAGAGAGGGCGCCAGCTCGGTATCGTCTTCGTCGCTTGACCATGGTTCAAAATAACGAGGTTCGTCGCCAAAAGCCCTTGAGTAGCTGAACAGTGTGACTTTAATATTCTCTCACTCACGCCATTGAGAACTCGCCGTATAAAGGGACTGATGGACATTAAATCTGTCGTGGCTCGGTCCTCCTATTGGCGTGGTGTGCTAGTTTGGAAAGAGAGTTCCAGTTCGGGTGTCATCTTCATCACTTGACTGTGGTTAAGAATTACGATGTCCGTCACCAATAGCAATCGTATTGCTGTGGGTGACTTGGAGAGTAAGACCAGCTCAGGTGATCGTCCTGGATTCAAAATTGCGAGGTCTAACTCTGAGTAGCTTCAAAATGCGACTAGTAAATAGTCAACGAATCCAATGGAAAAGATGACACTTTTTGTTATGCAAAATTGTTCTTATTTATCTCTGATTTCTGTAATTTTGTTGATATATTTACAACAGCGCTGTAAAATATGAGCAGTATTACAGTCTAACCAATTTTGAGTGATTTCCAATTATAACTTTTTCCATTTTTCCGCCATTGATTACAGAGATAAGCGCGTTTTCAAGTAACCAAGCCTTCTCACTTTCGAATAGCTCCCGATCATTGCCAAAGCAACAAAGTAATAAACAGAGCAATTAGTTTTACGTGTAATTATTTCAAGATATTCCACTGGGTATCGGCCGTGATTAATGTCCCTTCGGATTCCTCCCGTCGATGAGCAACCAACCAGTGTCGGGGAGGGGTTCCGGAAACCTGTCGATTATTTTATTTTCTCATTACCTTGTCGAGAAAACAAATGACTTATCGAGGGAGAAAAGTTGTCGGCCGATTATCTCATATTTTCACCGACCGCATCGACGCGTCCATTTCATTGCGTATGCAAAGTTTCAGCCTTTGGACGGCGAATCATTTCGCATGCAAGCCGCCAATGGATTAAGAATTGGCGACAGTGGATTGCCAGTTAATTGAAAGGTTGGTTTCCATGAAAGAAAAGCTCGGTTGGATTTTCGTAATGGTTTGTTTTAGAGTAGAAAGCGTATATCATGATATTAAGTTAAATTTTCGTTATTGATAAATCGATTGGAGATTTATGATGCGTCTTGATTATGGAGTGTTGAAATGTATTTTATAGAGGAATTTCTTCCGTTTAGTTTCCTTTTAAAAAAGTATATTTTTCGGGGTACCGGCTTAACGACTTGGTTACGTTTTAGTGATTTTTATTTGGTTCAAGTTGTGGCGTAAAAATTGCATTACATTGACAAATAAAGTTATGAAAGTGAAATCACGTGTAGTCTGGACTCGATTCACGATCATGTGACGGTTATGTAAACAATAACAAAAGGCGTACTAAAGGATTTCAGAAACGCGCATTCAAGCTCTTATTCCATAATGATATAAGTACGGGGGAAATTTTAGACAATAGCTTTTAAATCGTAATTAAATTGGGCTTCTTTAAAATATGTCTTTTCTCATAATTGTCACATGGTTATAAATCGAGTTCATTGGAAGATTTTTAACTATATAAATGTGTCCGGTGTGAAAAAACCCGACTATTATAATAACCAAGTTTGAATAAAAAAAACATGTGAAAAGATGTTTATTATTATTGGATTTTGTGGAAGAATCGTCTTTTAATCATGTATTCATTCTAAAGAAAAAGTTGAGAACATTTTAAACTTAGTTAACATCTCGTGTTAACATATTTTAATTACACAAGATAGAGAGAGAGTCAGTCTGCTAAAAAAATACAGATTGAATTAAGTATTGTTGTAATTATTCTAAAGTATTTGATCGCTTTAATCGCAGACAAAGGGCAAAATATGAGATTCGTATTTGGTAAGTTATCAGATGCCTATATATATTTATATATAATGTATTTATATTCATGTATTATGCATCACGGCTTAATACATGAATATGAATACATTATATACTCAGTATGACAGTTAAGTATTACACTAGTATTTTGTAATATTGTTGTTCCAATATGAACGTTTCTTCTCAGAAATATAAAATTATTTAAAATATTGCAAATGGATACCATACATTTAAAAAAAAATTGTTTTTAGATATGTTGCGTAAGCAGGTTCAGCATTAATTTTCTTATTTTTTTTACACATAAGTTGGCCACAATAGTCGAGTGGTCATAGTCGTGAAGTCGTGGCCAGCGTTGCTTCTGTCGAGGTGTGAGATCCGCGATGTAGAAAGACTGATGCACATAAAATGTATCGAAGTTTAAATTTTGCACGTTGACGTGGTGTGGAAATTTTGAGATAGGGATGCTAATTCAGGTGTTGTCCTCTTGTTTGGCGATTGTTCTGAAATACATGGTCGCCAATAGTGTGTTGCTTCGAAGTGTTACGTTAATTAACAATCAGTTAATTGCAATTTTTTTTTTTTTTTTTCATTTCATAAATATTTAATCCTACATAAACTAAACCAATTATTCTCATACATTTGTAAGGCATGGCATAATCATATACAGACTTAGACAGTTTTATAAGCAGTTTAAAATAAACAAACCGGAACAATTATGTCAAACTTCGAATAATTGCTTATTATGGCAAGATATTTTATGAAATTGTCTCTAGATAATTAGGAATCTGTTTTGTAATTTGTATTAGTAAGACATTGGCTTTTTCGAAAAATCTCTTGAGCAGCATGTTCTATTGCTACAGAAATCAAAGGCCTGAACGAGATTTCACTGTAAAGTGCAAGCATAAACATCTTATATTTAATTGCCATTATGTTTATTGCAAAAATTTAACTAATAAATCTTTCGTCTAATGAAATCAATACATTTTCTCTCAGTTGAAGGTTTAAAAAACTATGTTTCTTGATAGCATAAATATCGAAATTCTTACGTGAGAGTAAATGAATAACTTTTCAAAAGTCACAATGGGATATACCGTAAAATTCTGCGTATAAGCTGCACCTGTATTTTCAAGGTGAAAATTTTGGTTTTTAGGTACATTTGCCGTATAAAGCGCATCACACTTTTTATGAAACTTGAAATGTACGTACGCAATGTTCTTATTTTGAGTTCATCTATTCGAAATATTAATCCAAGCTTTAAAAAAAAATTAGAACTACAACCTTTTAAGTTCATAAGGATTGCCATTTCTGTTCAATAAACACTATTTTGATTTATGTAGAAGTCTAATTTTTTTTCTTATGCTCATCTTTTTTTATTTTTAAAGCTATCATTTTTATACTTGGCGTGTAACGCGCTCCCCTATAAATTTCGATCTTATTCAATTCCTACTACTAACTCACACACACACTCTCTCTATATTTATTTATCTTGGTGGAATTTTCAATCGTTAATAAAATACATTTCAAAGCACTCCGTTGAGCTGAAATTTTATATACACGATTATTTTGGATGACAATACAATAATTTAATTATAATTAATAAAAATTAATTTATTAACACTAATTATTTAAAGAATTACAAATACAGCCACGTTGGCATCATTTTTGGCGACTTGTGTCAAAACTTGTTAAGGATTTTTTCTCACGTTTTTAAAGCATTCAGTTGAACTGAAATTTTATAGACACGATTGTTTTGGATGACAATACAATATTTTAATGATAATTAATAAAAATGAATGACCACTTAATGTTGTGGTTCTGTCCTATGTATATACATTTTTATATTAATTGTAATTATTTAATAAAATTAGCTAAAATATAAAATTTTTGTTAATCTAAGTAGGAATTGACTAATTTTTTTTATATTATTTGTTTTATGTGTTAAAAGGGCACGTATATGCCGGATTTCACGGTAATTGTGTTTTATACGTGCTTATAACTCAATTTGTGCGCAACAGTATTAAATTTTTCCGTTTTTCGTAAAGTTTGGGAATTTCCTTCATCTAAAGTACATTCTTATCAGTATTAAAGCCAATGCATACCTAAATTCAACAAATAAGCATAATTGTATTTCTCTACAAGAATGTCTGTCTCATGTTAGTGTTGTTTTTGGATGCTATGGCAGGTTTTTCTCCGGGGCATGCCGAACAGGACCTAAACTCGATCTTTGCATGCTGGTTCTTTTGAGCTAAATGATACTCTCGAGTGCATCCAACTTGTCATTTACTTGAGCACTTGACGTCTCCAGCCCTCTAATTTGGAAGGCTTCTTCGGACGTCGATAATTGGATGGATTTTGTTGATTCGAGAGCAGATGCCGAGTGATTATAGAAGTGAGTAATTTGCCTTCTTCTCAAAACACCTCCCCCGACATCATTGACGTTTGCCTAAATCGTATTCCTCTGTACGAATGATTGATGGTTTTTTTCGATGCACCGTGAAATTTAGTCAAGAAATATTTCGTCATGGTATCGCACGCTAAGGCGTTTTTCTGCCGCTTCTCTCTCTCTCTCTCTCTCTTTTTATAGAACCAGGGATATTTGAATGGCTTTTGTGCATTATGTTCGAACTATTAAATTAAGTTCCATCGTATTGTGAGTTCATTCTTCCTTATAATGAAAGCCTTCGTCATAGTCTGAAGTGTCTAGGCTAAATTTTCACGTGGTTGAATAATTGACCTTAGTTACATTTCATGTGGTATAAAGGTGAGTGAAATACAACAATTAAAAAGTCATTATCGACTTCTTCTAGGCTTCAAAATTGCAGTTTGCGTCTTGTATATTAAGTTTCATAAAACAAAATCATAGTAACAATCTTGCTTATTATGTCTTAAAACTAGAGAGAATCTGTTCATGTACACTAATGTATTTTATGTCAACTGCATGGAAATGAGTAAATTTATCAAATATAATAGTGGTTATGATCACGATCTCGTGGCTGGTGTGTCACGAGTTAGAACTTTAGTGCCACAGAAGACCCTCCAGATAGAAAAGCTCATGTACGTTAAATCTGTGGAGGGTCAAAGTCCTCCCGTTGGCTTCGTATGGTAGTTTGGAGAAGGGGGTGCCGGTTCAGGTGTCGTCCTCTTCACTGAACGAGGTTTAAAATTACGAGAACTCGAGTCGTCCCCAATAGTCTTCATTTTGCTTTATAGTGCAACATTAATTAACACTCACTCACTGGGTAATTATCTGTTTAAAAAAATTAAAATTCGAAAGTGTTGAAATATTTGACATTTAATTAGAATGCCTTAATTTTAGAGGAAAAGTAAAACAAATGTATTCGAATCAAGCCTTCATTTTTTTTACCTGTTTTGTTGCCAGTATTCTACCGAATATTCTGTTGTATTTGCCGGTTTTGAAATATTATTTTTTAGCCTCGAAGGCTTATAAGTAATTGTTGAAATTACATTTTAAATGACAAGGAAAACCCGTTATTGGCCATCTTAAGTTTCCAAACATGCATCTGTGTAAGATTTATGAACTTTTGCGATTATTTATTTTTTTAATTAAGCTTATAACCTTTGCGCCACCAAATTGTTAAATATATTTTCTCAAGTAGCAACATATTTTAATGTAATAAAAATGCAATCAGTTACCTTAAACTCCCTAATATAACTAATCACCTTAAATAATTGAGTGCGATTGTTTTTTTAATGTTCTCATGCCTATTTAATTTTTTGAACCAGTCGCTTTCCTTTCATTTGCATCCTTTTCTAGCCTCGACTGCTTAAGCTGCCGTGTAATGTAGATTGAACGATCAAACTAATTGGTTTATGAAGAGAACGAAGTAATAATAAAGATAATAACTGGAAACTGATCTTGATTCCACCGTCTTCTTGTATTATTGTTCGAGTAATCCATTCGTTTCTCATTATCCAAGCTCAATTAAAAGTCAAGCTCCGGAGCATAGAAGGAAGAAAAATTACGAATTTTCTGTGTGCTTTCTCCCTCTCATTGTGTGTGTTCTGCGCAACCTAATTACGATTCAGGTATCCAACCACTGGTCATTAATTAAGCCTTACGACACTGCAGACTCGTGTTTGTTTTACGCCTTGTGTACATGTACAGAAAGATATGTCCACCGATTGGGTAATTTAGGGAGTTAGGGTCCTCAAATGGAAGAACCCTTGTTCTCTTGAAAGGTGTCTTTATGTGTATTCATTAATTGTTGTGCGACACGCGAGAATGGAAAGTTGATTTCCTTCGGGTAATTGTTTTGGGACCGTCTCTGGGTGGCCCATAACCTCGCAAGACAGGATAATGAGGCTAAAGCTCTTGGCGTTTAAAAAAAAAAAAAATTGAAGCTAGGTTCTTTATTTTAGTGGTAATTTTATTTATTATTGTTGTATTCATTGTATTGGATTGGTTTTGTTTGGGGGATGGTTCAACAGTCGATATTTTTTTAACCCCGTTTTTTAATGAATAGTTTTCTTTTATGATGTATTTAATTCAAGAATAAGTCTTTATTTTTTTAAAAATTTAGGGTACATTTTTTAAGTGTGTAAAAAAGACTCTCGCTAGCGGAGGATTTCTTGTATATCTAAAAAAAGGATACAGCCTTAAAGTCGTAAATGGTTATTTTAATTTCTTAAAGGATAAGAATTATTATGGTTCTGTCCGTGTTCATTAATGAAAAAAAAAATGTTATAAAATTGGAAGAAAAAAAGTACAAATGTTACTTCTTCAATGGCTCAACAGCCCTGGGTGGGTCCTGGCCTTCTCCAGGTGTCTGCTTTTGGCAAATGTTTTTCAGTTTCTGACCTTTAAAATATTTTTTTTTTATTGAGAACATTTATAACCTCGTGCACCACAAAGTATCACACGGGGGCTTACATAGAAGTAAGCGTGAAGCACACATCACAAAGAGAGAAGGATTACAACATAAACATCCATGCCTTACCCTGGATTCGAACCCAGCCCCTACAGCACTGCAGTCAGCGTCACTAACCACTGTACCGGTTGGGCGGCTCCTTCAAAATATTGAAATCTGTTCCGATACAATCTATCAATCCTTCTTAGCGGGAGGTCTATTTTCCAGAAAGGTTTTGTTTGACGAATTTTCAATATTAGGTTGTTTGTAAATTTCATGTAGTTCTTAATTAGTAGATATTTTTCTCCATCATCAATTCACTTGAATCTCATCAAGAATGCAGTGCAAGATTTTTCTCCCTAAAATTCCTGAAGCTTCCTCATCACGTGAAGTCTCTGATGCTTAAGTCAGGACAGATTTTTATATAAATATAAATTTTATAATTATTTAGAAAAGAATTATTGATGCTCAGATAAACACAAACGCTCTATCTTTACTTCGAAAGAATAGCATACGGATTACTTACTTCCTGTAATTCTTTCCATTGAAAATATATTATTTATTTAGATGTTGTAAATTAAATTTTTATTTTCGTTTTCGAGGGAAAAATATTAAACCATTTTAACTATAGCCTATATTATATGTTTACAGATTATTTGTAATATTTGCTATGAATGGCACTTTGATAAGGATCGCATGGAACTTTATAAAAATTAAGAAATATGTAGATAAGTGAATTGTATCAGTACTGGAAATGATCTGAGCTGGAGGTTTCTTTCGAAAACGAATGGAATCTCTATTTTATGCACTTTTGGGCTTTAGTATTGACTGATTTCAAATTGTGAGTTAAAAATATTTAGAAAATGGATATATAATGCATTTTGTGACTGTTACTAAGACGTCTTAATTCAATTCTCAAATAGGATCAATATATTCAAGATAGGAGCAATATTTTTCTCACTTGCCTTTAAAAGTTTTTGTAAAGAACTCGCCCAGGAGTTTAACTTAGGAGTATAACGTAGGATTTAAAGCTCTTGATTCAGAAACAGTGAGTTTTATTTGGCGTAGAAAGCGTTAAACAACTGCCAATATTTACAAGAAAGCGAAACATAGCAAGTAATAGAATTCCACCAACTCTTTCAAAAGAGAAATACATGTTGCCATACCTCAGAAGATAAGTAGTTAATCGCTGGTGCTGGTATATGTGTCATGGCAAAAAATTCTTTTTATACTCAAGATATTAATTAATATTAATAAAAATCAGAAATTAAGCATAAATAAAAATGAAATACAAACAAAAAACAGTTAATATGATGCAAAAATTTTATCGAAACACATATGGAACATTATTCATTCCAACCTGTTATTTACGGTAGAATCATTATTTTGCCCGGAAATATATTTTTACAAAATGTATTTAGACGGGTATACGATAGGTATAAAACAAGAGTCCTTCAATTGTTGATTGAAGGTTTCTAATGCTTTTGCTATAATTGTAAAGTTTTTTTTTTTTTGTGGCATTCCATATCAGTGGTCGACTGGAAAATTTTAAAAATTTCGCAGAAATCAGAACCATAAAATATGGCAAACTACATTCCAGTATTTTCTAGTTACATAAATCTCTCCATCATCACATGCTACTTGAATCAGAAATATGATGTGCTATCGCTTGGAAGCGAGGTGAAAGGACCATTGAGATGAGGCCACTTAGATACGGAGCGAGAATGAAAACACATTTTTATCGGAGTCTATTTCTGCCAAACAAACAAATGTGTGTGTGTGCTGTCCTGGTCAAAGCTCACAAAACAAACCATCTTTCACTTTCAAAAGCTTCTGGTCAATAAACAAATCAGCACGTGACGAGACTTGGCTCAATTGGATGACCCACGAATTGATAGATTGAGAAGCCTAGTGAATTTGTATTATCTGGATTTCGTTTATAATACATGCGTTCATTGTATGTTCTTGAACGGTTTATCATTTTAATTTAATACTTGTCTCTTTTTTTGTTAACAGATGATAAAATGCTTATTCACATGTTTGGTTTAAAATAAAATAAAAATATAATATAGTGTGAAAGTGTCGGCTCCAGCGGCTTAGAGGTAGCGTGCCCGCTTCGTAAGCCTATGGTTGCGGGTTCTACCCCGGGTCGCTGTAGCCTAGTGGTCAAGGATCGGATCGTGGCTGGCTTGTCACGAGTTCGAGCCCAGTACCACTTAAGACCCACCGTGTAGGAGAGCAATGCACGTTAAATCTGTTGAGAGCTCAAACGTTCTCCTGTTGGTGTGGTGTGGTAATTAGGAGAGCAGGTGTCGTCTTCGTCACCTGACCGTGGTTCAAAATTAAGAGGTGAATCGCCAAAAGCCCTCGTGTAGCTGGACAGTGCGACGTTAATATTCACTCACGCGGGGTCGACCCCGCTGGAGTCGATAATTTTCTGGATGCGAAAATCGTAGGCACGCATGTCATATGATTATGTGGCATGTAACAAATTCCTTGGGTATAAATTTGTCTCTGGTACTCTCGGTAAAACTAAATCACGGCAATATTTAGCATCTGACGGGAACTTGAATTAAAAATTAATTCAAGCGTCCAAATTTTGGCAGTGAAGTCACCAATAGATGGTTTCACCAAGAAATGGCTCTCACATTTGAGGACTTGCCGTTTCTGGAAAGGCTAAGTTGTTAAAATGCAGTCCATGGGGGGAGGGGGGGGGTCGGTATGAAAAGTATGAACAGTAAGTGGACTTATGTAGGATGTAATCTTATCCTTAAATAAACTTAGAATTTTATAGGAGTATAAATAGTCATATATATTTTGACGCTTTATTTGTTCCTTTCGAATACACTTTCGTAAATTGTAAATTTGTATTTGTTAAGGATTCTTTTCTCATCACGTTTTGTGGAGAAGATTCCGGAACTCAACTCAAACCATTTATGTCATTTTTACAGCAGCGGGCGAATTTCATGCTGGTCACATGATAACTGTAATCACTTGCTTTCCATTAATTCAAAACGGACATTAGACGAAACAGGGTGAGTACAAATGCTGGATCCGATTTTAAAAAATCATTTATTCGAAACTACTGCATGTATTACAATAAGTGATACATAAATGCAAAGAGAGAAATATATAAAGTTTTTTCCCCACTAATAATCAGCAGCACATTTAAGATCGTTGCGATTGATTTTTAAACATGGCCACAATCACAGAGAAGAGTTTTTGCGTATTAGAGTATTCACGGTTCCCCCCTTCCCCCCTGTTATTTGGGTGCAATGTGCATTTGGAAATCGCTACGGAAAAGAAGCATTAACCAACAAGAGCATTCTGCGATGTATAAAGAAAAGCAGCAGTCGGCCAATCTTCTCGGAAGAAGCAGTGGAGATCGTAAAGCTGAGTTTTGTTCAAAGTCCACGGGAGTCTATGAGAGTTGCCGCTTGTGAACTTGAAATGCCCCAGAAAACAGCATGGAAAATTTTGCGAAAAAATATTAAATTTCAAGCCTTATCATTTGTGATTGATACAACAAATAACAGAAGACAAGTAAGGATTTATACAGCATTACGAACCATTGATAGTATGATGTTACAAAATGTATGAAACGAACTGGATTACAGATTGGACGTATGTCATAAAACAAGAGGATCACACATCAAACATTAGTAACAGAGAAAAAAAAAACTTGTTATACTTCTCTTTACTTTCGTGTAGTATTATTTATTGTAATATGTGCAGTAGTTTCGGTAATATGATTTTTTAAAGTCGGGTCCATCATTTATTCTCACCATGTACTTCTTGTTCTACTTTAGATGGAATTTCAAATTTATAATTTTGTACAGATGTTCACGTATTAAGATTTTTTCAAACATTCCTCAAAATTAAAAAAAATACTTACGTTATTATATACTTTTTTAAATCAAGTGTATGTTACTTATCTGCTGACAAGCATGTGCACTTTTTTAAATGAAATTTTTCTAAAAAGCACAAGTTGGCAAAAGCGAAGTGCATGAACTGCTGGGTTGTAAAAGCGTGATTGCATGTACCATGTGACTATGATGTTACATGAATTTGGCCTATTTCTTGGAAAGCAATTTAAATAGAGAATATATTTATGCTAAAATATTTAAGCAGCATGTATGTAGTTAATTATCTTCGAAACCACAATGCATTTTACATTAGAACTTTCTCATCATAAAAACAAGCAAATGCTCTTGGAAATTGCCTCTAAATAGCTCTTAATCACTTTTTTGAAGTTTTCTCCCATGTGTTAAATAAGTTGTTTTGCATATTAGTTTCACAATGATGTATAATTTTTATGTTAATTTTTAGATTTTGAATACTGCCGAGGGCTTTTATTGGTACTTTAATTATTGATTTATTTTTAAAAGACCGTTAAACTGCTATCAATTTTTCATTTAACACTTCGCGGAAATAACGTTTAACTAAATGTAAAAACTGTTTAACATTTATATCGTTGTTAACGGTACAAGAAATGATCTAATTACGCATAATTATAAGAATGATTTATTTTCCTGAAGTCATTAGAGTCAATTAAGATTCTGAATGTGTGTGTTTCTTGGTGATTGACTAAAAAGAGATAGATTATTATTGCTGTGGAACTATATTAACGTGTTCAGGTGATTTAAGTGATTGGCCTGAACTTTTGTAAACGATGTGTTAAAATTTCTTGAAGTAACATCAACGGTGTTGTAACTAATTTCTACTTCAGAGAGAGGGTTAAGTTTCTAGGGAGGGAAGGCGTTTATACCGAACATTATTACTATTCTGTAATTCAGTTATGTTGATGTGAGATGGGATTGAATAATTTATCTCTTAATCTAGAGTTTGTACGTGATTCTGTACATTTATAAAGTCAGTGAATTCTACATGTAGGGGAGGGGGGAGATTTGACTAATCAAATTGCGCGCGCACGTCTTCTGTTCGTTTCATTTATGGTTGTCTATTTGTTATTATAACGTTTGGGAAAATGGATGGGTAGCATGAGACTTAAATTATTATTTATTACGTCTACAGGTAGCCGCGGTAGCCAAGTGGTCAAGGTATCGGATCATGGCTGGCGTGTCATGAGTTCGAGCCAAGTACCACTAAAGACCCGCTGTGTAGGGAAGCGATACACGTTAAATCTGTCGTGAGCTCAAATATCCTCCCGTTGTTATGGTGTAGTAGTTAGGAGAGCGGGTGCCAGCTCAGGTGTCGTCCTCGTCATTTGACCGTGGATCAAAATTGCGTGGTCCGTCGCCAAAAGCCCTCGTGTGAACAATGCGACGTTAATCTTCACTCACTCACTATTACGCGTCTACAGCTATTTACATTTAGATATAAGTTATTCATACTTTGGAGTATTTCAATACCCCAGAATGTTATTCGTGAGGGAAGAAGCAAGCGCAACTTCTCTTTTCGAATGGTTCAAACAAACTGACTCTCCACTCTCTTGAGGTGGGGCGGGCGGTTCTTTCATACACCTCGAATTTTACTCGATGGTGGGATGCAGCCTTTGGGTTTTTCACGGCCATCGGCTGTTGACATGTCAGATGAAAGCACCCCGCAGTATTTTAGGGATGCATGCGTGGATATGAAAGGCATAATGCTATCTTTGTAGTGAAGCCAATCTTGTAGCTGCGAGGCGGGAAAACGTTACAATTAAAGGCTTTTGCTATGTATTATTAATATTCAATCTTACAAAATTTCATACATGCTGTACACAATATTCCTGTTATGATAAACATTGTGCGTTAAGTTGCGCGCCGCTAAAATAAATTGCACGTAGTAGGGGAAAAGATAAATGTTTGCAATTGAAATGTTTAAATCTATTTCAGCATACTTTTTGAAACATTTTTTTTTATTAAAATTTAATGCAATCGCTATAAATTTATAAACATTTCTTTTAAATATTGGAATCTGATTACCCTGACAAATTTTTAACTGTAATTTGTCATGTTCGTCAGTAAATGTGTGGCCGCGGTAACCTAGTGGTCATGATCACGGACTCGTAGCCGTCGTCTCACGTGTCCGAATTCTTACGGCTCTGAAAATCCGTCACATTAAATCTGTCGAAGCTCAATGTTCTCCTGTTGGTATGGTGTGGTAGTTAGGAGCGATTGGTGCTAACTCAAATGTGGTTCGAGGTTCAAAATTACGAGGTTCATCTCCAATAGCCCTCGTGTTGCTTTATTGTGTGACGTCAATGTAACTCTCAATAGCCAGTAAACGTTTTCTGCGTAACGAATTGAAAATTTTCAGGTTTTTCACTTGGAGTTAATTCCCTTTCCTTCCTTTCTTTCAAAAAAAAAAAAAAAAAAGTTTTATACGAATTAGTCCTTATCATTAGATTTTCTGTCCGTAAACCTATTTAAATTACTGCACTTGTGCTTTGTCATCTACACGGTTTTTTCCCTTGATGCCTGTTTATGTTCTGATTTCGTTTTGTAGTCTAATTAACCTGGCAGCTTTGATCTCCCTTGTTGAAAATTCATAATTAATGCAAACCCACCTATCAAGAGGTGATCCAATCTTTCGAATTACGCAAGGTGATATTCTCCAAACGGTATTAGAGTGAAAATAACCGATGTTATATTCTCCAATTTCCTCTTGGAACACCGTTGCGTATGTGGGTGACGCGTGCGTTTGCGGTCAAGTTAATCCTGGCCTTTGAGAAACCCACGTGTCTGTAGTGGTGGGTGTGACTACCTGTTAGCATTTCCGTCCGAACGTGACAAAGAAGTGCTGGGACACCTGCTCCGAGTAACCTTGTTCTTACGAAACGCCGTGTGTCATCGGGGAGGGCTCAGCCACACGCTTGTGGACACAGCTGGTCTCATCATGCTGGTTGGGTTTTCTGTTTACAAATGGAATTAAAATGGAGCAGGGGGAGGATAAGGTAGGGTTGATCGTTTTTCAAGGTTTAGGGATGTGGGCCTTGAAATTTTTTGAATGGAGAGGGAAGTCTTGAAAAATATGTTGAGTGGCCTTAAACTTGTTCTTCACTTTTACCGGTAGTTCAAGCTACAAGTGTGGTCAGAAGTATTTCCTTTCGGTAGTCTGATTATGTGTGTGTGTTGTAATGTGAAATGCTGTATATCAATACAAGTGCTTCCTGCATGTATTTGGAAGAAATTATTTTTTTAAGGCGTAGTGACTAAGCCTTAAAGTTATATTGTTTAGGCGGTTCATTTTAATAGTTGCTTTACCACAAAACCTTATTTTCTATTATTTGATTATAATATGTCTAATTAAACAGACTTGTCAAAAAGTTTACAGGTCTGTAAAAAATTGATGTGGTCCTTCTCAATCACTCTATGATTGTCTTTGTAATAATTATATTGTTTATACATTAGTAATGTTATGTATTATAGGGGACACAGATCAAAATTTCTGTTGTCACTCAATTTCAGGAATTTTCGTTGAGATTTATATGTAAAAAAAAATCATACCTTGCAGTACACAGCTTGCTATCGCTGCTGAAAAGCATCACCATGCAAAAAATATGTAGATATTGAATCATTTACTTACGATACAAAATGAAAAGTTTTATGAATTATATGAGAATTCTTTCTTCGCTACAGTGTTTTTTATGTACTGCATGATTCAAGAAAAATAAGTATTGATTAAATTTTATCTATGGAACGGGTTAATCATGTATGTAGGCACATGTCATATATTATTCAATCATTTACTTGAGAGAAAACGTCCATGTTTGATATACGCTATTGCAACTACCACTCTTATCTTCTTCCATCCCTGATTTATAAGTATCCCTTTGCCTTCATACCTCACATTCTTTCTTGAAAGTGGTTGGTTATGGTTTCTCATTGGCCGAGCTGGGGTCGAACGCGCGAAAAGCAGGCGCCGGCAGCTCCACCCAATTAAGAAACTCATCATCCCGCTGCGACATACAGCGGATGGATTCCGCCTTTCGTGCCTCCCGGGTGTACCACATATAATTACTGCAGCCTGTGACCTCAGTCAATGTCACGACGGGCCCTCCTCGTACGGAATAATTATCGGGTGCCGATCCCACTCATCTATCTCTCTCCGGTACAGAACAGTGCTCCTTATCTGACCCGAATTCTTGTTTACATATTACGAAACCATCTAGATACTTCTTGAAGTGCTCCGTATTCGTAGTATTACCTGCATGCCTATTGCTGTGTTCTTGTCCCAAGTTGTGTATTTGAATGGCAAGGAGGCTTACCTTGAATGTGTGTTAATTTCTTACATTTCTGTAAATGAGTCACTATGTTGTTACTTGTGCCTTAATTTAATTTATAGATAGTCCCTGTTGTTTTGAATTCTCTGACCTTGCTAAATTTCAGACCATTGGATCAAGTATTCCTTGCCAGTTTTTTAAATGGTGGAATAAACTGCTGAAAAACTTTAGGCATAAACTTTTTAAAAATGTGTGCGAATCTTAGTGTCTTAAACTTGTCTTCGTCTAACGTTGAAGAACGCTGTCTAACTTTCGAACGCTTTTGTCGAAGGAAAATATCCTGTATCAATGCAGCTAATTATAAGTAAGTATGTACTTATAATTAGTTCTTGCAGTTCAGACATTTTATTCACATATTTTGATAATGTCGATTTATTTGTTCATCTTCTGTGTCCAGTAATCTAATGAAGTAAGCCATAATATGATATTAATTGAGGGTTTTTGTCTATAAAACAACGGTTCCAAAAGTTAATTTCTTTCTACGATATTAGGCAGGTGGCCGCGGTAGCAGGGTGGTCATAATCGCCGTCCAGTCGTGAGTTCGAGTCCTGGTGCCACTAAAGAGCTAATGCACGTTAAATTTGTGATGGTTCAAAGTCCTCACGTTAGCATGGAGTAAAGTTTTGAAAAGTTGGTTTGTTAAAAATTTCTATTCGATTTTGAGTCTGAAAAACTTACTTCCTTCTCAATCAACCTTAAATTCAGAAGTTGAATAATCTATTCAAAGAACTGAAATCGAATACTTTATCGGAATTCGAATTTTTTTGTCTGGAATCAACGCGCGGGGCAGGAACGCTATCGCAGTTCGCTCATCAAAAACCCTTATCGATTTGGGTGATTACGTCAATATTTTCTCTTTGAATGCAAATTTGACTTAAATAAACATTTATTGTTTATCTAAGATTGAATATATATTTTTAGAAATAGTGGGTATTCAGTCTTCATATGATGACTAGTGATGACATTCTTCTGTACTCTTTATTTTCTAAGTAGAAGTTGAGATATAAAGACTGCTTTTAAAATTTAAAATATATGTTAATTTCTTTTTTATTTGCTAATACTACTCGGTTTTAAATGTGTATTCAATATGTGGAAACAAGTTCATTTTTTTCCTTTATAATAGAGACTAGCCGTTACCGGATCGCCTCACTGAATATTTCATGATATATAAAAAACAACTGATATCTAAGTCCTTGCACTAAGCGTTCGATTATATTGAAAAATATTTTCATAACCCTCACCTGTTGATCCAAGTAAAATAATAATCTTTTGCTCTCCCGTAACCCACTCCCTCAAAGTGAATTTCCAGAAAACCCTATTTTTGTGAGTTATTTACTCAACAAAATAAAAATGCGTGCCAAATTTCAAGTCGTCTTATAATTCAAAAACTGAATATTTTTTTTATAGATATGCCCTGTAACACCCCTTGATAGTCGATTTCCGTAGAATCCATTCTTACTGGATCTCTATTTAACAAGAGTAACGTATTTACCAAATTTCAAGTATGAAGCTCTAGTAGTTAAAAAATGGGAATGTTTATGTATCATGCCCTATAACCCCTTGCACCCTCTTTGGGGGTCGATTTTCACAAAACCCATTCTTAGAGGATCTCTACTCCATGAAAAGAACATACCTGCCAAATTTCAAATCTGTGGGTTTAATAGTGCGGGTGAGTGAGTCATTTTTCTCCTTTATATTATATATGCAGACAATGCATTATATTATGAGTAAATCTTCAGATCGTGTGATAAAAATTTAAATAATTTTTTAACAAAATAAAGATTTGTTACAATGAAAATACACTTGACAAACTGCTTAACATTCGAGCTCATTGTGGGATTATTTCTGTTCTTTATACCTTCTGAATACTCATGCGTAAAGGCATCGATCGAGCTGGTCAATGTCATCCTCACGAACCGCAGTTATTGACTTCATTAGGTGCCAGTCTCCAAGATATTCTCCATTTTTATTTTTAAACCGTAAGTTTAAATTGACTTCAAAACCAGTCAAGTGTTGCAGTGTCCATAAATTGTCTGGTTCGTAAGCATCAGTGGAAGATTATCATCGTACAGTTGTTACTACTTGCTGTAGGCAAGGTTATACTATCACCCGTTAACGGCTCACGTTTCAGTCATCGGGCCAGGAATGTCACCTTGATGTCTTCGATTTAGCGGTCAAGCTGGACAGCCCTTTCGATATCTCGCGTGCATTGAGACTCACTCCCAGACGACTTTTTAAGAATGCGCGCGGACTACCCCACTTCCTTTATCAGATATTAGATCCTCCCTCTATGCATTGTTGAATGTCTTCTTTACGAAGAATAGAGCCATGGCGGTTTAAATCCGTCCACTTCGTGTCATTTGTTGACGAGATTTAGGCCGTTGATAAATGTTTTAAGTGATGCAACTATTAAATTTGTTTGATTAAGTGCCGTCTGAAAGTGTCGACTCAATTGAATGTTGCGATGCCTTTGAGAAGTCATTGTCTTGGGGCTCTCTGTTGTTTGGATTGACTGAATAGTGTTCGGCGCTGGAGAAATTTTTGTGGTGATTAATGGTAAGTGAAATATGTCTTTAATTGTATACTTGAGTAATTTACGAGATTGTTCTTTGTTGCGCATCAATTACTTTATACACTTAAAGACCTGGAATTTGTTTTATTAATTATTCTTGTTATCCATTATGAAAATTAAATTGAGGAACAACTTGGTCAAAAACTGGTAAAAAAAATATGACTTTTAGATGTATAAATATATATATATTTCTTTTTATTAAAAATCTCTCTTGCATAATGCTTGAAAAGAAATATCTATGATGGAATTAGTTCCCAGCATCAATAAAATGTTATGTACGGTATAAAGACTTTTTTTTTTAATTTCTCGAATCTAATGTAATAAGCTCTTGTTTCTGTAAAAAGTAATACATTTTGGTTGTATTTTTACTTTTTCTATTTGAAATTGCTATTTGTAGAGCACATATTGAATGTAATTAATTTATTCTGATTTTAAGTAAAAATAAATAAATTGAAAAAAGTTCATAATGTGCAATTTATATTGATTCATTAATTGATTAAATCAACCAATAAAATTTTTTTAATTTCTTATATCAGTTTAAAATTCTACTACTATTGAGAAGATTAATATACCTATTAGTTTAATGTATATGTAGTGTAAATATGTAAACTTGCGGATGCTATATACATTGTATGAGTTGGCTGTAAGAAATACTTTACCTCTACATCATTTTGAATTCCTTCTTTTTTGGTCGTTTCTTTTATGAAAATTTGTCTTTTTATATACTGAGCCTGTTGAAGGAAAAAAAAAATTACAAGTGAAGTGAAATTTGTGAAATTGTTATAAGTATATTAGTATAAAATGTATCATGTGTTATTCATTCACATATTTAAGACCAAATTAATGCAAGCACATAATTTGAAATGAACGTAGATATTGTTATACATTTAGAAACATAATATTGGTTTATTTTTCGGAAGTGTATGTTTACTCGTTCAAATATATATTTAAAAAAAAAAAGTTGCATGTATTGTATTATATTTTTTTCATTATAAAGCAGTGAAACACTTATCCGCCCTCTTTCTTAAATTATCTTATGTTACCTATGGTTGATCGCTATCTACACTCAGCTGTCTTAACTGTTTCCCCTCGTTTTTACTTCAATTTAAAAAATTCCATTCACAATTTCTCATTTCACAGAGCAACATTTTGAACCTCGTATCTTTCCAACTATCTCTCTGTAGAAACATATTAGTTATCCATCACATAGTGTAGCCACTAATAGCGTTCTCCTCACAATGCTGAGATTATTCAACATTGGACACTCCATTCCCAGTTGTGTAATTGAAATGTGATTGTTGCGATGAAAATTAGAAAGCCAATCGTGAGTGAGCTAATATGCTTTCCTCAGTTGTGTGGTGAAAGGTTACTGTGTATGTATGTCGGAGAGAGACATATATGCGCGTTTTTTCCCCAGCATCTAGACCCAGATCTTGCGCAGTCAGATAATAGTAGATCTCCCGCCAGCACATATGGAATTAATTTCTTTCCTCTTGCGATACAGAACTGTTTCGAGTTACATCTCCATCACAAACGCCAGGCAGTGTTTTCATTCTCTAACCCCATCTCGGCAAATTCTTTGTGCCCATATCAGTTCCAGGTCTTGTAATCGGGTTTCATTGCTCCAGCGCGTGTAGGAAAGTGTCGATTTTCGAGCTCATAATGGCTCTTATTTTCCTTATTTTTATCCCCAACTATTTTTTTTCTCTTTCCTCCTTTGTTCTTAATCGCCCAAAGGTTGGTTCCCTTTTTACCTTCAATCGCTAATTAATTGCTTCGGATATGTCTGTGTGTGTCCCCAAGGAATGAAGGGGGAAGTATTTAAGATGGAAGTGTTATAGACAGTTAAGGCTGAATCTTTCCGCTTGCCTTTTGTTTTTTATCGACTGGAAATGCTATCTTTTGCCCGGTAGCTGATATCTTTTTATTGAGTGCTTCTTTGTTGAGATTAGGGAAATAATTTGTAATGAGCATCGGTTTTGATAGGAGTTGCTGCCGCCTTGAGCTGTCTAAATAATGGGATTTGGGTCGTATTTCTTTTTAAGCTTTTGAGGGAGGGGGGGGGGCAGAAATCGCCCTTGGAGAAAATGTTTGTTAAATTATACATAAAAATTATTTTATTGTAAGTTTTTCCTATTTTATTTTGCGTAGTGAAAAGTTTCAGTTTTGTGAGTTACAGTAGAACGTCGTTTATCCGAAGCAATTGGGACCGGACACCTTTCGGATACGCGATTGTTCGGATAACCGAAAACCGAATGCTATCCATGAAGTATATTAAAACGGACATTATACGAATATTGAGATCATCACATGTGGGAAACGTGCTTGAAGAAAAAGCAACATAGGTGTAAAATGTCGCAATTTTACTTTTATTGTGGAAAATAATCACTTATTTTTCTTTGTACCATTGTACACCTTCGTTTTTTCGCTGCACGGTCTCTGAAAAAACTGGTTCGGATATTTGACGTTCCGGATAATTAACGTTCGGATAAAAGACGTTCTACTGTATTTAGCACTTTTTTTTCGATATAAGTCCTTGATGATGCTTTCTGTGATTTAAAAAAAAAAAGAAATCTGATTTCAACATGAATATACTCTCGGTGCACTCTTCGTTTGTTGGGAATATATTTTTAAGGACATCACAATGATTATTCAAAAAAGAAATAAAATAAAATATAAATGTTTTCATTTATGCTATGTTATTTGTTGCTTACTACCTAAGTAAGACAAGAGAGTAAACATTTCGCCAGAAATTTTTATGATACGAAACTAATTCGTTGAATATGTGTACCCCGAATGTATTTTTCTCTACTACATATGAATAATTTACATTTGCATCCGTTCTTCCGATTTGATATTAATGTCTGTTATTTCTTGAATTTCTAAAAAAAGCCCATAATGATTCGAGTTTTAGCTTTAAAAAATCCCACGAGAGAGATATTTTTCAGGAACTTAGCTTTTTTTCATTTTAAATATTTTGTTTTCGGCTACTTTATGTCATGTTGAGGGGATGATGCATGTTAAATTGGTCAAGGATCAAAGTCCTCGCATTGCCGTGGTGTCGAATTTTTGGA
>BMAV01013202.1:91430-132433 GCA_019973955.1 Trichonephila inaurata madagascariensis
CCCCCCCCCCCCCCCCCCCCCCCCCCCAAAGCCCTTGATTTTTTTCGATTGATAATTCTAAGTATATAGTACGTAAAATTTATTTATGTATTTTTTATTAATGATTAATTTTATTAATTAATGCTAATTTATTCAATAATTAGTTTTTTACTGTGTTTTGTTCCCGAAAATCGACAAAATCAAAAGGGGCATGATACAAGAATGGTGAACTTTCGACCCCCCTCCCCTTGAAAAATTCCTGAGTGCGCTACTGCTTGTAGGGATACATGAAAAACATTGTTTACCGATCTCCAATTTGTAACACTGATAAA
The DNA here is from genome assembly GCA_019973955.1 of Trichonephila inaurata madagascariensis. Classification (NCBI taxonomy): domain Eukaryota; kingdom Metazoa; phylum Arthropoda; class Arachnida; order Araneae; family Nephilidae; genus Trichonephila; species Trichonephila inaurata. The sequence goes on from BMAV01013202.1 coordinate 91,742, forward strand.
ATGAAATTGCAACCGCTATTTAGAATGTTGACCCTGCAATGCTTCATAGAACGTGGTGTAACGTTTTCCCGTCAGACAGCGGAAAAGTCGGCTTCTTTTTGTGGATAGGATAACTGCGTTCCTATGCACACGTGTACCCGCAAAATATTGCGAGGTCTTGGCTTTGGTCATCGCCTTGGCAACCTTTAACACCGTGAGAACCCCCTATTCCGCCCACAAGCCGGATGTAACTCGAGGTCAAAGAGGCCGACTGCTACCATCTCGAGACCCTAGAGAGGGCAGAGAGATGTTCGTTGGAAATGTTCTAACAGGACAGATGTAATCTCTTCCCTCACAAACAACAGAATTTAGACTATAATGAACTAACCAACCTTTTAATAATTTCAATGTATATACTGTATTTAATAGCTGTGACGTACATAAACCAACAATTTAAATCCAGGATGGGCATTAAGTCAAACGCGATCGACCAGTGGACAGCTGAGACATTTTGGGGTGACCGCCTTTATTAAGACCTAATACGTGCTTTTTAAAATAAGCATATCCGTGGAGCACCGATGCCAGCCAGACTGGAGAATCGGCTTTTCACAATTGATGGGATTGTGTTTACTTAAGCAAATAATTCGATAAATGTGTAGATGACGCTTAACATGTTCACTGCTGCTGTTGTGGAAAAGATGATCATTGCGATGTTACCCGTATAAATAAATTTTTCCCCACACACCTACTTAAGGGGGGAATAAATCTTGATGATTTGCTCTTCCCGTGATAGGCTAATGATACATCATCCGACACTCCGTGTTTCCACGGGATTGGGTTCTCGTGTTGATATCATGGGCGAGGGACTCGGACAAATTAAGTACATGCGTCGATTTCAGATACATCGCGGTTCAGGTATGTTCCCTGCTCGCAGCATTGAATACGTCCACACTCCACGGTCTAACAGTAGCTCATAGCTGTTCTATCATACAATCTGGCAATTTTGTGTTATGTTTTTGTAGTAATCTGACATATTTTGAAAGACGGGTACAATATCGAAAACAAGTGTTAATAAATGTATACATAAAATTTTAACACATAATAGACACATCCACGCCACTGGGTGAACCGTAACATCTTAAAAATATTAGAAGTACCCCGCGTAACCTGAAAAAGTCTGCCCACCCCTGATTTAAATGAATAAATATCACGCTACCATTACTTTTCTCAAACGTTACAGTGGTCAGAAATCTCGTAGAGACTCGATGTTTTGCTCGCTACTATTAATGCGCTCGTTTAAAACGTACAATTAAACATTTTTAAAACCCTTTAGTTTTTTTTTACGGAATATAAAAAGCCGTAAGTGAATATCTTTGTTTATTTGTAGTTACAATTTTTGAATGTGTAGTCATACTTTTCGGCCAACTGGTAGAATTTTGAGATTCTTCGGAACATACAGCTAAAGTTAAACGTTGGTTCAAATTCTCAATTTTCCCATGACTCCCATTTAGAAGATGAGATCAACTTTCCAGACACTATTTTATTAAAAAATAAATAAATGCATTATAATTTCATGTTTGGTCTTTTCAGCCTAGAGCCAAACAGGAATACAACCGCCGCAATTATAATATAGCAAATAATGTTTATACAGTTAGTGTTTGTCCATGCAGATGAATGTTACCAAGAAAAGTTTTGTTTACATCCAGTTTGTAAGTCACGTGCAAAATCGTGAGAGAAACATAGACAATGCGTGTATACAAAAAAAGACCACAGATTGTTCTGGGAAGCTTAAACCCCATCTGTTGCCATATGGGTATAAAGCATCGGCTTTTTGCTCATGACACGCCGCAAAGGCGCATCCCAGACAATAACAAACAGAAACTTTCTGCGAAGTTAACGGTTTTATGCCGACCTGTGTTTGCAGACGGCCCTTTTATGGGTGAAAAAAAATCTTTTCTGACGTCTAAAATTATTCTTGCTGAGTATTCACTGCCTACGACAGGCCGCCAACACCTATTGGTGGTTTCTTTTAAACTAAGGATGAAAGAAAAGCGTCAATTGTGTGTGTGTGTGCATGGCTTTTGCCACTTTTTTCTATTTTATGATTGGTCATGAAATTATTTTTCGCTCTCCACTGTATTCATCCATTTGTTTAGTATTACCCAACTTTTGCCAAGGTTTCTTCGATTATCGAAAGTGGATTTATTCCCATTCTAATTGGGTCTGATCTTTTTTATTTCGAGCGTTTTCTCGGCTTCCGCGTTTGAGTGATGTTGGCCGATTCCTGTTTTTGGAAGTACATAAAAGAAAAAGAATGCCTAGGAAAAAAAAAAAGGTAGTTTATTTAGAGTAATTTATCAAGCGTGTAATTTTATTATACACTATCTTTCAAGCATTAACTTTGTTTAATCAATTTAGCGAAGGTTACGTGTGGCATCTGTTTTTTGCCAGTTTTGTTTTCACTGAGTAGTCATGAATTAACATCATGCATAGTGTTTTTAATTTTTTTTTGTCTTTCTCCAAGACTGTTTGTAAAGTCTGGGTGTTTCATCCATCAAGAATAAATGATAATTTCTCTCTGATTGATGAATATTCATCTTTTCAAACAGTTTTTGATTTTTCTGCATTTTTAGCGAACATTTTTCTTTTGTTTCTTCCTTCATTTTGCAGATATTTACATTTTAATAATTTAATAGCCAAAATAATTAAAAATAAAATTTTAATTTAATTTGAAAATTTAATTTTTTAAAAATTTAACTTTTATTATAAAAAATTAACATTATTGTACAGTTTTAATGAATAGAATGAGCTGAACTATGTATCTAAGCATATTAAGTGATAATTCTGTATATGTTGTTGTTGTTACTTATGCCACCTGATCGACAGTAACACCAGATCAAGGTCCACGAAATTCATCGCGGTTAAGGGCTAGATTTTTACGCCTTAGCTTTGAGCACCATGCAGGTGACAGTGCAATTTTCCTCGGTTCCACCCCAGTTTTGAGGGAGAACACAGGGGGTGGTCGGTTCCCACTACCTCTCTTCCCCTTCCTCCAACCTCACGCGAGAACTTGCGGCTCGACGGCTATTTGGCGTAAGTATCTCCATGCCGCTATAAGGCACTATACATCTACAAACATCCATGCCTTCTCCGACTACGGCACCGCAGTCAGCATCTCTAACCACTCTACTGGATGGGTGGCATAATTCTGTATATGAGTGTTAGAGTGTATTATTAACTTCGCAATTATTAGCGACAGATTTCGTTATATTCAGCCACAGTCAAGTGACAAGGTCTACACCTGAACCGGCTCCTCCTGTCCAAACTACCAAACCACGCCAATAGGAAGACTATTAGACCCTCTTCCTGATAAGTCTTCAGTGGTACGTGGGCTCGAAATCATAACACGCTGATTACGAGCTTGTGATCATGACAACATGACAACCACGGTTATATATAATTGTGCATCAGTAAAGTTCGACTTACGGTTTTTTTCGCCGAATGTACACGAACCTTGTAATTCAAAACCTCGGTCTGGTGGCGACACCTCTCCTAACTATGGCATCACACCAACGGGAGGGATAATGAGCTTCTACAGATTTAGCGTGCATCGGCATCCTCTACACAGCGGGTCTTCGGTGGCACAAAGACTCACTACACTCCGGTCACAAGTTCGTGACTACAACCACTAGTCTCCCGTCGCCACTCAATTTTAATGGGAATTCACAACCTTCTTATTCGTTTTTAAAATCTGATTTTTAAATTTTGAAAGCAACCTCTTTAAGCAGGCAGACATAACCTCACTCACAGTTAACCCTACTTCAAAAGAAGAGTACTTTGATGAATCGTGTGTGAAATCTCTTCACTCTACCTAGAATTGCGAGATATAGAAAAAACAAATTGGAAATGGAAATAATAATCTTCCCCGCGTCCTGTTTGCTCTGGGTATTAGATTTGTCACCATCTGAGCGTCGTGTAGAATTATGTCATTGTCTTGACACCATCCATCATGCTCTGCGGATCTGCGATAAGACGATCCTCTTGTTTGCTTAAGTGTTTAGCTGAATAGTGTCAAAAGAGAGGTGCGAAAGGAGACGATTGTTATCTTGTCAGTTTTTTAGACACATGATTGAATGGTCACAAACAATTTGAGTGATTGCTGGTAAATAGGAACTACTGGAGCAGCTGTTTCTTGTTGCTATAGAGTTTTGCAGTCACACACGGGAATAAAGGATTAGAGATTTTTTTTATGTTTTTGTTTCTTGTATAAAATATGTCCTTTGTGCGTGAAAGTCGGGTTGACCGCAGTAGTTATAGTCGCATTCACTTCCGACCGGTGCATCAGGAGTTTGAACCCTTGAGTTACTTAAGACCCACTGTGCAGAGGTGTTGCACGTTAAATCTGTCGAGGTTCAAAGTCCCCCTTTTGATGTGGTGTGGAAGTCATTGTTCAAAATGACGAGGTCTATCGCCCATAGCCCTCGCGTTGCTTTATAGTGCGACGTTAATGAACACCCACTCACTTAAAATAAAGGAAATTTAAAAATATGCATGTTTTTAATTTGTGGTCCATAAGCCAAAGGATTAAATAGAGAGTAATTATCTAGGGGTTATACCTGATAGGATACCTTAAAGCAGTGATCCACAACCCCCGGTCCGCGCACCGGTACCGGTTCGTGGATCAAATGGTGCCGGGCCGCCTAAAGAACATTAAACTATTAACATTTTATTGAAAGTGGTGCATTTCTCTCGGATTTGCGCACTTTCCACGGAAATCATTTTATATTCCACGTTAAATCACTTTTATTCATTTTTGGTGTAACTATATTTTATTCTGAAGGCATATTTAAATGTAACTAAATAAAATTGTTAAATCAAAACCATCAAAAATATAAACAGTCAACGAGTCCCCCACCCGCGGTAAAATTATCAAACCGCAGCGATAAAAAGGTTACGGAGCACTGCTTTAAAGTGTACACGCGCATTCGTTTTCTAATTTATTTATCGTACGAAATATTTATACATTTCCATTATTATCGTTCTACAGTATTGATAGAACTTTCCATATTACATTTAAAATTTATATTTTGTTCTAATATCTTCTGCACTTAAAGCCTTTTCCATTGGCACTTTCTTTTTTTGCAACACGGTGTGCTAGCAAATCTTTAGGTTCTTGTGACGTTCAAAGATCCCTTTTCTATCGCAGCTCCTAATTCACTATGACGCTCATATTTCAAAGAATTCTTATATTACAAATCACCTGCCAATCTACATTGGCTACTAGGTCATTCCGAATCTGCTATAGCTGTGGGGGCTCATTTTCAGTTGTTCGTGACTGTTCCCTACTTTTCGAACGAAAGGATACTGAGAGAAAAAAGAATGGAAAGATCTGTGTACTGCCCGCGGATCGTTATTATTATTTTTTTAATTCATCATCGATGGCAACAGTAGTTATCTAATGAGATAGATTGCCCAGTGACAAACAGCCTTGATTCTACTGCGTTTGACCAGTTGTTGACTTAGCGTGCAGGTGAGAAGGTTTCTTGTATTGGATGTCACTAAGTCCTATGAGAAGTTTTTTGTATATGTGTCTGTGGCAAGTGCGTGAGTAATCTTCACCGACTGCCAATTATTCAAAGCAAGGAGTGGTGAGAGAATTATTAACTCGCCAAAAAAAAAAAAGAAATGTTGGCGTTGAAAAATAAGTTATGGCATCAAAGAGTGCAGGCTAGCAGCCATTCTGACTTCCTAATATTCAGATTTGTTTCCTGTTAGACCAGTTGTTTGATCGATATTTGAATGCCCCGAGCAAAGTTTATACATGCGTTGTTTTAAAATAAGGTCTTCTCTCTCTGTGTCTCTGAAGTTGAACAATTTATGTGTTTGCACCAGACGGCACACCGGTGCAATTAGATCGTTTCTTGTTTGTAAAATTTTGCTTGGTGAATTTTCGGATTTGTTTCACTTCCTCCCTCCCCCGTTCTCTCGGTTCAGGTTGATGGGAACTGCGTACGTGGAATTTCTAATGTGAAATAATTAACATCATTCAAATGTTGCTTTGTGAAATTTCCGAGCATGAAAAACAAATCAGTTGTCTTAAGTTATATATTGTACACTTTTTGTTCGTTTATCAGGTTATGTGATGTAAATTATGTATATCTTCGTATACGTTTTAGTTAATTTGAAATGAGATATTAACGTATAAAGAGTGAAGGAAAAATAGTTGATTCATTTTTACTTTAAATACCTTATCCTGCTTGAAAAGAGGAAACAAAATGATGCACAGCTGTTACTTGTATTAAGTTTAAATTGTAATCATGTTAGTCTATACGAGTATCGCTAAGAAATTCTTAATTATATTTACAATGAGACCTTAAATAGTCATGTAACCACGGTAGCTGGTGGTAATGGTCGTGAACTAGTGGATGACGTTGTTGAGTCGCAAGTTGGAATCCCAGTGCCACTGGAGAACCGCCATGTAGAGGAGCTGATGCACGTTAAATCTATCGAGGCTCAAAAGGTAATCCTCACCTCTTGACTGGGTCTCTAAATTGTGAGGGCCGTCGCCAAAAGCTTTCGTGTTGCTTCAGAAGGCCACGTCAATAAAAAAAAATCAATTTTAAATTTTATGTTCTCTCTTTCTCTCTCTCTATATGTAGCTTTGGCCGATGTTGATTTATTTTGATTGTTGGCATATCTGGTTTCAGGAAAAAAAATCTTCAGAATTTATTTTCAACTTGTTTATTTACACTCACATAAGGTAGATAAACAATCACCTTAGTATTTCACAAATATTTGGTAAGAACACGAAAACAGATACAAGCGACATAGCAATAGCAAGCAGCGACGGTTACATGGGGAAGGCAAACAGACAAAGAGAGTGACCACAAAAGATTTTCGCTTTATATACCGGCAGTGAAGACCGCGTGACTGTTGTTTAACAAGAGCTCAGATACTTCTGATGTAAAAATATTAGTTGACTACGATTAAGGTTAGGGCGTTAGTTTTGAACCAAAGAATTAAAAGCTTATTTAAGTACTATTTAAAAGAGTCAATTAAAAGGATGCTAGAGTGAATTATTACACACATACACATACACACACACTGCAAGAACGTTTATTCATGACCTTAAACTGTTGTTATTTTGTGAAAAGTTGCTATATGTTGTTGAGTTCATTTTTAATAACTTTCTTTTCAAAAATAAAACTATGAAAATTATGGGATAAAAAGAAGCGGCAATAAATTGAGAACCATTCGTTCGATTTCGGAAAAAATTCAGACAGTTGAATTTTATAGTGAAAATTGGAATTAAGACTTCTAATATGAAATTTTGAATCCCACTTTGTTCAATTTTTAAATCGATTAGAGTGATTTTTTGAAATATGTATCATGTTTTAAACGTTTATTTCTCGGTAAATATTTTATATTTATTGGGGGACGTCTTAAATCCATGGTCTGGAATAGAAAAAAAGGACACTTATTTTTATTTAATCATTATCTGTGTGATAAATTATTATTATTAGTGTTATATATATTATACTATATATAATAAGGCGTTATAAATTGAAATTTATATTATAAATATCAATTCTAGATGAATAGTTGGGTCTTACAGTACTAATGGCGTGGCTCAAATTGACATTTGTACTCCACTTATGTTGTTGGTTTATTAAAATTGTATATTAGCATTCTTTTTCCATCAAGTGTGTTTGAATGTGAATTATAAAATTAAGTCTACGAAAAATAATTTTATGAATTTTACCAAAAAAACTCTTTTAGCCAAGTTCTTTTCTAAGAGACTCCGAGCATCCATTGTTTATTTTTAATTTTGTCTTGGATCTCTTGATGGCGGTGTTTCAAAATTACGCGTGGATAAGAATCCCATTTTCCTTTTGTTCACAGATTGGACGTAAACTCTCTTGAGTGTCTCTCAGCTCCAAAAACCCAGTTTAAAAATGATGATGTTTCGGAGAGAAAATCTCTCATTCTCACAGTCAATTACCTCACGAATCGAGTAAATTGACTCCAGGAAAACCCTACTATACGAAACGCCGACTCGATAAAATCTTTCTCACGTTATTAACATGTAAATATCGCAAAATGTTCCGCATTTTGGATTTTCTTACTTTTTACTTCTTTTCTTTCTTTTAAATCTGGTTCTCATCTGCAAGGGCTTTTCTAGTTTTAGTTTAATGTGTTTCGAAAAGTATACGAATATTTTCTTTTCTGGAATATTAATCTTCGTTCTACGGGTCGGCCGTGGTAGCCTAGTGATCAAGGTATCGGATCGTGGCTGAAGTGTCATGAGTTCGAGCCCAGTACCACTAAAGACCCGTCGTGTAGGGCAGCGATGCACGTTAAATCTGCCGAGAGCCCAAACGTCGTCCCGTTGGTGTGGTAGTTAGGAGAGGGGGTTGCCAGCTCAGGTGTCGTCCTCGTCACTTGACCATGGTTCAAAATTGCGAGGTCCGTCGTCAAAAGCCCTCGTGTAGCTAAACAGTGTGACGTTAATATTCACTCACTCACCCTTGTTCTGCGTGAATTCGTCACTGCAATAGAAGAGGAGGTTGCTGTTTATTGAATCACGATGGTCAGAAGTTCGAGTCTTTTGATTCTCTATGTATAACATTTGGAGAATGGTGCTGATTCAAAGATCACCCTCGTTTTCAGTCATTTTTTTTTCATGTTCACCAACACCTGATCGTCTTTATCTAACAACAGGTTTGACATCTGCGGTGGGTCTTCAGAGATACTGAAATGGTTAAAGCACGTCAAATATGTCGTAGCTCAAAGTCCTCCCGTTGGCATAGTGTGGAAGTTTGGGGAGAAAGGAAGGGTACCAGCTCAGGTGTCGTCCGCGTTACTTACCGTAGCTCATAATTACGAGATCCGTCGCCAAAAGCCTTCTTGTTGCTTCAGAGTGTTACTTTAAAATCAGATATCAAAATTGTACTGTTTTCAATTGATTTTTGCAATGTTAATGTGTTTAGAATCACCAAAATAGCTTATGGTCATATTTGATTGAATTGCTGCTTAACAGTTGGGATGTGTTGTTTGATGTAGTACTGAGTATCAGACACCAAGAAACTGTTGTTTTATCAACAAGTCAATTTTACCTGACCACATTTCAAATGCCTTCTTTCACCCATAATGACTTAATTTTTTAAAGTTATTCATAAAATAAAATTCATATAAAAAATGAGCTTTTTTTCTATCCATTCATGTAACAAAGTAATTTTTACATCATCAGGAATTTTAGAAAGAATTTAAATAGAGGATAAAATTATTATATAAAAATTTTACCACAACTCTAACTCTCAAAAAAGTTTTCTTGGTCACTTGACTTTATTATTTAATTTTTTGCCCAAATTTTTTCTTTGAAGGTTTTGGCCTATGGATGAATTATACGGCCTATATTTATATATATAGAGAGAGAGTTGGTTTGAATGTCACCAAAATAATGACCTTTACTCGGAAACGCAATCGTATTGGGTTGTTAAGGCACGAAATATACTGTTTTACATTTTGTTAAAAAAAAACAACAACTTGAATTCAATTTTTAAAATGTTATGGTAATATTTTTTTTTAAAGAACATTTTGCTTAGAGCTTTTACTTTATTCAAATTGATTTTTTGTAAAAACTTGCATGAATCTTTTTGTCTTAAAATTGAACCGTTCAAAGGTAGTCACATGTTATTAAATCTACTAGATACCTGTCTTCTTACAACGGGGTCGGTCAAAATTTTTAGAATTACGTATCAGTTCATTTATGAACCATGATTTGATTTTCGGCTATTATAAAAGCCGCTCCCGGCCCCAGATGAAATGTGTGTAAATACCTGACATTCGTAAAACGTCTAAAATGGGAAAAACGTGGGAAAATTTATATTGATTGTATCTATTCCATCAATGCCCCACCTCCCAGCTTTTACTGCATCACCAATTTTTCGTGATATTCAGAGTCGTAATATCAAATTGTCTAGTACTATCATAGCACAGACGGGCCTGATAAAAGTTAGATTTAAAATTCTTGAATTGCTTATGCCAAGAATATTAAATGATACATAAACCAAAAATTTTTTTATTTGATTTATAATGATATAGAACTTTGTTACTTTTAATAAAGCACATTTTTATCGAGGAAGCGGTATAATTCGCGTTGGATCACACCACCCGTATTTTAGAATTAAATATCGTTCAACATCATTTTCTGTTTTGTGTTAATTTCATAGCAACATCGATTTCTTCCCAATAGGGTATCTGAAGGCATACAGTACGGTAATGGAAATTTTGCTCTATACATACGTGCATAATGATTGGTGTTCGAAAAAATTAGACACCTGAGCAATAATTTGACTTAAATAGGGGCTAATTTGTGAAGTTTTACATTTTAAGATTGTTTCATTGCTTCGGGCGAATTTCACTATTGATTCCGTTGGTATTTCGCGATTGTTTTTTAATACAGTAATACTTCGTCAAGTACGCGATTTTCATATCTCTGCAATTTTCCTTTAGTTTAAGAGCTATTCAACTCGATGGCTCACTCTCCGCTTTCTGTTTAGCTGATGTACATGCTCGGATGCATCTCGCGGAATCGATGCTTAGCCATAATACTTTACTTTGTGTTATTTATTTCTTATATACGGAGTAATACATGTTATATCGCAGATTTGAGAGACGGCTAAGTCGAAGTAGAACTGGTTCCACTGCACCAAACAAGATCAGAAAACGTTATCTTTAGAATGCAACCTTAACATTAAAGATTTTGATGCAAAAATATAAATATTAGCAAATAAGTTTAATCTAAGGCTATTGATAGTCAGAACAGCTGTAAAGAGTATAGAAAAAATTCTCGACGCTGTGAAAAATGCTCTGTCCTTAAACTCAACCATCGTTCGTAAACGTCACGGAATTATCGCTGAAATGGAAGCTATGTTAAATTTATGGTTCATATTTTTTTCTCAATTATTATTTTCTTTCGTCCCCGGCAGCAACTCAAAATAATTTGTGTGTTTATATGCAAAATTTTACCCCGACTTACTCGAATTCGACATACGCGGTCATCACTCAGTCCCACCTACCGCCTAAGTTCAGGGTAGTCGACTTCTGGCGTTATTACGCGTGAAATTCGCAAAATTTTTTTATTGTCTAATGAATTAGCGCCGCTTTGTATTAACGTTTCATCCGCTATTAATATGATTCCTGTGACCTTTAATTATGTCTCAGTTTTACAAAGGCATGAGACATCCTTGTTGGACACTTTTGCGAACAATGAGCTGCAGACTGTTTACTGAGAAATGAAATATATCTTCTTTCTAATTTTGTGGAAAACACATTCCAGAAATGCGTTACGTTCCATTGTGATGTTTTTCTACACTCTACACGTCCCCCCCCCCGTCTTGTTTTTTCTTTATTCCTTACGATTGTACCCCTTTTCTCATTGACTCCGTTGGTTTTTGTGTGTTTGTTTTCCCTTCTTTTCTAAAACTTGGACTCGAGTTGTGCATGGCGAAACGGGTCAGCGTTTTTGAAAAGGTACGCTTTGGCGTTTTGTTTGAAAGGGTAGCGCTCATAAAACACTGCTGTTCATGCATTCCACACTGCTTGATTTTTTTTCTTCTTTTTTACTCCAGTGGCTAAGTGTAGCCGTAATATTTCTTCTGACGTTGCTTCGGTCCCATAACTTTTCTCTTATTTCTTGTTATTTCATCCGGTCCTCAGTCAGTTTGTTCACGGACCGGGACCCGTGTTTACACGGTAACCCACTGCCGGATAAAAGGCCGGGGGAGGTCGGTTTGCTTTGCTTGGGTCGGCTTGCGGAAAATTCACTATTTGTTCTGGAGAACAAACAACAGACGTGGTTGTGATTTGAAACGGTAACGGTTAAATTATTGTCTCGGCCACAGTGTTTGTTTTGTTGCGTATCGTTCGCTTCGGTGCCGTGTTAACGGATGTTTTTCTTTGAATATATGGGTTGAAAATGATGATTTAAAGTCTATGGTAGAAAGATACTTCCTGTTTTTAAAGCGTGTGTTTTTGCTGTAAATTATGCTTTACTGTTGTTTTATCGTTGTTTTTGTTTTAAAGAAATTTCCCTCTATATTTGGGTTCAATGGGTATTGCAAAATATGCGTTGGGCATCTGCTGCCAGATTTTTCGGACTGGGATAAACATACCATGCAATTGCATGGAGGATTTGAAGAGGGATATGCAAAGATAAAACAAAGGTGTATATTTGATAAAGTCTTTTCGAAATTATAAGGGGCAGAAGAGGCGTTAGAATATTCGCTGCATTGTCTTGAGTCTTTTGGTTTTGTCTTAAAATGTAATGGAGTCTGCCGATTCCTAAGTCTATTGGTTTGATAAGAAATTAGTAGAGTTGCTACCAACTGGATTTTCAATTACTTTTCAGTAATGGGGTTCAAAACGCTAATATTGTTTCCCTGTTCATCTGTATCATTAGTGTGTGCTTAGTTAAAATAAATCTAATTTAATAACAGTTTCCATAGCAAGACAAATGTATCAGAACAGAAAAAATCTCGGAAAATAATTTCTAGTGTAACAATAAATATGATGACACAACACTTAAATTAAGGGTTGCTATTGGTTTGATTTAAATTTGATAAATAATTATTATTAAAAATGTGGGAAAAAACCGTTTCTTCGACTGTTAATTGTAAAATCAATATTATTATTTATTGGTCCTAGATCGTAAAATTTCTCTTTCTGTTTTTTGTCGAATGCTTTCTGTTTTATTTTTACTAAAGACCTGTAGTGATGAATTTGTCTAAACTCAAAGCCCACATGCTAGTGTGAAGGGTGTTCAAAGTCAGTGCTCAAAGTCCTCACGTTTGCATGGTATGGAAGTTGGAGAATAGGGTGCCAGCTCAGGTATTGTCCTCGTCACTTGACCGAGGCTCACAATTGTGAAGTGTGTCACCGATAACCTCCATGTTACTTTATAGTGCCACATCAGTAAACACTGATTTACTCGCGTTGACGTTTGAAGAGTGGGAGGCTAGTTAAGGCGTCATTCTAAACCGGCACCATTCGCATCACCGAACCGTGATTCAGAATACTAGTTCTTTCTCCACTACCCTTCTTGTTGTTTCAAAATACGAAGTTAACAAAGGTCAAATGAATTTTCATTTCTAATAATGTTTTCCATCACTTACTTGGCTTACTTTGTTTCTGTAAAAAATATCTATGTATTTCACTTCAGATAATTTAAAAACAAGCTAGAAACTTTTTTTGCAACAATCGACAGTCACCGTTATAAAAAGTATGCCAATATCTGTTTTTTTTTTTTTTCAAAGCGTACATTACAGCAAAATTATATAAAGATGATATAAATTCCTTTCCTTTCTCAGATGTGATGAATTCGTGATCCTTCTTTTCATTTTTTTTTTTCCTTTAAAAAATTATGAGCTCATTGTTTGTGGTTCCCTTTCCCGAATGAGGTATTTTTCCTCCCCTAACTCACAAGTTGGACCAGATTTTTACATTTTTGTCTTGTCATTTTCTTAAAGCAATTACAAAGTTCTTACGAAAATGAGTTAATAGTATGCGAAATGTCATACTTTACTGTTTGGTAAATCGGTGCCATTACTAATAAGCTTTCATTATCCTTAATAGAATAAATGAAGGATGAGAGATGCAGAAGAGGAGGAGGAAAAAAAATGCATGGACATTTTCTGGATGAGCAGCATGGGCTGTCTCCTTATGTGTGCCGACATCATTACCTTAAATTCGGAGAGAGAGATGAAAGAGGAGAAAACGTATAATTTTCGAAACTCGAAGAGATGGATTAGATGGTATTAAGATAAAAGGGCTGTCTGGTGTCTATGAGAACTGGGACGGCCGAGAAAAAAAAAGGGTACAGCGCTAACTCTTCCACTCGGTTTTAGGGTATGAGGGATTGTTGTAAAAATTTAAAATGGGATAGGTGGCATCGATCCAGAATTAATTTTTAGCCTTAAGGCTGTCTTTACTGAAAGCTAAAGGATAAGGTCCAAATTCTGGAAACTATTGGATAATAACAACTACGACTGACTTCGCTGTCGTATTTAGATCATCTTATTTTACAATAGTATTAATTTCTGTTTCAATCAGTTAAATTTGTCTAAACTCAAATGCCCCCTATGTTTCGTCCCTTGTGCTGTAATGCTAATTGGGTCTTTAACCAGTTAACTGTGTTTAACGAGTCTACTCGCCATGGAGAAGTTGCAGGATTTTGTGTCATGACTAGTCATGCGTAAAAAGTAGTGACCACACATTGGCTGTTTAAATTGTAGTTTTTGAAAAAAACAAAACTTATTCTCAAATTTAGATAACCTTGCCAAGGAGGCCCGCAATTCCCCTCAATTTTTTCTTAAGTGCTTCCCTTACTGATGCAATAGCTAGACGTAAACTCACCTCACATCCTGTTAAGAAGCACTTTATTTCAGAACTTAATTGCAACCACGTAATTTCAACCATCATAGCCAGACTACGTAGTACACAACACTTTAATGGGATGAAAATATCCCCTGATGGCCAAAGAAGTTACAATACTTGTACTCACTATCCTGGCATTCAACTTTCTTCTAATTATATTTTTAATTGTCCTTCTATATTTCCTAAACTCCACGGACCATCAACTGCTTTATTTGCCTAAGGGCTTTGACATTACAAAGAGCGTTTTAGATGCCTTCGGTGCTATTTGATTTCTCTGCACTACTTGGATAAGACAACAACAACATTATTGAGAACGAAAACACTTTATGTTCGAATTATGCGAGGAAGTTCAAATTATTTTGTAATCGGATTATTTGAAATATGAACTCAAACTCGGCTGATTGTTTTGAAGTTTTTATGAACGTCTAATTTTTAATATAAATTATCCAAATGTTTATCGACAAAATATGCGAGACCTGACTTTTTTTTACTGTGTTATATTGTTAAGCGGGATTCTTCTTGGGCATAGGTTATCAAATCACTATAGGATGACTTATATTTTTAAATAAAAAATTTTTTTAAAAAAAGAAAAGAATAAGTATTAGTTTTTTTTTTTGTTGTTGTTTTTGAAGTTTTTTTGACTTTTTACGAAATTAAATTTATGTGCATTATTCATTAAATATTGATTTTGAAATCTCATATTCATAATCCATGTAACTGAAATTCAACAATTAGTACTTGCTTTCTGTGTAGATAACTACCAAGTACAGTGTGGCAAGGAGGGTCGTGTGTTCTTGATCTCTCGGATCCGCTTTTCCTGCCCCGGGTCAAGGGGCCGTCTTGTTGGGATAAAGGAAAAATGCTGCTGAATAATGTATTTTCCATTGACCATACACATGTAGTTTAGGAGAAGCTTTGTATTCCGAATCGGTTTATGTCTTGCGCTGTAGGAAGATCTTGGAGTTCAAATTACTGTAGAGGCCACTCGGTCACTGCGGTCGAGAGTCTCATGAACAGATATCGGACTTGTTCTGGAGGGTATCCAAACAGCCCAGAGGACCGGTTCCCCCTCCACTTCTAAACTTTCACCACATTTTGGGGCCTTTTCTTTCTAGAATGTTTTCGCGTCCACGGCAATAAAGAGTGTAATTACTCATCTCTGTTTGGACGTGAAAGAACGAGATGTTCGCTCGCAAGAAGAATGCAAATTTTAATTATGCGTAATGGTTATTCGTTTTTTCTCTTTCGGATGTCAACGGTGCGTAGGTAGAGATTATAGCGTTGCTGAATAGCAATTGGTTGGTCGTAATTCGATTTGAAGAAAGAAAAGTAACCACTCTCTTCCGGGTTTAGTTCCTTTTATTTTTTTATTATCTGTCCGCATTGGCTTGCACCAAAGTCTACAGAATAATAAGTTTTGATTGATCTCTCTATTAAATTGCGTTATTTGCATCTTCTTTTCTTGCTTATATGTTATCCGAACACGTTGAAATGTCCAATTTCAATCAAAACACGCATTGTTGCCCTTTTCATTTTATTGAACAGAGCTTTTTGGCTCTACAATACATTATTATTTTGTTTCTTACATTACATAGAAATGTTTGGCGCAGTATAGCCAAAATTGGCTCTTGCGCCATAAAACACAACACTCACTCACTGCGTTACGTAGAAGCCAAGTTACAATAAATTACATAAACAAGAAAACCGGGGAAGTTGGTCTTTAATCTTCCAGAAAGGAGTGTTTAAATTGTTCAAAACCTATCATAGTGCATCTGATAACTCAGAATATTATAAATATATTTCTATGAAACTTTTTAAATATGATATTTATATTATTTCTACGGAGTGTACTAAAGTAGTTCTTAGTGTATGTACTAAAATATTCTGACTGTTCAATAATAGCCCCATACATATGTGTCATTTCGCCGCAATAAATGCATCTAGTTTATTTTAGTGATACTTTTATTGGTATAGGTTTATTAATTTTTCTCTGCTTTAAAGAATTTTAAAAAAAGAAATGTTAAAGGTTTTTCATTTCTTAATTGTGATTGTTTTAAATTATTGTTTGTTTTAAATATTCCTGATTAAGTATTAATGTTTATTGGATCCTCCTCTGTAAATAATCTTCTTGATGTTCATCAGATATATATTGTTTAGATTCACTGTGTTTACTCTTCGATATTTTCCTCATTTCTCATCAATAATTATTGAATACATTGAATATTTGGAATATATTCCCATTTTCCAATTTTCAATCTATAATTGAGGAACAGAAAGATTCTTTACTATATATAAAGTAAAGTAATAATTCAGGACAAAGCTTATCAAATATGTAATTATTAAATAAAACTTCAAAACGTGAAAAAAATCTTGTTGAAGTAGTTATGCTTCATAAACTTAACGAATGAAGCAGAGGATATTATCAACGAAGGAAAATTGAAATTTAAGTTCAAAAATTGGCAAAATACGTTTCATAGTTAAGGATGGATAGAGGAATAGCAATGGTTTTGAGGCAGTTTAGATACCGATATGAGAGCAGTGTAAGATATATTTTCCCAGAAATCTGCGCAGTTGCACTCGTTGAAAGAAATTAAATATTTTCGATTAATCATGCATAAAATAAGTACTGTCATGTAAGAATAATTCAACTCTACATAAATATAAAATGATCGAAACGAGGTGGTTTGCCAAGAATATGTAGTTATATGTATAGTTGTATTAAGTACGAATATTTTAAGTTATTTTTTCTAAATGTTCATAATTTTTTTAAATATTCCTTCTGTATTTTAATGGAATGATTCTTTTATTTTCTAGGTAAGTGTTTCTCTTACATTGTTATTGCTGCAGTTACCTTTCAAGAAACCGTGAGTGGTTTAAGATTTTCTTATGTGCACACATAACAATATGGTATTTAAACAATCTTTTTAGTGCGTGTGGAAAATTTATATAAAAATCCTTGATTTACATTGGTGTGCTTATAGGAGATTAAATGCATTATTTATTAATCTTATTGGGTGTTTTTTTATTAAAAAGTGTTATAAATGCTTTGAATATCACGTACTATGGGCTCAATTCATGTGACGTCATAGTCACATTATAGTGATAGCCACGCGATTTTAGCCAATCAATTCAAAAACTCATGTGACGTCATAGTCACACGATGAAAACTATCCTGTGTTTCCAGCTAATCAGTTCATGCACTCCAGTGTTGCCAAGTTTTTCTCTTTGAAGAAACTTTCTCTTAAAAAGTACATATGTATACAAAATGCATTTTATTTAAAAGTATGAGAATAAAATACAATTATTTTTTTATATTTAAAAAAATCTTTCTGAAGAATTTTTTTCCCTAACATTTAAGCATCTTTACCCTAATTTGAAATTTTATCTTGAGTTTTACCAATAGAAAACAAGTACAAGTATTAATGTTTGTTTTGAATTCAATTGTAAACACCTGTTTGTCTTTATTGTATGACGTCATGAATTGAGCCCTTTGAAATATGAGGTGTGTTCAAAATAAACCTTCGTTAATAAAAAAAATGCCTTCGTTGATAAAAAAAATGCTAATAATTATAATTATTTTATCTTAATCTCCTACAAAGTAATTCATTTCAGTTGACTCTTGAAAATATCGGAAAAATCACTGGAGCTCTTCTTTCGAAATGTCGCTCCTTTATTTTGTTGTATTATGCATAGTTTCTTCTGTGGGCTGAAATTTGGTTCCTTTCAAGTGTAGTTTTAGTCTGTAGAACAATACATGTAATATAATCAAATAAGTAAATAACTTATATTAAAATAATTTAATAATTAGAAAAGATTTCTCATACTAATAGTGTTTATTAATTCGATCATTTTGTTAAAAACTAAAATCTGACAATCTACGCGTCGGTGGACTGTTGTAGAATGTTGGTTTCTATAGATAGGGAGAAAAATTCACGCATTCGCTTTAGGATCGCCAATATATGTGCATCAAATCACTCCTTTCTGGCTTCACTCCCACGTGAAAATTGATTTATGTTTTGAAGAAACCTCAGATATCGCTTCCATACCTTTTCCATTCTATCTTTTTTGAGGTGTATTTGTAAATGTTTATTGTTTACATATTTTTCTTTGATGTCTTATACTTTATTTTCATTGTTTTGGATTAACATTTAATCGATCGATTTATTAACATCGCACTTAGAAGCTTAATGTATACAAGTGCTGACACCCGAGCTGGCACCTTACTTCCTTAACTTCCACATTAAACCTTGGTAAGGACTTTGAGCCCCGACAGACTTAACGTGCATCAGTCGCTCTACACGGTAAGTGTTTAGTGGCACCGGGGCACCAACGGACGATTCGACAAAAACAACTTAGATCACAAGTTCTCGACAATGACCACTTAGCTAGCCCGGCCTCTATCTATTTGACCTAATCTTTTGGGACCACATATTTATATTTCCTTATCTTTTAACCAGGGCCTCTTTTCCGCTTATTCACGTGTTTAGGGTGCAAAAGATTTGGGGGCGCAAAAAACTGGAGGTAAAAGAGAAAGAATTAAAAATCACAACGAAAGTACCACCGTGTAGCTAGTCATGAGAGAAGCATTTCTGTCCCCAAGAGAGTAAAGAATGAAATGAGATCTGCCATGGTAAAAAAAAGTTTTAACAGTTTGGTGTTGCTATGTACTCAAAATGATATTACAATGGAAATTGATTTATGATTTTGCAATGATCAAAGCTTGTAGAAAACCAAACAGCGATAAGCGACAAGAAAAGAGGGCAATTAACATGTTGAAAACAGTTCATATGTAATGTGTAATTGCAAAAGATTTCATTAATTTACTGTTCTAATTTACAAAAGGGTGAACCGTGATGTCTTAAGGTAAGTAGAGTGACCAAACCATGCAACTATCCTTTCCTAATGGCTGCCAGTCCAGGATCGAGTGGGCCCATAGCTGGTTGATAATGGAAAGACACTCTCCAAAAGCCGAAACATAAAGGAAAAAGAGTACTAGAGTTAAGGGAAATTCCCCCCCCCCCCCGAACCAAAACTGGCAAAGTAGGAACTGAAGGACGGGGGCAGGGGTGCTCTGGAAGTAGAGTGAGGGGGCGTAACAATTTGAAGCACCTAGGGAAACCGATGAGTTTGAAAACGGCATTTCAGATAGTTAACAGGATAATGAATTCCTTTGTCTCTTTTATCCTTTAATAATCAAAGCAGAAAAATTAATTTTTGTTTTTGTAAAAAAATATTTACATTAAAATATAATTCCGACAAAATGTATCAATCTTAGATTAACATAACCACTTGCAAATATACGTGTTATTTAAATTTCCAAGAAGGATTTTGTACCACTATTACCTCCAAATGATCTGCAGGTAGAATTAAGGAAGGGGGTGGGGAAGCACCTATATAAGTAATAATTCTTTGTTGAAGTTTGTGTAGGTGTATTGGTGAAACGCATACATCACGAAAAACACATAATTCGCAATTCAATCACAACCCATTAAAATTGGGAAGGGGAAAATGTAAATTTGTGAGAAATGGAAACAACGTAAAGTTCCAGAATCGAACACCGTTAACTACTTCCCTGCCTTTTCAGCAAGGTTTTTTACCCATTCCTCCAATGTAACCCAGATAGCAACCGCTTCTCTGTCCATGCATATATATTTCATAGATCCATCAAGAAAACCAGATTGATGAACGTAAAAATGTGAACGTACTCTCATGACTCGTAGCCCGTACTTAAACCTCTGATGGCCCACTTTCTTCCCCCCCTTCCCTTCATTAGCATCTAGTTTTTAGCTTCTTTCACTTGCTCACCTGTGTACTAGCTTTTACTCAAGGTCATAACCATCGGTAGATTTTCTCTTTTCTCCCTCCCCACTGTTTTCGAACGCTTTCTTTTTCTTGTTTTTTTGCGTGTGAAAACAGAAGTAATTTCTTCTTTTGTAGCTGTTTGTTTTAATTTAAAAAAAAAAAAAAAATCGGGAAAAAATCGAGCGGAAGGCCTTTGAATGTTTTGTTGAATTATGAGCTTTAATGCACCAGAAAACGAGCAATTGGTCAAACTAAACGATTTGTTTGTAAATTAAATTAAAAGACGTATTGTAGAGTTATATTGTGTAAGAATTGTGAGATTAAACCCTCGTTATGTCTTACAGTTTAGTTTTTGATTACTGCGTCATTGTGGATTGCTTCTAGTGATTTGAGATAAAATATATGTTTTAACTTCTTGGTATTTATAGCAGTGTACTAAATAAAGCTAAGAAGTAATTTTTTTTTTAAATAAGTATTTAATTTATGATTAATTTAAAAAGAAAATAAAACATGTGACTTTATTAAACCACTTAGCTATTCCGTTTTATCATATAAATTTGTGGCATTTTTACTCGAGTTTATTATATTGTACTTTATTTTTAGAATGTTTCTAAATTTTAAACACTTTTTCACTTGGATACAACGTTTTAAAACCTATTTAGCATTACGACCTGGGAGACATAGTATCTAATACATTTACAAAAAGAAGAAAAAGATTCTCTTATCCAGAAATTAATAGTAATTTTAAATAGTCTTCTCAAAAGGATAGGGACGTCAGGGTGCAATATTTATATTCCATGTTGGAAGAAATATTTCTGTTAAACGCTACTGGGCTTGGAAGTACTTATACATACACACATTCACAGACTTGTTTTTAATTATTTGACGTTTTTGAGTAAAATGATCAATTTTTCATTTTAAGAAAACAAAACTCTAACTTGACATACATTTTTAGCTAGAAGTTATGTTTTAAATTCTTGTGTAACCATTAATAAAGTTAATACCTGCTTACCACACCGTGTCTTTAATAATTAGATCAGCTCTATAAGTACCTAAAATTTTTTGAATGTTGCATAATCTTAAAAATATGTTTGCCGCGTTCCAATTGTAGAAGATAAAATATAGTATGCATTCTTTATGCATTGGAAGAAACAAAAAACAGCTTAGGAACTATATAATTCTCATTGTAGAAGTGGATTAATTCCAAATGAAATGAGAAATATATTAAAATATGCTGTTCTCATAAAGACGGTAAAACTTAAATAGGATATTAATGTTGGAGTATGTCTCTCCCCCTCCCAAAAAAAAATCCGAAATTGATATTCTATTCATTAATAGAAAAGACGTAAAATATATGAAAATTCCAAACACATGTTAAACTGGGTATGCCGTTGTGCACATAGTAGTACTAGATTCACAATACCTTTGCTTTTTAATGAACTTGCACATAAATTAATCCCGCATCTGGAATGTTTCTTATGCAGCAGGCAGCTTTCTGGAGTATTTGTTAAGCGCTACAGGGTGCACATCCGCTTCATTAGTCGAGATGTATTTATTGTAAGGGTTTTCCACGGGAACTGCAAAAAGTTCAGGTCTCCAAGAAACCGGATGACTCCCTCCTAGAGTATAGCAAAATAAACTACAATGCGCCACATAATTAATTATTGAATCGAATTGACCTTTTAGACTGTGATCCCTTATATATCTTGTGTAGGCGTTTTCATAATGATACGAGGTTAACCATAATCTTCTGATTAAAGATCCTACCTTTAGGATGGTTCAGTATTTTTTGTTTGTTTTAAAATTTTACTGTTTGAAATCTTATTTTAAGCGGACAAAATGTCACCCAGGGTTTGATTACTCACCTTTTATTTATAGAATGTATTGAGTGAGCTGAATGTAGAGAATATATTGTGGATTGTTTATCGACATCGCAGTGATACATGCAGTCAAGGACTTGCAAGCAACTAAAAAATCTCCACTATTCCCCGATTATCAAGAGAAATCCATCGTTAAAACTTTTTTCTCGGATGAAATTTCTATTATAATAAATATTGTTTTTGTAAAAGTGTTATTTTAGCAGTTGGGGAGGCTATACTTTTTAAAACTTCCTATTTCCTACATTTTTTTTTTTAAATTATTAACTTTTGTAACGGCATTCCCGAAGCCTGTGTATGTTCCGGAAATTCCATACGTAAAAATTCTCCAATCGAATCCATTGTGGTTGTAAGGGTTCGCTGATAAATAAAGTAATTTATGATGAAAAAAATCACCCCACGTGACTAATTTATAATAACAAGAGGGATGAAGGCCCACCGCATCGAAGTTACTCCGAGTCTAACTTGATAAACCTTAATAATGGACCACTGGGTAGAACGTTAGTTGAAATAAGCTCGATAGTTTTTGTCTTTTTGTAGTGGTTTGTCATTTTCAGAGATTGGTAGAAGGCATGTCATGAGTTCGAGCCTAGTACCACTGAAGACACGCCGTGTAGAGAAGTTGATGCGCGTTAGTTCTATCGAGACTCAAAATTCTCTCTCGCTGGCGTAGTGTGGAAACATAGAGAGGAGAGTGCTAACTCATGTGTCGTTCTCGTCATTTGGTCATCATTCAAAATGACGCAGTCTGTCATATATAGCCTTCGTTTTGCTATTATAGTGCGACGTTAATGAACACTTACTGCAGTTATTCATCATCATCATTATTATTATTAACTCTCCAATTTGCTTTATATAACCAGTCTCATTGACGTATCGAGTTTTTCTGTAAGACGGCAGTTTTAAACTTGCAATAACCGTAAAATATAAAAGAAAACTCAGTGGTTAATTTTAAGAGAAACTTTCGCGGGATGTTCTTTACATTTTTATCTAAAAAAGCTAACAGTTAATTTACTCTTAAAAATAAGAACTTAAATTTTTTTAAAAAAAAAACCTTTTTTGTTTTTTGAGTGGAGTATTTTTGTTTGTCTAAACAAAATTTATAACGAATTGTTTTCACTATGGTTAAACATTTTTTCATCGAAGCCGAGTAAATTCATCTTTCATTGTGTGTTTTAAAATAACTTTTTGGGTTGGTGATATGTAGAGGCCAGTTTTACACTGCACAGCTGCACCTTGTATGACCCTGTGCACGCCATTTCTTGCTCTCCCCGCAATCGCAAAACTCTGAAAATAGCAATGAAAAATTCAAAGAACTTGACACGTTATTTTCCTTCAGGAGAGTACAGATGGGTAAACAAAATGTGATGAAAGGTGTGTGTTTAAATAGTTTGCTGAAGAGCTCGGCGAAATTTTTCTTAAATAAATAAAAGTAAAGGTATTTAAAAAAAAAGTCTGACAGATTCTCGAATAGATTTAAGTTATTTATCTCGAAGTGCATTCAGGGTTCCCATTTAAAATAACGGTGTATTTAAAGTTTCATTATTGGGGCTAGTTTATATAAATCTTAATTGTCGGAGCTTTATTTGTAAGTCATTTTTTTCTAATGAAATGTTAATTTTGTTACCGAAATGACCTGAGCTGAACGGTCCTGAAAAATTAGCTGAGTGGTCCTGGTCGCGCACTTGTGGGCAGCATTGTCACAGTGTAGCTTCATAATGCGCGACATTAATAATCAATCAAGTCAGAGTAACTGAGTAATCATGGTCTCAAGTTCGGGACTGACGATGTTTCTATGGCTGTGTGATATCGATATAAACCAGTAATAGCCACCACGCGATGATGATCGTTTTGGTGTGGTGGCTTAGATACTCGTTTTCGGAACGGAAGGTACCCAGATCGAATCTTCCTTCCTTCATTGGTGAACCGGACGCAATAAGAGAACCGCACCCTTCACGTGCAGCAGTCGTGGCGCCATCTATCCACCGCAAAAGCAACCAAGCCGCCAGACACATGACGCAATTAAGCCGTCGCACAAATGACGCAACCTACAAAGTGACGCAACTGCTCACACGCTCGCCACGAATATGGTATCGTTCGTTCGCCTGTTCGCCGAATCAATGGCATGGGGTTAGTGTGGCGGTGCGATATCGATATAACCTATAATAGCCACCACGCAACGACGATCTTTTTGGCGTGAAGGCTAAGATACTCGTTTTCGGAACGGAAGGTACCCAGGTAGAATCTTCCTTCCATCATTTCTGTCAGACGCGTGTTCGAGTCTGTGTGATTAAAGTTTAGTTAGTGTGATTTAATTTTTAATTATACGTACGCTTCAAAGTTACACGAAAATAACTGTTTACGGATTCTTAATAAGAACCGTATTAAACGATGAGTATAATATCTGTATTGGTGCCTTCCTCGTCTAGTTTGTTACCATTGAGAAGTTGGCAAATAAAATCAAAGTTCTTCCGTTGACTGGTGAGAAAGTTTGGAGAATGGGATTCTAGCTGGTTTTCTCACTGAACTGTGATTCAAAATTACGAGGACCGTCTCCAATAGCCTCGCATTGTTTCTTTAAGTGTAACTTGAATGAGCAATAAATTATCATCAAAAGAGTGAAAGGTTTAGTTTTTTTTTTGAATTTTTATTTTTTAAAATATGAAGCATTGAATTATTCAGCCAACAAAAATAGACGGAACAATGCAATAAAATTCAAAATGCACATATAATTGATTGAAGCTAAACACTATATGTTGTAAAACGATTAGTTTAAAAAATTCTTTGTTGTATAACCACTTAAGATTAATTCTGATTTATGTATATTTTTTTCTTTCAAAATACTTAATCAAGATTGAATGAAAGCAACTCAATTCCTAGTATTCCTCAATTCCTCCTCTTACGTCGTTTCTAAAGGTAACCTAAAATTTCAGGATGAGATATGATGTACTTGACAAAAAACATAACAAGTTGAAATCAATCGGCCTGCGAAGATGTCATTTTTCTGTTTCTTCATTCACAATGACATTTTGATAAGAAGATTAAAAAGTGATCCTCTTCAATGCCATGGCGAATTGTCAGAGATGTCTTTCTTTTGACAAGCTCTCGAGACTGGAAAGAATGGCTTCTCATTGATGAAATTTCGTAAGATATATCAAAATGCCTGTGTCGTTCGGGTTAATTTGGATATTCTTGCAAAACATACTCTACTGAAAGAGAAGATGCAGTCGCGCAATTGAAGTGCTGAATAACGAAACTCACGTCGTAGTATTTTGGAATTTGTCTTTCCTTATCTTGTTGAATCGTACTTTTGAATTGCTGCCCCTTCTTTTCAATCGAGATATCTTGTTGGTTGACAGTTAAATGTTTACATTACCTTACCAACCAAATTATAACACCAAACAAGCTAACCCCTCCCCCTCCCATACATAGATATATTTTTTTTTTATCAATATGTTCAACCCTTTCTCATTTAAGAACTTCTGGATAAGAGAGAAATAGTGAAAGTAAAACCTACTTTTACAAAAATATTTCTTAAAAAGTCATTAACACACCACAAGTCGTTCCTCCTATTTAGCATCAATATGTACTGCTAGACTAAAAAGTATAAAACGTAAGATATAAAAACCGACATTAAAATTTTTTTTTGAATATTGATTTATGTTGATTTTTATAACAAATTAAAATGAGAAAATAAAGTAATAATAATAAAATCCAAAATAATATATATGTTAAAAAAAAGACACATCAGAAATAAGGCGTGTTTCCTACCGTTATTCAGAATTTAAAAAAAAAATACTCTTATTCTGATGATATATTATTCTTTAGTCTTTTTCAATGTACGAGAGACTTCGGTAACGTAGTGGTCATGGTCATGATTTCGATGCCGGTGTGTCATGAGATCGAGTCTGAATACCACTGAAGACCCGCCTTGTATAGAGGTGTTGCTGCACGTTAAGTCTTTCGTGGATCAAAGTTCTTCCATTGGCGGGGTGTGTCAGTTCGGAAAGCGGGGGCCAGCTGAGGTATCGTCCTCGTTTCTTGACCATGGCTCAAAATTACGAGGTCCGTTGCCAAAAGTCCTTGAGTTGCTTTGTAATGTTTTGTCAATGAACAATTACTCACCTTTCAAAGTACGATACGTGATACTTCCAGACGATTTCACTAATGTTGGAACACATCTTTTGAAATGGCGATGCATCGCACTTTACCTTTTTATTTTAAACTGAAATAATGTCCCTTTTCAGATGTGGAATGAACAAATTTTTCTTAAAATTTAGTGCAGTAGCATTGATCTAGTTTTTCTATCACTTTGTCAAAAGAATTAAATTTCGACGGTACTCACTTACACTTCGTCTCTCTCATCGTTGGTTTACCGCTGATCAGTAGCGCACACAAAAAATTTTCAGCGGGGGGTGAGGGCGTTCGGGTCTCCGGGCCTCCCTTATGGTATCATGCTCCAAAACACCGCACAACATATTCTTTTGATTTTGTCGATTTTCGGGAACAAAAACAATACAAAATTAATTATTGAATAAATAATTAGCATTAATTAATAAAATTAGTTATTAGTTACAAATATGTAATTAAATTTTACGTAATATATATATATATAGGATTATAACCAATCGAAAAAAAGAAATCAAGGACTATGGTGTTGTCCGGACCCCTAGACACCCCCCTTGTGTGTGCTACTGCCGCTGATTGATAACTTCTATAAAATGGAAAGGAATAATGCGCGTTAAAAGATTGCCTACATTATTTTCCAAGCCGTGATGGTTAGGTTTGAAAAATGGACAGATTTCTTTTGAACACTTCCTCATAGAGTCCGAGATACGCTTTTATTCGTATGTTATATTTTCCTTTGAAACATTAATTATATTTAATTAAAAGCTTATTAAAATTAACGTATCAAAAAGAAACGCAGTTAACTATAAGCACTGGCGTAGCTAGTCCTGAGTCGGCCCTGTATCGAAGATTCCTGGGGGGCTCTTTGGGCTTTTTAATAGTTTACGAATTTTTGCTTTCACGTGTTCGGGCCCCCTACGGCGGTGCATTGGCGGTGCTAATTCTAAGTGGGCCCTGTATCAAAATTCCTTCGGGGCCCCTTTTTAGCTATTATAGTTCTATTAGTGGGACTGTAATTACGCATGTTGATGCCTCGTATCATTGATACGGTGGTAGCTACGCCCCTGACTATAAGTCACATTCATATAAAAATATCCGATGTTATTCGTTATCTAAAGCTAGAAAATTATATGCTGGACAACAAATGAAAGAGGGTAACGTACTACACTTTTGATGTGTTGTCATTAGAATGTGTATATTTACAGTGCCATCTTTTTTTTACGGGAATTGTTTAGAAGTGAGGATCATGCCCTTTTTCACAAGAATTGTTCCATTAACTGTTATCAATGCGTGAAAAACATGATTCGTAGCATAATGGCTCGATGATAGATAGTCTACATTACCTTTCAAAACAAATCCCGAAAAAAATGATGTGTGTGAAACGTAACGTCCATAAACATATTGTAATGGGATTTAATAAGATAATTGCAGAGTATATGATATGTATAAAACAAACCCATTGTTTTCCAGCCGTCCACGTCTCCCCGCAGGTCAGTTCCAAAATCAAGATTTATCCCTTCTTGTCATTAGTGACTTATTAACATTTCAGTTTATGATGCTTGCGTTGCTTATTCTTACTGACAGTTCCCGTGCGTGCATGCCTTGTATTTTTTCTTCCCTTACTCCACTTTATTCATTGCTTATTTCAAAATGAGAAGTGGCCTATATCTTAAGGCTCGGGTACTGTCAGGTGCAAGGCCAGTTAAAGAGAAACACTTTTAAAGAGTCCGGCCGGTTTTGATGGATGATGGTTCCTACGCTGCTGATGGACTTTTCGGTTACAGTTTTCGGAATTATTTTTTATTTCCCTTGACGGGATCGCGTGCATACGTTTAGCGCGAGAGAGTTCTGGTGTGCTTGTTTCCGAAACTGAAATATGTCAATGGGGCGGTTGATGGCATCGCTTGGGTGGTCTATTCCTTCCAGACGTTATGTTTTGTACTTTTTTTTGTGTGTGTGGTTCGTTCAACCCCTCAAAAAAGTTTGCATAACCTTTAGAAAATTATTGCACATTTCAGTTGAACTGTTTGTAATGTATAAGGGCAAGAGATCGGTTACTTCATTCTTGTTATTTTAAGTTTTAAAAAGAATCGCTATTTAGAGCACTTTAAAATTCTGTATTGGAGTTTTTTGGCTTGACCTATATTAAAATTATAATTTTAACAGTTGAGTTGTCTTAATTTACTGAACATAATTCCTGGTTATCCTATTTTTAACTAAGAAAGCTACTAATTGCCTCCCCCACTTTTCAATTGTAGACATGTATATATTTGATTGCAGTAAATTATCAAAAGAATCACAATATATATATATATATATATATAAATATATTTATAAAATTTATTAAATAACGTTTTTATGGAATCATTACGGTTGTCGCAGTTCTCCCTCCTCGGGTTGGTTGAAGTGAAGATCTCGCTGATTGTTGAGGTTTTCCCGGAGATCCGAACGCAGTGTAACGTTTGAGAAAATCAATGGTTGCGTGAGAGTTCGGAAATTAAATAATTGGTTTATTTACGTCACAGCTATTAAGTACAAGAGATACATTTATATAGAACTTATTCATACTATTGATTATTTCATTAGTTCAGAATGTTATTTGTATGGAAGGTGACAACATAACCATTCTCTTTGGTGACGTTCTCTTTCAACGGAATCTTCCTTCACTCCATGGACTTGAGATGAGGGCGGTTTCTTTTTGACACTTCGAATTGCACTCTGAATTTCCGGCCTGCAGGTGTCCAACCGTTAGATTTTCTCACGGTCGTAGGTTGCCGAGGCGATGTCAGGTGACAAAACCCTGCAGTATTTAGGGGTATACGTATGGATGTAAACGATGTTATAATATCCACAGAATGAATCCGATTTTTCATCTCTGCGACGCGGAAGCGTCGCAGCAGGATTGATTGGGACGTCATTAGGTCGGACTCGAAATAATGACCAACATATATTCACAGTAATAATTCACTTTGATTATTTTAACGTTAAACCTGACTATGCGATGACAAGACAAACTGAATAATAAGAAATAATAGGTACTTACCTTTTAAATGAAAAACGACCTCCAAACTCGCCAAATAGAAATCCTCTTTTAACTTCTAATAGTGATTATAACTCCAAACAATAATTCAACAAGTGACTTCAGTTCGGACAATACTAGCGGGGTGATCCTGGTCCACCTGTCAACTATTTTCTATCTCACCGACTGTTTATGTGCTGTTTAGTAGGGACGTTCATTTGCGGGGTTGAGATGTTGTAGCTCAAAGTGCCAACTTCGCTAGATGATAAAAAACGAATTAGAGATGATAGTCCTCACGGATAGCCCATTGTTACACGGTTTCAAATTCAAAATGGTGAGACAGAAACACCCCTCCCCCTCTCATTCTCTCAGTCCACCATCCTGAATTTGTCTCAAATGCCTCTCAAATTTTCTAAGATCGAAAAAAAATTTAAATAATTATGTGAACCTTTTTTTTCATATATTATGATTGTCCGTAATCAATTAAAATCGAATTTTCTAGATGTGGAAGATGCAATTATCTATTCCGTAGAAAACATTCTGCATTTAAAAATTCTATAACGCGAGCTTTAAAGAGGAAGTAATTACATTTGATTAATATACTTTCGGTTTGAAAAAGGAACAACGGCGGCACGGTTTTTTATTATTAATGCATGGAAGTTCATGAGTTGTACTCGCATTTTCTTTTTATAGTGCAAGATATCGCTGTAATATTTCTATTTATAGCGATGAAATATTTTGAGATTCATAATTCAAGTTTTCAAGGCAATGTATATCCAGAATGTGTTTCAGGAAAGCCATCATATCTTTACATTTTTGGTGGTCGCCCATCCGGTATAGTGGTTAGCGACGCTGATTGCTGTGCCATGGGGCCTGGGTTCGAATCCCGCAAATTGTATGTCCCTCAAATGTATAGTTCCTTCACGGTATGGGGGTACTTTAAATAGCCGTCGAGCCGCAAGTCCTCTCGTGAGGTTGGTGGAAGGGGAAAAGAGGTGGGAGACCCCTGACCACCCCCGGGTGTTCTCCCTCAAAATTGGGGTGGGAACGAGCGAAATCATTCTGTCACCTGTATGGTGCTCAAAGCTACGGCTAACGACAGGCGTCCCTTAGCCCTTTACCATGATGAATTTCGTGGGCCTTAATCTGGCCTTTGCCGATCAGGTGGCATTAGTAACAACAACATTTTTAGTGAAGATATCTTTCATGGTTCCGTAGTCGTAGACTTGAGTCCTAGTTCCACTGAAGTCTTGCCTTGTTGGGAGATTGAAGTACGTTAAATCTGTCTACACTCAAACTTCTCTCGTTTGTGTGGTGTGGAAATTTGGAGAGTGAAGCGGCCCCCTTCAAATGCCGTCCTCGTCTCATGAACTTGGTTCGAAATTACGAAGTCCACCAATAAGCCCACCGCGACATGTGTCAAGTGTCAGGACGTACATATTAAATTTTTCTTGTCCTTTTGTGTATGTTTATTATAGTGTATTAATCGGAATAAACCTTTCGTTTCTATGAATTTTGATTTTCTTTGTGGTCCACCTTAAGCTAAACCTTGTTTATTTGGTCCAAGTCAGCCTTGTTAGTAAACAATGAATCGAAGAAGTTTAAGGAAATAATGTTTTCACTTGAATTATACAATGACTGACTTGCATGGAATCGCCGGTGCTCATTTTATATTATACTGCTGCTGAGTTTTGCGTCAAATAGTTGTGAATCTCGCCAAGTTGTGCTCCAATGTAAAACGTTACAATTATACAAAGCCTGTTTGGCTTAATTTCAAATGAATGTATCAAAATACTTCCGAATCTCAATACACACATTCATTTGAAGTTCTTATATTTAAAAATAAATTGGTTAGTTATTTGTGTCGAAGATATGTATTATGAAACTGAAAAAATAAATTTCTGGAAAGAGTTAATAAATTCCTCGGTTTCTTCTACCCCCTTTCCCCAGTCATGTTACGCCAGTTATTATTTTTCAGAATGACATGATATGGCATTTGGCATCTGTGGTAACTCTTCTATAATCAAATCTTACGTTTCGAACCGGAGTTATGTTAAACTCTCAATTTAAACTACTTGAATCGAAACATTTTTTGAATTAAACTTTTATACGGTCGATTATATTGAACAGCTTTCTGTGAGTACAAATTATTTATGGGTCCATGAGGTTGACATGTTTTACCAAAGTAGATGTCAGTGGCGTAACGAAGAATATTAGGGTCCCCCTGCACTCAAGTTTAGGCCCAAATACGTACATAGCGTCAGTCAAGCTTTGGGTCCCTTAGAGTCCCCCCCGCGATGCGGTGTGTGTACGTTACGCCACTTGTAGATGCTTACCTTAAGAGGAGAGATATCTTATTGACTAGATTGGACTAGATTAGTGACTCTCACCCCCTCCTTTTTATGTGTAACATCTTTCCTCTCGGTTGCTGGATATTGGGAGTGATTTCCTGAAAAGGGACGGATGTGATGTAAGCGCGCGCTTCTTGATTAGACCAATGAGAGAGCGTGGATGTGTCTTTTCGCTACACCTCGCATGGGGTTCAACTCGAGTAGCCATCAAGCACTTGACTCTAAATCCTTAGTCATGATATTGGAGGACTAAAGTGCAGCAGAATGCTTACTTGAAAATGGACAAACAGTGATTTCGGTGGTCGTACACATTTCTTCGAATCAAACGGTTAAAAAAAAAAATAAAGATTTTCTGCATTTTGTACTTTTGCCATATAACTAAGGTGGTTCTGCTCTTTTAAAAAATTTTTACTCGCTTCCCCTGGTTTTGAGTGGAGATTTTAACTTTAACTTCAGTTTGCCAAAAGCTGACCCCTCATAGCTTTTATGAATGATGAACTCTACCCCTCGAAATGAACACAAATAAAAAATTTTTTGACTGCTAACAGTGGTACTGTTATTGACGCTGTTTTCAACGGTTTTTAAATACTTTGAAATCACAAGTATATGCGTCATATTTTATTTAAATTTTAAGTCATTGTCTCCGCTTTTCCCCCAAATTGAACAAGAATAATTATTTTGATAAAATATTGCATTACTCCTTTTGTTAATTAAATACAATTTTCATTAAAGATATAATTATTCGATAGAAAATTATTTCCAATCATACCTGATTCATATTTTTTTCAGGAAAAAAGTTAATATTGCGTATTTACCTCGATAACATGTCAGATGTTACACTTCATATGCGACTACTGTAAGACTCTCGTTTCTTTTTATTTTTTAAATCAATCTTTAATACAGTAAGTAGACAGTAATTCTAAAACTTTTTTGTTGTTGTTATTGCGGTAAACTTTTAACTATTTCAAAATGTGGCGACACACTAACCATAAAATAAGTTTAAAAGAATTTTACTTAATTAAAATGCACTATGTAAAATAGAGTTTATAATAATAATTTTCAATGTTAAATAAAATAATATGTACGACAAAGAGACAACAAAATATCTATTGAGTAATTAATTACAAATTAATTATAAGAATGCATTTAATACTCTCTCATCCGGTGTTGCTAAATAGTCGAAAACAATTTTACGAATAATTTATTTCTATAAAAAATTCGGTTCCGGATTTTTTAATTTTTTTTTCTCAGTGTATAATTAATAATTTAAAACAATTTGGTGGCACTAAAAGTGCCGCGGCACAGTGGTTTAGAATCACTGGACTACGTAAATGTTTCATGCATTTTAAATAGGTTCGAGGCCAGTGACGGATTTAGGCTGAGGGCCGAATCTAGGCGGCAAATTTTTAAAGGCGACAAGATTTTCGAGGCTGCAAAAATTTGAAATCGATTTTGTTTTTTTATCGACTATAAGACCGCATTTTAACACTTCTTTTCTTGCTTTGACAACTTCAAGTTGTCGATATTAAAATGATAGGTTATCTTTTTAAAATAATGAATCGTGCAAGTATTAAAATTTATAATATCCAACAAATAGGTACTAAGTTCGTTAAGTATAACATCTATTTATTAACGTTACATTTTTCATAAATTTAAAAAAAAAATCTAAAGTAGAGTTTGTTTGCTGATCATTGTAACATAAAACATTAATTCACCCTATTTAATTATACCGTTGTCCGGTTACTCTAAAACTTTATTATCATTTTTTTAATCTCGCATAAAAATTGTATAGTTATACGTAATGTGAGGCGTAAATTCGTGCCTAAATTTAAATCGAATCTTTTATTATTATTCGTGTTGTTATTATATAAGGGCGTGAAATTGCCTTGAACTTAAATCCGTCTCTAGTCGAGGTTCAGAGTGTGCGAAAGTTGGCGCGATGTGGAATTTGTGAGGTGGATATTATCCTAATTTTTAACCGTGAATCAAAATGACATAGTCCATTCCCCAAAAGCCCTTTTGTTGGCTCGAAGTGCGAAGTAAACAATCAATCAATGGGCAAGAAAAGTTATTAATTTCTAAATGAAAAGTCTTAAATGCAAAATGGATCTTTCCTCAGCCCCACCCCCACCCCTCTATATTTCACTCTTAATCGAAAATATTCGTTCGATTTTCTCTTAATGAGACAAAAAACAATGAACAGAGCTTTTAAACACAAAAATGAAGAAATTGTGCTTTTATTCTTTCACACAATACAAAGAACAATCGTAAAAAAAAAAAAATTAAATAAAATTGCACACCTGTTCGAAACAAATATTTTCCTAATTTCTGACACCGTTTGATTGTAAAGCATGGAATAAAGCGCTTAAGCTACGCACTTCGCATTGATTAAACGAGTGGAACGAGAATCATTAATTATGTTTTTTTTACAAGAATAGTCAATCGATTGACTGACAGTTGTCGGACGTGTAAAGTGAACCGAAACATTCTCAATTCCGAACTTAACGTAACACCATTAGAAATGGGTGGAGCCGGAATAGAACGTTTTTTTTTCTTTTTTTCAATTACAAATACGAAAATAGTTTTAGCGTGTTCTTTGCCACCTCAGATTAAATAATTCTTCGCGAATTTTTTTTTCCAGTCTTGTCCGATTTTCTTACACTCTTTTACCTTGATCCCCCTCCCCTTTATTTAGATTTTTTGCAAAATCGATTAGCACGATTTTCCTGTGAGGATTATTGATGTTTTTATGCGATTTCCATTCATAATGAGAATTTTTTTTCGTTATTGTTGTTTTAGAGCCGAGGTAAGGTCATCGGAATCGTGCGGTTGATTACATTTCGGTGTTTAGGAAGATCAGAAATTGCTATTTCCAATTGGTTTTTGAGCTTTGATTGTTTAACGCCGGTGCTGGTTTTTTTCCCGCCTCCTTTGTCTCAGGAAATTCTTTTCAACCGATTGGCTAAAAAAAAAAATGCATTCAATTGGACTGCGACAAATAAACAAATAAATCATGGCTTAAAAAATGCAATATCAAAAGAGTGAAAATCACCGTCGAAACATGCAATAAAGAATCTAGGATACATACAACTCTAATAATAATAAATGCCAATAAATTGAGTTGGATAAATAATAAATGCCAATAAATTGAGTTGGACAGCACGCATGTAATTAATAAAAATTTTGAAATTATACTTCATTAAATATGTATAATTCAGTTACGAAATGTTTATAACTTCATGTGATAACGTTGCAAGAAACAGTGAACTGTATCATTAAACAGGCTTTAAAAATACTATTTGAGTAAATAGGCGAAATAAATAGAGGTAAAAATAATGAGCTATATCATTAAATACATATCTGTTTTTGAAAGCTTAAAATATATTTTTACATTCTAGAAAAATTCGCTTCGCTTTCTTTGTGGGCGTAGCGTTCATTTTTGCCTTTCTGTTTTTAATAATGATTTAATACAATAATTTTTCGTATATTTTAAACGAGGAAATGTTCTTTTTTACTCTCATCTGCACACATTTTCGTACTTTTTAGAAAAAAAAAACATGCACAATTTTTGATCAGAAATGGCAGTCTCGCCAACCTTCACAGACTACTGATAACAACACTCACTGATAAGAATTTTAAAAGCGAGTAAATATATTTATATAATAATAATCAGAAAACTTTTAGTTTGTTGATGTGAAATACACCGTTAAAGGTAACAAAGTTAGAATTATTTTTCAAAAAATGTTCTTTAAGTATTGCACATTTTTTGTGTGGTAATGGTCCAATTCTGCTAAGAAGCATCAATTTTTTGACGAAGCATCAATTAGCTACCACTGTTCTAACACATAACGAACCCTGATTATAATGTATCCAAACGTTTGTAAGTGAATGAACCTAAAAAGTTTATCCATTGACTATTTTTCAATTACTCCAAAAGTACACATAAAGTGTTTATAGGAATCGGTACAACAGCTTATTTTCTTGTCTCTGTATTTTGACCAATGTATTCCAAAAACTTCAGACGTAAAGTACTACTGTTTATGTGTTTAATCAACTGTATCGGAGAAAAACTCAACTAACATGATAGAATTTTGAAAATTTTTGTTGTTGGAAGTCCTTATATCGAGCAGTATTTGATTAAGTCCATGATAGTGGGCACCCGAAGAAAATCCACAGTAAGAGTTTTAAATAAGATCTTGTTTGGAGAGTTCTATGCAATCTAGTTTAATATCAGGGAAGGTTTTGCTAAAACAACTTAGAGAACTTTGAGGACTTGGTGCTCTTTGGTGGAAATTAGAAAGGTCATAGCTGCATTCAAGTAAGACCGATCTTGTCCATTGAAAAGGCGGATTATTATTAGAAAAATGGTTTACTAAACTATCGAGAAAGATTTTAGCAAGTAGTGATTAAGAATCTTGGTACAAAAATGATAGTCGATGGAATTATATATAAAATACACTCAGAAAAGTTATTCTAAAACGTGTATTTTTATTTGACTTAAAATAAGTCGTTTTTACAACCTATTTAAAATATAACATTGTCTTTTCTGAAACGTTTGCTAAATAGATAAGACATTTGCTACATGTCTTCTTAGGTATATATTAAAAGAAGGGATTTTTTGAATAAAATAAAAAAAAAAGGAAGACAAAATGAAGCAAAATAAAAACTGATTTTATTTCAAAAACTACTTTGTTTCATGCGTTGTGGAAAAAGAGATACACTTAAAAATATTAATATTGAATCCACCAAAAACAAAAATTGAAAACTTGCAAAGTGAACTTGTAGAACTTTTGGGATATATCGGTCCTGAATGTGATAGGTACTTTGATTGATGTCAAGTGGGGAACTATATTATTAAATTTAAATTCATTGGATCAACTGTTCCCACTTATTTAATTCCTTCGCTATTGATTATGTAGCAAGCGTGTCTTATTATCGAATTTATATGCCGGCTGTTGACGTGTTGAGAGGCTAAGCCGTAAAATTATTCATGTCCTTCGAAAATCAAAATTGATATTGATTTCCTTCGATAATTCATGTAATTTACCAAAAAGGTACCACTGACCTATAGTTTAGTGCCCCTCCCATTAAAAGATTGGGAATCCGCCCATGGACTTGACTGTTGGCTTTGTATTTTCAAAAGTATCTGAATCATTCGGTAACTGCAGCGCTGGAATGTTTACATAAAAATTGATTTCTGCGTGAGTGGTCTTGTTGAAACGACACCTGACCGCACATGTAGCTGACCGAAAGCGCTGGCCCCACCTCACCGGCCATTCGGATGTAGAACGAGGTTTATGGACTCTTGTCCTCATGGTATTGCGAAATGACCACTTCGCATAATCCCTCGAATAGTTTTGCGCTGCTTTTAAGATTAGAAAGAGATTAAGTTCTTATGAAAGAGACTTAAATGAAGTGGGTTTGCGAAATTGAAAATAGTTTCTGCATTTTTTAGTTGCTCTTATTAATGCAAAATGATTTTTGTAAATGGATCAGTTGAATGGGAGCGTCACACTCAACACCCCTTCCAAACTTCAGATATTTCAATCCTGTGACAAGTTTTAATTTTTTTCGACTGATTATTTAAGAAATGTTTAAATAAATATATTTGTTACGAGTTTTTATTAAAATTTCGCACGCCCGCAGTCCTGTCATGTCGTAATAATAGTTTTTGAACAAACCTGTCGATCGCTTGTTTCAGCGGGTGAAACAATTCGATGGATGATTTCCAGCGGTCCTTAGAATTTTGTTGAGTTATAAATGATTGAAAGGTTTTTTTAGATGAGGAGTGGGCAAATAGCAAAGAGTTTTTTTGTTGCCTACCAAGACAGTCAGAAAACCTAATAAATACAAAATGTTCTGTCTATTTGAGTCAACATATATTTGTGAGCTGTTTCTTGCATGGAGATCAACAAGAGTAAATGTAGATGTAAGTTAATCAACATTAATTTTCAGACTGAGATGAAAATTTCATTAATCAACATCACTCCTGATTTTAAAAAAAAATGTAGAAAAGTGTACATTTTAGATAGGGTACATTTGCCTCCTTAAACATTTTAAAATTAAATATGCCTGTCGCTATAGATATATTACCACAATAAATAAATTGAATAAAACTATCAAAATGTTTTATTTAACTTATATATATATATTGGTTTTTATGTGATACAATTTTTATATCTTTTCTGAGATGCAAAGTCAACTAATGAAATGTAATCATTTTGAAAAGATACAGCCCTCCGGTATTCGCTTCCACAATGTAACCTTCGATCCACAACAGTTGCCCTCCGTAGGGTTAGATCAAACTGTGAAGAAAGCAAGTTAAGTGATTAACCCCCACAAATCTTTACACATAATGAAAAAAAAAAAATCACTCCTAAAAGTGGTATTGAATTCTCTTCAATTATTTAATTTTTGTCAATCCATTTTTACAGCAAGTGAATAAAGTACGAAGCTAATTATTGTTATATTGGTTATGAATACAGTAGAACGTCGTTTATCTGAACGTTTATTATCCGGAGCGTCAACTCTCTGGACTAGTTTTTTTTTGTCAACTACATGTACTGCATATGAAAATGCATGAAATAAAATGTGGCCAGAATTAGAAGGCGAAAAATATTTCAATGACGACCACAGGGAGGAGAATATTGACTTTGTCCAATCAATACCAGGATTTCAAGAATGCGATGAAGATGTAGAAACACCTGGATGACATGCGATGCAGAAGACTGTGGATTTCAAATGCTAAATGGTGACGAGATTGTAACTTCCGCGCCAGAAGAATCCGATCCTGTCGACGATGAAGCGGATGAAGACGAGGACAACAACAACGAAATTTACCAGGGTCCATCAAATACTAAAGCATTGTCTGTGTTAGAGACAGCTATGGAGTGGTACGAACAACAATCAGAGTGCTGTCCTACTCAACTACTGCTGCTCGAGAGAACCAGAGATTTTGCAGCGAGAAAATGAAGATGTACAATGGTGCAGCGAAAAATTAGTGATTATTTTCCACAATAAAGGTATAATAGCGACATTTTGCACCTATTTTGCTTTTTCTTGAAGAACGTTTCCTGCATGTGATAATTTCAATATTCGTAAAGTGTCCGGATTCGTATACTGCATGGATCGCATTTGGTTTTCGGTTATCCGAACAATCGCGTATCCGAGCGGTGTCCATTCCCAATTGATTTGGATAAACAACGCTCTACTGTAATAGGATAATTGAGTAAAAACAATAAGTAAATTTAGAAATTACATTCTACTTTTCTGCGTGGCTGGAAGAGTAGTCAAACTTCGTAAATGGATATTATTCACCTGATTTTTTCTTGAAAAATTCTATAGTAATTTAATTGTAGTATCATTTACTTTATAAACACAACTTGTTCTATCCCTATATGTTATATACGTGTCAAATTTCGATACTTATACATTTTTCCTCCCAGTTTTCATGGCTTTTTATTCTGTGAAATCCTAGCTGTAATCCGAGTGAAACGAAATTTGATAAAAAAAGTTGTAACTTTGTAGATTACCCGCTTATTGAATCAAATTTTCTGATGGTTTTGAGTAGATTAAACTTTTACTACTTGGAAACTTGAGAGACAGACAAACAAATCAAGGTTAATTTATTCATAGACGACGTAGTGTTCAAGAATGTTGAAATAATTTTACATCAGTAAAAGTAATCCGTGTTTTTAAGTTCTTTTGACATACAAGGCTAAAGACGAAATGAAACACCTGTGAGTCTGAAAAGAAACACCTGATTTTTAGATCTCCTTTGTAAAGAACAAAATGCAATGTGGCGAGATTAAAACCTGGACAAGGAGAGTTATAAATGACTTCTCTTTCTTTGATGAAGCAATAGGTTACAAATTACAGTATTTCCTTTTTCAACTTGATAAAGTGAAGCAGAAGTGCAGTACTAAGATATTGTTTGTTTTCATATTCTTATACTTGAGAAGGTTGTGTGTGCACAACTATCTAACCAGTAATTGATTGTAGTAAGTTCATTTGTCTTGCAATGAAATATTTGGCAAAGAGGTGTATTTTTTTTAATGAGCTGATTTCAAATACAATTTTTGCATGTGCACGATACGGTCACAAACTCTGACCACTGAAGATCCGCCGCGTAAAGGGACTGATGCATGTTCCGTTGGCAGGATGTAGCAGTTCAGAGGTGTCTTGGCGGAGATTCAATTACTAGGTCGCCAACGCCCTCGTATTGTTTTTTTGTGCGACATTAATATAACTTTCACTCACTTAATGAAATATTGAACAAGTGATACCATACTATAAATTTGTAAGCATGTTTCCCCACCCCCCTTTTTATGGCAGCAAATTTCTAATATAGATATTCTTGCATATGCAAAGGAAATCAAGTTTAAAACTCAAGAAAAAAAATGCCCTTCGTTGAACTTTTGTCATGGGCGATTTATTTCTGATACTCAATAATTTTTAAATATTGGGTTATTACTAGATGTAATTTTTAAGATTATTTTTTTAAAAAGAGTATATCTTTGTACTTAAGTAAATTTTGTTTTCTATGCGCATGTGCTATTTTTTAGCGATGATTTTGCATAAGCAGATTTTGTGCATCATTTGTAGACACATTGCAACCCTCCCCCTTTTTTGTAACAATTCCTCTTCAGAATATTTAAATAGTGGAAAGCAACAACAACAAAAAAAAAGCGCGAAAGGGCTCACGTTCTCTGAATACTCAAGAAGGAGCATCCCTCAATTTGTGATACTTCGCTGTCATGTTTGCGTCACGTGAGAGAATGATTTGGGGACACTGTTGGCTGGACGTACTAATAATGCGTTTTAATCGAACTGGAACATTTTGGGCTTGTAATGGGAAGTGAATGTTACAGGGGGGAAGAAAAAGTAATTATTTGGCGAGAAAATTTCGCTTTTCCCAAGAGACTCCATGCTTGCCAGAATTCCCAATCGTTGTGCGATTTTTAATCGTAAGTTTCTAACCTATTGTTACTTCTAGAACCGTGGTCACCTGGACTTCCTCGTGGGTTGCGGATTGCTTCAGTGATTCGTGAGACGTGCATGCATATGGCGCATGCGCTATGTGCATAGGGGGCGGCGCCCC